>JACEVL010000818.1:180000-677500 GCA_020284085.1 Aporrectodea caliginosa
CCTATTGCAGGCTGTCTGTTCTGTTAGTAGTTAAGATTTATGTCTTCTGTCATTTGTGTTCTTGTGAATTGTTTAATTGTCATAACATGTAAATGTACAGCGCAGTGCGTTTGTCAGGCGCTTCACTAAAGAAAAGATATTATTATTATTATTACAAGGGCTGAAGGATGGTTCGGGATTTCTGCGCCACTTGAACCCCCTAGCGAACTTAGATATAAGTACACTCTGGGTGTACACTGTACGTGTCCAGCATGCAATCACATCCGTATACACTTAATACATTTGCATGTGTTGCATGTGTTGGTCCTACATACGTAGTCATAGACCAACACAAAATTGCACGTTTACTTCATCCGTTCGTCCATGCTACCGTTCATCCATTCACTCTCACTCTTTCATTGATTCATTCATTCAACCAACCATCTCCTTCCCTCTCTGTCTCTCTAGGCCTATCTGTGTCTGTGTCACTGCTCTGATCTCTGTCTCTGTCTGTCTGTCTGTCAGTCTCTCTGTCTCTCTGTCTCTCTTTCTCTGTCTGTCTGTCTGTCTGTCTGTCTGTCTCTGTCTCTGTCTCTGTCTCTGTCTCTGTCTCTGTCTCTGTCTCTGTCTCTGTCTCTGTCTCTGTCTCTGTCTCTGTCTCTGTCTCTGTCTCTGTCTCTGTCTCTGTCTCTGTCTCTGTCTCTGTCTCTGTCTCTGTCTCTGTCTCTGTCTCTGTCTCTGTCTCTGTCTCTCTCTCTCTCTCTCTCTCTCTCTCTCTCTCTCTCTCTCTCTCTCTCTCACACACACACACACACACACACACACACACACACACACACACACATTCACACACATTCATTCATTCCGAGGTTTTTAGCCAGCGCCTCTTCAAGAGACCTACTCAGAGCGCTCCAAGCCACAGACACAGCTAAAAAGTGTCATTTGAGAGACTCACATACACACATACACACATAATATAAATACCTACATACACATATAAGTCGAGCGCTGTTAAGTGTGTTGAGTTTCCACCAAACACTGTTTGGCATCGGAATGAGAGAGGGATGGAGCAGCAGCGGATGAAGTGGGTCTATACGCATGGAGTCCATTAACTGTGGCACCAACAGATACAGATGATGAGCTTCCGTTTCAGCCAGTCGGCTTCCATGTTACGGCGGTTGGAACACATGACCTTTCGACCTCACGTAGTCTAAACTCTGCATCTGTTCCTACAACACTCATCTGCCAGTCACCCCAGCGCACCTGCTCAAACTCACATGCAACTAATTATGAGCAAGCTATGCATTTAAAGGATCAGGATTCACAGTCACTCAAACAGGCATACAGGAGAACACAAGCGGACTGGCAGAGAGACACATGCGTAGATATCTATACAGGTGGACAGAATAACCGGTAGATAGGCATTTAGACAGTGAGACAAGGATACAGACAGACAGACAGACAGACACATGGATAGGAGGACGAACGCACACGGACAGAAGAATAGACATGTGGGTTAATTAAGTGTTCAAACAGTTAAACAGGTATATGAAGTGGCACAGGCAGACAGACAAACAAACAAACAAACAGACAGACAGATAGACAGATAGACAGACTTGAGTACTCATACAGAGGTGTAGGACAGAGGTGTATATTTATGCATAGACTGACTTGTAGATAGGCATTTAGACAGTGAGACAATGATAGAGAAAGACAGACAGACAGACATATAGATAGATGGACGAATACACACGGACAGAAGATTAGACATTATGTTAATTAAGTGTTCAAACAGTTAAACAGGTATATGAAGTGAGACAGACAGGCAGATAGACAGACACACACACAGACTTGAGTACTCACACAGATTACAGAGGGGTAGGAGAGAGGAGTATATTGATGCAGGTGGGAAGACAGTGAGACACGGAGAGATATAGACAGACAGACAGGAAGATAGACAGAAACACAGAGTAATTATTATTGTGTTGTGACGAATGAGTAATGAGCTGAAATCAAGTTGCTAAGGAGTGAGAGAGACTGAGAGAGATTTATAGAAAATTAGATAGATTTGGAGAGAGAGATTTAGAGAGAGACATAAAAGACACAGACAGAAAAACAGAAAGAAAGAGCGGGAGAGGAGAGACCGGGAATAACTAATTCTAATTACATTCCACCACCCACCAACTCATCACCCAACATCCTCCGCTACATGCCCTGTGGATGTGATGCATCACACACACATCATCCATCATCATCAGCATCAACTTCAACTGCAGCAGCAACTGGGTGCGGGCTTCTGTCTAATTTAATCGCGCACTTGATTATTCCCAGTTGCTACAGCCATCTTGATCTCCCGTCAAAAGCGTTATTATTGCATCGCCCTTATTTTGGCAATGCTGTCGTCTAGTTGGTCAGCTGTTCAAAGTACTTTAGCATTAGACTTGTTTGGATAGTTGCTGTTTAACGACACTGTGACATAATAAGGATTATTAGCGTCGCCCTCCTCCTTTCTGCAGGCTTGGGACTGGCACTACCACAGATGGGGTAATAGTGGAATTCAAAATACTTCAGAGCCAGCTCTGCATAGAAGACACACACTACGGATATAATTTGACAATTATTCACACGGTTTCAAGACGACCTCCTCAAGAAATCTCACCCTAATCCATCCAGGGACCGGAATTCACAATCTACCGCCTCTGAGTTTGCTGTACATTCTAACTTGAAGCGACCATCGATTGATGCTATGATAGAGGCGCTATAGAAGTCAAGAAGATTATATCAGTCCAGGTTAGATTACATTACAAATTGTTTATCCACCATTATAGGCTGCCTCTCTGTCTTAGTGGTCAGATCTTCTGAATATTGAACTGATAACTGACAACATTCAATCAATCAATATTCGTTTAATTCCAAAAATCCAGTTGACATAACGCAACTGGTTACAAGTTACATCAATTAGCTGAGATTTAACAATGTAACCATTAGCTCTTTGACTCTCTATAGGGCCTATATATATATATGCAATGTAACTGATAGCGGTGATCTATCTGATTTTGGACCAATAAACGAATATAATCATAATATCACATAAACATAATCATTTGTGATGCGTTGTTTGCGTTATGTAATTGCAGCATTCACCTGCTGGTGGAATGTATTTAAATGTGAACATATCTATATATTATGTATGTATGTATGTATGTATGTATGTATGTATGTATGTATGTATGTATGTATGTATGAGCACTTGTTATAGCGCCCCTTCAAAATTTATACTCAGAGGCGCTCCCGACTACAGTGCGGATATTGAATCACGCAGGTAGTCACACCGCAGTCTGGAACATCAAACTGCATGGTAGTGAATAAATTAGTTTAAAATAGCGTTAATCGAGCTGCTGTTGTAGAGGAAATAGGAGATATTTGGATTACTAATTTAGACTATAAATAGCCTATACAAGGCTCTAGGAATGAATCTGTGCAATGTGGCTTGTCTATGCTACTAATGTGTTTATGATTTAACATGTCTTTGTAATGTATTCAGGCTGTAACATATCTGTGTAATATTTTCAGAGTTTAAGATATATGTTCAATGTATTTAAGTTTTCGGATATCGGGGCAATGTACTATTCAGGGTTTACATATATGTGTAAATGCATTCAGGGTTTAATCACGAACTGTTCTAAATGTGGACTAATTAGGAAAACTATTTCCTCTGTTTCTGTTCATCTGATCCGTCGTATGCGATGTTCTGCCTTTAGGCCTAACAAACACACAAGACTTTCGACACGAGGGACATATTCAGTGGATCACCATTATCATCAGCTGTAGCGGATATTAAATTAGTGTGAATCATTCTGTAAACCTTTATGGATTCTCGCCCCAAATGTTTGAATTCAGTCCTCAGATCGGAATGCGATCATAGTCGTAAACATTCTCTTTACATTGTCGTCCTATTCAAATGATCCTGTTTGCAATGTAGGTATTTATGGTATAATTTTGCTGTACAAAACATGTTCATGTTTTAATGAAGATATCCAGCTCGTGCTGCATCAAGTTAATCAAACTGTGATGTATAATATTGCTCTTTTATTGTAGATAATCATGCTGGTATTGGTATTTTAGTTATTTCTGTGTTTACAGTATACATGTATATTGGGTCTTTTTATCCTTGGTAATCGCGTGCACATGTACTGCGGATGTTATTGCGTTTAGATCTGGGTGTGCATGGAACGGATGACACGATAGCATTAGACAAACAGACAGACATGCAGAAAAACAGACTAACATACAGGCAGACAGACAAGAAGACAGACAGAGACAGACAGACAGAGATACAGACAAACAGAAAGACAGACAGATGGACAGATAGACAGACAGACAGACAGAGATATAGGCAAACAGAGAGAGAGAGACAGATAGAGAGACATATAGATAGACAACAGACAGACTGAGATATAGGGAAACAGAGACAGACATGGAAACAGACACACCCGACAGGAAGACAGACACACAGACAGACAGATAGACATATTCCTTGAGTGTTCGTAGTCTTGTCCTCCCGCATTCTCCTCAGCTGCTGCTGCTGCTGCTACTGCTGCTGCTGTTGCTGCTGCTGCTGCTGCTGCTGCTGCGAGTCATCTCTGCCTAGAGCCCTAGACAGTTGGTTGACAACACATCGTGAAACCCGATTCCATGTGAAGCGTATCTGGCTCCGATTTGTTCGTGGCCCTGTGCAAGGGCTCCTTGCCCTGTGGCTGTCTTTGCTCCCGGATGAGAACCCTGAGCAGTTCAGCAGAGGACAGTGCCCCACTCGGATAAACAAGTCGACACGTCATTTCTTCTGCGTACGTCTGTCCGTCTCCCTGTCCGCCTGTGTATATCTGTCTGTTCTTCTGTCCGTCTCTGTGCCTGTCTGTCTGTGTATGTGTCTCTTTGTCTGTCTGTCGGTGTGTCTGTGCGTCTGTATGTCTGCGTCAGTTGCATGATTGCCTATTTGTCCTGTCTATACATGTCTCTCTCTGTTGTTCTATATTACAATAGCATAAACAAACGCTTAAACAGGGAACTGTTTGTATGGTGATCTACTCTCAGATCGAATGACAAATGCTTCGCTTCGGCTTCAAATGCTCGCAGTAACCAACACATTCGTATTTAGTATGCAGCTTATCGCCCGCACCCACACACACATACACACACAAACACACACACATACATACACACACACATGCGCTTCGGTGTGAAACTCCGACACACACAAACACGCACACAAATACATACACACACACACACACAAACACACACACCTAAGTACGCCCACGTACACACATGCAGGCTACCCACACACTCGCACGCACACGAACACAAATCCCTGCCATTCCAGTCTTTCCAGATTTTCCACCCATTTAAATGAGCAGGAATGAGTACATCGACCTTCATAGGGAAAGCTCAGGCTGAGAGGGAGGGATTGGTCATCCGCTCAATAGAAGTTGTATGATGTTCTATTAACTATAATCATTGCTTCCTCATCTTGCCTTTGCATTGTCTCGCATTCTTGATCGAAACAGGAAAATGAATTTGATAATAGTCTCGTATATTCTTGTATATATACAATATAAGTGCATGAAGTGAATATGCATGTACTACCTGGTATTGTTAATTCATGCACTTCTTGGTCATCGAAAGGCACTGGCAGTCTGGCTTATTCAAATAAATTGAATTTGCTTGCTGTGTGCACATACATGTATGTAATTATGTGTGCATTTATGCCTAAAACGCTTTGCATGTATTTTGTAATTATGGCAAAATGCTTAATTAGATGAATTGGATAAAACAAAAGGCAGAGACAAGATCAGATTTTGATGAATCTGGCTCCATTCCTGGCGCCTTCTTATACGTCATTCTCTCTCGGTTCTGGATAAGAAGCATTCTTGTAGGGATTGGCATAACTCTTTATTTATAATGTCCTATATAGATGCCAATGTATGTCTGTGTATCAGTGTATGTATGTATGTATGTATATATCCTGTATGTATATATGTATGCATCTATGTATGTATGTATACATGTATGTATGTATGTATGTATGTATGTATGTATGTATGTATGTATGCATGTATGTATGTATGTAATACTATGTATGTATGCATGCTTGTATATTTTTGTAACTATGTGTATATATAACCATAACCATAACCATAGTTTTTTATACGTGTGTATGTATGTATGTATTTATGTATGTATGTATGTATGTATGATAACTTGTATGTATGTATATTATATATGCATGCATGTTTGTATTTATGTATATGTGTGTTGCACTGTGTTCTCTCCGGCATAATATATATATGTTTGTACATGTCCACCAAATGAGATCAATATCCAATAGGTTTAGCTGTCCCATGGCCTTGCTTACATCCACTGAAATAGAGGTCTTACTCTATCTCTTCATCTGTCTGTCTGGCTGTCTGGCTGCCTGTCTGCCTGTCCATGTATCGATCTGAGTTGGTGTATGGACTAAATTAAACACAGATGAACTCTGGTATCGCCAGGGCATCTCGTCGAAGCGGCGCATGCATCAGCCGCACAGACCACAGCCCGAAGAGGACCGAATAACGAACGGAGCAGAGCCGAGCGAACGAGAGATCTCTATATTAGAAGCGAACGGAGTGGAGCTGAGCACAGCAGCTGCAGCGCTGAGGAGTTGCTGCAAGCGCTGCCTTGAAGCGCTTCAGCGAATTCCTTCTGAACTGGGTTTTCGATGGATCGGGAACGCTGTGAGTTAGCGCTAAGCAGACGACTTAGTTGTATGTATGCTTCCGTGTACTTCTGATATAAATACTGCAAAAACTGTGTTTTGCTTATGGTCTGTACTTGAATAGTAGACGCTTTGTTTTGCAAGGGCATTGCATAATATTCGTTGAATGTGCGTAGGCTGCATTGTTTGCATTCTCACAGTGTAGGCCTATTGGCCTAAGGCTCTAAGGCTAAGCTAATCTTAAAAGGGTATAGTTCGTAATCGTAATCGTAATCGTAATCTCCAAACTTCTAAAGCGCCACTCGAAAGCCAAGCGCAGGGCACCAGCTTATTCACGAGCGCTGCGTATAGTCAGAGGGTTGTCCAAAAGAGTAGTCCGAGGGAGGTCCGAGTCCGGTTTCCAGAGGATCAGAGAGGGCACAGCAGATGTTAAGGCGGGTGTCTTTTAGGTCGAGGATTGGAAGGTACAGGATCAGAAGAGTCAGGATAAGAGTTCTTGAAAAGCAGAGACTTTAGTTTCGAGTGGAAAGCCTTGGGGGTGATGGATAGAGGAGCCTGAGGCAGATGATGGTGGATGATTGGCGATGATGGTGGAGGAACCGAAAAAGTGCGGAATTCAGGAGGTAGATCGTTCCAGAGACGCGGCGCAGTGTTGGATATTGCTCGGTTGGAGAACTTGAGATGAGTAGTGACCGGGGGTCTAGAAAGAGTGAGAACGGAGGATGATCGGGTAGAACGGGTTGGCTGGATGGTGAAGAGTTCGCGGAGATATCTGGGCTGGGAGTGTTGTAGGGAGTTGTAGGTTAGTGATAGGACTTTGAAGTGAATTCGCTCTGGGATTTTTAACCAATGGAGTGATTTGAGGATTGGAGTGATGTGATGATGCTTGGGCGTTCTGGTGACGGCTCTGGCTAATGAGTTTTGGATGAGCTGCAGACGCTTTAGTTGGGTGGCTTCAAGGTTGAGAAAGAGGGAATTGCAATAGTCGAGCTTTGAGTGGACAATGGAGGTAGCAATGGTGGAGGCAGTTTTGAAGTCGAGCATGGGTCGGATGCGGCGGAGGTCACGAATGTGCATGAAGCAGGAGCGCGAGAGGTTGGAGATGTGATTAGAGAAGGAGAGATGTGGATCAAAAGTAACACCAAGATTGCGGACAGGGGCATCAGAGGTGAAGGTAAGAGATGAAGAGTTAGTAGATAGGTGTATTGAAAGGTCAGGTATTTTCTTGATTTGGTCAGGAAGGCCGAGGATGATGAATTCTGTTTTATATTCTAAATGTTGTATGCAGGCATGCGTCATAATTATATATATCTGAATATATGTATAGCGCATTTTTGGACACTTCAAAGGCGTCGTGTACTTAAATACTGTTCGCTCGCCCTCCTATGCCGAGGCTCAGAAAATGAAGTCGCTAACACCCCATGGCTGCCTCAGGGTTAGCTTAAGAGACTGATTCGGTTGATCTGGGTCTATAATGTTTCCCATGGTTTATTGTGCGCATACACTACAGGCTGTACAGATGTACAGATAATATTAGCCTACGTTACTACATGATGTATGTTGTTTACGGTTTCTGCTAAGAATCTATGCAATACCTCGTTTCCTAGGTCTCTTATATATATGAAGCCACACACGGACACTGGCTTCCACTAAAGAAACAAAGTGAGCTACACTACGCCTAATTTCAATATAATTATGTGCCATAGTCCACTATATAAATATGTATAGGCCAATATAGTGTGTGTATGTATATATATATATTTATTTCAGTATGTGTGAGTGTTTGTGTGTGCGCGTGCGTGTGTGTGTGTTTATGTGTGTTTGTGTGTGTTTGTGTTTGTGTGTGTGTGTGTGTGTGTGTGTGTGTGTGTGTGTGTGTGTGTGTGTGTGTGTGTGTGTGTGTGTGTGTGTGTGTGTAGGTTGTGTGTAGGACTGTAGGTGTGTGTGTGTGTTTCAATCACATGATTTATATACATATGCAAGTACTTGCAAAATCTAATTTACCCATACTTTACTCATAAATCACTATATCTTATATAATAATATATTTTCGTTTATTCAACAATCCGGTTGACACACCGCAACCGGTTACAGTGTACAATTATGCAATTCACGAGACACAAATCTTAACTACTAACAGAACAGACAGCCTGCAAACACAAAGCATATCCGCCCAACGGGGGCTCGAACTCGGTACCTCTTGGTCACTTTACCAGATGTTATCCAATGCGCCACGCCAATATAAAACTCGCGAATATGCTTGATTACTTTGCAAACTCGACAGAGTGATCGATTTCAAACTACTCGAAAGCATTGTCAATAGATGACTGTACTTCAACATGAGAGGATATATAGACAGGCGCCAAAACGCGGAGGCATATCAGAAGATTCTGATTCTTCTTATTTGTCGGCCGTCCTGAGAAATTAGAGAGTGTTGAGAAAAAGGCTCCAGTGGGATTCGAACCCACGATCTCCTGCTTACTAGGCAGGCGCTTTAACCAACTAAGCCATGGAGCCACGTCGTTATGGTACGGCTTATGCGGCACTTGTAGGACATCATTTTTGTCAACGGTACGTACGTTGTCTGCCTGCTAATTTTGCATTTTCGTCGTCGTCATCATCATCAGTTGGTGTCATCATCATCATCATCATCATCATCATCATCATCATCATCATCATCATCATCATCATCATCATCATCATCATCATCATCATCATCATAGGCGCAACCACCCTATGGGACCCGAGGACGCGTCCCTCCAACTTTCGAACAGCTTGGGACGGCCATGGACGCGTCCCCCCCAACTTTCGAACAGGTTGGGACGGTCCCCTCCAACTTTTGAAAATTGTGAGGCAAACAAGAGCCAAAAATGCACACCATTTGGTATCAAATGCTCAAAATTGCGTCGGCTTCTGGGGCTCCGCCCCAGACCCCGATGGGGGGACTTACGACGCTTCCCATACCGCCTAGTCGTTAGGAACTTCTTGCCTTCTGCAATCTCTCCCCTGTGTACCATTAATGCCAGTATACTACAAGACTCTGGCCTTGGACCTACTGATATTGTCATAGCCATTTCTAAATACAGTACAAACCGTCTCCCTAAATATGCCGACGATAGCTACTTGCAAGCTGGTCCCTGCTTCCTGCATTGACAGCATTCTTTCTGAACTTGACCATATCTCTAAGTGGGCAATGGGCATCCATTAGCAATCTTAAATTAAACCATGCTATGACCAGAGAAATGGTTGTCAAACGACCGAGGTCCAAACCTATTGCCCTCCCTCCTCTCATCCCTGGCATCAGGCTTGGACTGGGCCGGCGGGACACCGGGAGATTCCCGGTGGGCCGGTAGGCCGGCGCCCAGAATAGAAAAAATATGATTTAAAAATATTATGATATTAATTTTTAGTTCTACTTCTTAATTCTAGTTTAATTATAATGTCCCATACAAAGCGAAATCTCTTCTGGATTCTTTGATAAGTTTTGAATGTATTTTGACAGCTCAATTGTTTTTGAAAGTACTTAATTTGTACAAACCGCTTCGTTATCTCAATACTTGCAAACAAACGGCATGGACATCGTACGAGCCTATAAGATGGTTCAAGATAGGCCTCCTATCAACGAATTAAGCAACACACATCGAAGTGTTGCTCTCATTTTTGAAGCAGCTGTACATTTTCAGAACTTACTAACAGTGAACTAGATAAAAGAAATATCGACATTCATGTTAAGACTGCTTTGAAACAGAAAAGAATTGGGTGAATACAGAAATTGCCGGGAGAATCTACTATAAAGACCAGCCTATCAAAAATGAGAAAGATAAATTTCGAGTAAACGTTCACACATGGTAATGGATCAAGTTATTAGTCGCGTTTGAAACAGAGATTTTCTGAGCACAATAATCTTTATACTGCATATCTTTTTGATTTGTCTTGTTTAGAACCAAACAATTTTGCAGAAATTTCGATAAGGATTCCCATTGATAGACTACAGCCCCTGAGTGAGTTGTCCAGAAGATTTATTGGCAGTGTAACAAAGGAGCAGCTGGAAATGGAAATAGCCTATTGGACTTTGCAAAAAATGGGAGTTTCAAACTACCCTTGAAGATAACTATAATATGCTATTTAACACTGAAATAAGAGACATAGAAATTGGAACCGTCCTAACAGCAGAAAACAGCAACAGCACCACAAGTAAAAGCAACTCTTGCAGAAACTAATTATTGTTTGCTATTAGCCTACTGTGTTCTCTTAAATTCAATCCGCAAAGTCTTCCTTATTCAAATTTGATTTTGGCTTACAAATTCATGTTGACATTATCCTCATCACAAGTTGCCTGTGAGAGGTCATTCTTGAAATTGAAATACATTTTGAACATAGTAAGAAATTTGCTAAGTCAGTCAAGTTTAGAGTCATTCAGTCTGATGGCTTGTGCAAATGACCTTCTCATCAGAATAAGAATCCTAATAATGATGATTTCGTTGGCGTTAACCAGTGATACGATGAAAAAACTGCTTGTGTGATTGCGACAATATTTATGCTGTTTGACCGATTAATGACTTAGATTATGACTAAAAAGTTCTTCATTTTAGGTTAAATGTTACAAAAAACATTGGTGGGCGGGGCACCATTCAGACCCCTTACCGGATTAATTTTATCCTAAAAGGTTTCACGCCTTCAGGGTTCGCTAATGTGGGCCGCCCAGGACCAAATTTCCCGGGCCGCTTTTGCAAGCCAGTCCAACCCTGCCTGGCATCGAGCGGGTCCAGTAGATGGTTTATTTTGGGTGTCACTATCTCTGATCAGATTGGCTTTGGGGCACACATGGACAAAATATGCTGCAAACCCCGAAAATCCGTGTTCGCGCTACGTGTTTTGGTCGCCCACGGTTACCACTGTGAACGTCTCTTTGACATTGTTAGAGCTAGGCCTACTATCCTCGCACGGCTACGTTATGCCTCCTCTGTTTGGTGGGGATTTGCCACTGTAAGGGAACATAAACGCCTTAACGGTATTCTGAGAAAAATGACCCGTCCAGGCTTCCTCCCTGCCGATTTTCCTAGTTTTGACAAACACTATTCTAGAGCTTATTCTACTCTTTTCCGTTCAATTCTCTTAAACCCTTGTCACTTCCAGTTTATTCATATAATAAAGTCATATTTTTCACAGATCTAGATGGATTCGGTACTTTTATATCGAAATCATCGGTGAAAAATTTGAGGTAAATAAAAGCCCAAAATGTACTCCATTTGGCATCAAATGCTCAAAATTGCGTCGGCTTCTGGGCTCCGCCCCGACCCGATGGGGAGCTTACGACGCTCCCCATACCCCCTAGTCGTTAGGGGCTTCTTGCCTTCGGCAATCGCAAGTTCGCGCCTTCGGCGCTCGCAATTCCCCCCACTCACACATTCTAGTAGGTCCCCCCAACTTCTGGACCGTGGTTGCGCCCCTGATCATCATCATCATCATCACCTGTTCTCGATGTCAGTCATTTATTTATTTATCTATATTTCACGCCATTAGAAGTAAATCAGAATGAATAATTATATTATGAATATGAAAACGAAAATGAATAGAGCCTACTCTAGTCAGTGATACAGTCCAATGCTGCTCTTATGTCTAAGTTCTAACACGAGCGCTATGAAGAATATTATGGTGATTATTAATTATCATTACTGCTGATGAAATTTTTTTTCCCGAGGTACATTATGATAGGCCGACCCCAGGATTGCAAAAATTATTATTATTATTATTATTATTATTATTATTATTATTACTATTATTATTATTATTGTTATTATTATTATAACAAAGTGAGCAATTTAGCATGGTAAGGTCGAGGAAAAACAGATGGCGTTCCCGCGTTGGAAAGCTACCGAGAGTAATTATTAATTATTATTATTATTTTATTTTGTTTTTATTTTTTAAATAAAAGCCTAGATAGAGGAGGGGCCGCTAACCCACTTTGTTATGACAGTGTCACTAAACAGAATCTAACTGACCAATCCTTACTGATGTTGCTCGTGAGTATCAGCTAGCGATTGAACGAGAATTTCAGGTATATAGTGTCTTACAGAAACGATTTAAAGGTGTCTAAATGCTGGATTATATAGGAGGAGGAGAACGATGCTAATTATCTATGTAGAATTAGTAGTTTCAGTGTAACAACACTGGGATAACAATGATAATTATTATCATCGTCCTCCTCCTCCTTCACTGGGCTTGGGACTGGCACTGCCTTTTATGAAACATTGTCGTTAAATAGCAACCAAGCAACTCTAGCATTTCCATGCATGCTAACGATTGAACGAAAATAACAAGTATATAGCGTCTGAGAAAAACGATTTAAAGGTGTATAAATGCTGGATATAGGCGGAGGATGACACTAATCATCCTTGCAATGACACAGTGCCGTTAAACAGCAACTAATCAACCAGCTTTTAACTAAGTCTTATTAGTAGTTAATTTCAAGAAAATAGTTATGCCATACGAAAGGTGAGAACTGTTCAAAAATATTAAACACCTCTTTTAAATGAGTTATTCTACCTATAAGTGAAAACAGCAGATTAGTCGTCCTGTATTGACAATAATTATTACACTGCTTTTAGTGAAAGTTTCAAGTCGATCAAGATTGTGTTTTGACATAGTGCAACAAACGGTCAGAACTGTTTAAACTAATTTAACTCCGCCACTTCTCGTACTCTGGTATTGCCAGTCAAAAGCCTGGAGAAAGGAGGAGGGCGACGCTAATCATCTTTGTTATGCCTGAGTGTCGTTAAACAGCAACTAACCAACCAAAATCGGAACTTCATAGCTGAGCTGCTTCGTCCTAACAACCACTAGACCTAAATTGATTGCTAAACTGATCACTGTCATTGTTGCTGATGTCGTTGTCGTCGTCGTCGTTGTTGTTGTTGTTGTTGGCGATGGTGGTGGATATGGGTGGTGTTGTAATTGTAGTTACTAGTTAGAAATTTGCGGGGCACCGCTTTGACAGAAAATAACACTACTGCAGTACTGCTACTACTACTACCACCACCACCATCACCATCACCACCACCACCACCCAGTGGATATTTTAACTGTATAACTACTGGGACAAATGTACCAGTAGTTTTAGGATTTGCCCCAGTAGTTTTAGGATTGTCCCTGTAGTTTTGGTGATTTGCCCCAGGTAATACTCTACTTTCAATGTTAGTTTCTAATAACATTGAAACTAGTGTAGCAGACTTTGTCCCAGTAGTCCAAATCCGTTAAAATATGCACTGCCACCACCACCACTACCACCACTACCACCACTACTCTCTGCAGTTATCTGCAGTTGCCAAAACGAGGTTAAATTTAATTAAGAACGGAAAGTTCATAATTAAGCAAGCGGTGCTGAGATAACTGAAAGAGACCCCTTGCACCCCGGACCTATTGATTCCACCGAAGGACTGATGTTGATACGACGTTCAGAGTTCCTGGAGTGCGTTGCATCGAGGACAAATAACAACAGGCGATGCGTGTGGTCCGCAGCTTAAACTAGAGTTTTTGAGGCAGCCATGGGTATGAAGCGTAAGCGACTTCATTTTCTTTGCCTCGGGATATGAGGGCGGGTGGCCAGCCCTCTCCTTGCCGTATTATCTTCTCACCGACATTGTACGGTCAGTGTACTCATTAGAGCTGAGTTGGCTATAGGGGGCGCAGGCGCAGCCGAAATCATCTCCAAACAAATTTTTGCCCTAACGGGAATTTGAAGCCCCGACCTCTCGATTGACACGCTAACCACTCTTCTATCGCGCAATCATCATAATGGTACGCTTTTCCTCATCAGTACACAGTTCGCTGTTTTCGTTATCGGCATAGTTGTTATCGTTGTTAAGACTTATTGTTGTTGTCAAAATATCTTATGCATAGCTTCCAACATCCTAGAAAATCCCGTATTTTCACCTGGGCCTCACAAATACATGTACGAAGTGTGCAGCTGGGGTCATTTTGGTCTCGACCTCGGAGAAGCGATGCAGATCTTCGAGTGACCCTTTCTGTGAGTCGCCTGTTTTATGTGCACCCGGTGTTTCGCTGGATAGCCGGACGTGCGTTTTCTTCCACCAGTGAAGTAGGCCTACTGCTGGAGGAAGGTGTAACGTGTGCGGCGAACGCTGCCGACATCATTCTGTCAACTATATATAGAATCCTTCTCTGGACTCCGCTGGTATCGACGCAGCTTGGTTCTAGTTTTCCGTGAGACTCTGAACATCTAGGTTGGCACAGGCAACTTTTTGTTGCGTTCCAGTCTGTAAAAAAGCTGCCTGTGCCAAGCCTACAGTATATCCATATATAGCCAACATAATCCTTATAGCAGAACTTGCACCTTGTGAGTTATGAATAAACGAATATACCATACCATATTAGGTGTTACAGAAGACGTTTCTCTTACGACGTGGTATACTGGTGTGTCGGACATTGCGCTTAATCATCAGTGGCTTCTATTGTTTACCTATAGCCGCCTTAGCGATTAATATAGTATTCATTAAACCGTTTGGCGACACCCAATGACTGCTTTCTTATTATAGTACTGTCTTCCTTCGATAAATCTACCGATTGAACGTATTTGCGGTATTTATTATGTCCATCAAAGCCTTTTAACGGTGTCTAAATGCCTTTGTTACAACGACAACAATAACAAAAACAACGACAACAATGATCATAATAATAATAATAATACTAATCAATAATAATAATAATAATAATAATAATAATAATAATAATAATAATAATAATAATAATAATAATATATAGCCCTAATGTGGATTAGTCGCCTTTTTGCTGCGTCCGTAATGGCAGAGTAACATTACATTATAATAATAATAAGTCTAATATTGTGTGTTAATAACAATCAATTGACATACAATTCAAATAACCTATCTACCTATGAGTGGCATTATAATAATAATAATAATAATAATAATAATAATAATAATAATAATAATAATAATAATAATAATAATAATAATAATAATAATAATAATAATAATAATAATAATAATAATAATAATAATAATAATAATAATAATAATAATAATAATAATAATAATAATAATAATAATAATAATAAAGAGAACTATAATGATGACGATGACGATGATGATGATGACGATGATGATGATGATGACGATGACGATGATTGTGACACCTGGGACGAGGCCTTATTGCTTGGAAATAAACTTCTTTATTCCTGACATAATTGTGTTGTTTCTGAGGGATTATTTCTACCTCGGGCAAAATATAATAATATGTCTTATGTGAGTAATTAATATATTATTATATGTTTCAGGCGGAGGTTGAAAAGAGCTTGGGGTGGCCAGACCCTATTTCCTGTCCTTCGATCGCTGTGACCCTCCTACGTTCGCCTCGACTCAACTCTTCTAAGTTTCCCTCCGAATACTACAGGAAAGAAGATGGCCGCCTCAAAGCTAAAAAGTAAGTCAAGACCAGTTCGCCTCAAAGCTGAAAGTAAGTCAATACCAGTTTGCCTTAAAGCTAAAAAATAAGTCAAGGCCAGTTTGCCTCAGCTATATACGGCATATTTACGTTTAGCTTGTTTACGTAGGCTATGTATATGCATGCAAGACCTACTGTATGCATGTGTATATGTATTATGTCTGTCTGTCTGCATAAATGTATGCCTGTCTGTGTGTATGTTTGTATATATCCATGGTTGAACTTGAACCACATATTGAACATCTGTTCAGCCCTGGGATGGAAAGCTGAGCTGTCAGTCCAAGGCTAGGACTGCTTTAACTTGTATACAATAATTATAGTGACAAATGCGTGCGAGAGCTAAGTATAGACAGTTTGAACCTGGTAACATTGTGCCCTGGATTATACATGCATCAGCCTGTTTTACATTGTTTAGAGTGTGTGGGTGTGTGCGTTGTCGGCACGAAAGCATAATTAGGTCTTAAATGAGTGGAGATCAAACGAATAATTATACACACACAAACCTGTAGGCCTATATAATGTGTGTGCAGGGATTTGTGTGTACACGTTTAGGATCATTTATGAGCACGTAGGGCCGTAGGCCTATAGTTTTGTGTACATCCAGGGCCGTAGCAAGCTATAATTGCGCCCTGTGCCAATTGTAAATCTAGCGCTACCCCCTCTGCGCCCCAAAGATAAGAGTTGGGCCTATTATTTCACTGAATTAAAATATCATTCCATCTCAAAAGTTGCGCCCCCTTTTGACTTGAGTTGCGTCCTGTTCCACGGACGCAGAGGAAAATCCCTCGCTACGGCCCTGTGTACATCTGTACGTATAAAATGTTAAATAGTTTAGACATAGCATTGCATAACTTGAAATGGTTTTAAGTGGTTCAGAAGCCATGCAATCTGTGTTAGAATCACTATGTTATGCTAGAATTAACATGGAATGCTTAATAGCCCATCACCCGTAGCTTCCTTTTAAAAGCTGTGATAGTGTCCACTGAGACAGTACAATCGTCCAAACTATCCAACAAGTCCACCACTCTTGCACTGAAGAACTACTACCCCAATCGACCCTTTGTGTTTTTCTGTGATTGTAATGTATAACTTCTATTGCGCCGGTGTCTAATGCACTATCGTATTGCGCGGAGTCATCTCGGTTGATTTGGTGTGATTCGCCAGCGTTCGCGAATGGAATGTAATAGTGTAATGTGAAGATAATTGATGTAGAGCCAATGTCGTATGCGCGTTACACGACCACCATGACTTTGTCTGTGCGTTCGTTCACGCGAGCGTCCGTTTCTCTTTCCGACTGTCTGCTTGTCTGTCTGTCTATCTCTGCCTGCTTGCATGTCCTAGTGTATTTCATGACTGGTCTCATGTGTCTGACTATGTACCTGTCTGCCTTCTTGTCTGCGTGTTTTTCCGTTTGCATTCATTTCCACATGTCCGTCGGACTATTCTATATCTATCTGTTTGTCTGTCTGCCTGTCTGCTTGTAAGTCTGTCTGTATGTATGTCTGACTATTCTATTGTTCTAGATATGTCCGTGTGTCTGTATCTATCTGTCTGTGTGTCTGTCTGCCTGTCTGTCTGTATTCTTAAGCGGGGAGACGACGCAGTCAATTTTTCTACAAGCACCATGACCTCGACCCTGCTCAGTTTTCAGTGAATTGATCGGGTGAGATCCTTCTCCACCGCTGCCCTTTTGAATGGATGTCAAGCCACTGAAGCCAGTTAAGGTCCCCTTGTACGGACTGTGCTAGCCCACGATTCATATCTCTGAAACAAGCCTCCATCGGTATGTGAACCGGCAACCGCACACACAGAGGTTAATGTGACGTACGCTCTAACCGATGTAGCTATCTGTTCCTATACCTATCTATTCCTAGAGCAACGCGTCTGCAACTCGTCATTCATGGTCTTATTATTTGTATCCGAGACCGATTATAAATGGCACATGCTAGCTACTACATGTATGTTCCACTTAATTGGACTGCAGAGGTTCTCCTGAGGAGTTCCACCCACCCACCCTTTCCACCTGACGGCGTCAGACTTCACCTGGAATTTCTCACTCCAGGCCTGGATCCACTGACGAGTCCAATTGTGATGGATGGATCCGTTTTAGGCTGCGGCGGAGTTTATTACTCCAGGCTAAATACGTTACTATCTCTTCCTCTGGCTCATGCATGGATAGTGCCAGGAATCCTTAGTTTATGATGGTAAGGCCTTCTAAAATGTGCGCCAAAAAGACGAGGCTCTGCCTAAGAGGGTTCATGGAATGGAATCCAATTCATTTTGTGTTTTGGGGGAGTTTGAGAAAAGTCTGATAAAGGAAGCGGGATTTTTGTAATCAGTGCATTATTGTTATTGTGTTATTATTGATTTACGCTTAGCTAATACAAAATGTTCCATAAGAAACTTATGTCATTTTAAGTCATGTCATGTCATGTCGTTATGCTGTTTTCTCATGTCATGTTGTCACATTATGTTGTCATGTTGTCATGCAGTGATTTCTGTAATTTGTAGATGAGATTATATTAGATTCAAAGGGATTTGATATTAGATTTCATTGGAAAGGGGTTTGATGACATTCTTTGGTATTGTTCTATCCTGTTACAATATCCATGCTATTGTGACCGATGTTATTATGATCGATATTATTGCTGTTGACAGACCGGAGACGATTTATAACTCGGGATGTTCGTCTTGATATTCCCGAAGATCAGGAGTTCACCATCTCGCCGCTAGATGACACCACCAGCCAACACGACTGCCACTCCCCTTACTCATTCACTGCCGATACCTCGCTCTACGACAGGACATGTAAGTAAATGTAAACGTAAATCTATAGTGATCATACGTATGACTTCGACCATGTTAATTTTCCAATGTATTCATTGGGTGAAACCCCTCAACAACACGTCTATAACCGTGGTAGGAGGAAGAAAGGACAACAAGGGGAGCCTCAGGTTCGGCTTAGCGCATAGGCCAACTAAACCATGGCCTATAGGGCCCCACAACGTTTTGAGGGCCCCAAATAGCAGGAAAAGTTAAATCAAATTGCACCAAATTGACATTGATAAATTTCGTTATAATTGACAAAATGACAATGGAAATGCATGTATTATTATTTACCAATATTCTTTATACAAAAAATCGTTAACGTACGGTTCGAACTTTGTGTTCAGTGACACGTATACAGGCCTACTTTTGCTTGGCTTTGGGGTTAGGACCCTGGATGTTTTAACCCGTCTCTTGGCTTAGGGCCCCCGGAAGTCTTAATCCGGCCCTAGGTAGCCTTCATCCCTTCGTTCGGGTTTTCACTTGTAAGCCACTGCAAGTAGGCTAAGTGAGGAACAATATTGTAAATTACTCTAGCTCTGTATATATATGCCCAGTTACTGTCTCGGGGGGGGAGACTCGAACCCGTACTGTCTGCGTTACAAGGCGAGCGCTCTTACCAGTTGGTTACCGTGACCCACATAATCAACTGAAATGAAGCTAACATAAGCAATGAATTAAAACCGCTTACCAACTCAACGCTGCACTCGATTGATAATTATTCAGTATACAACAGATTCGAAATTGCATATTAACTGGTGCGAAATTATTCAAAGCAGCCCTTAAACCCAGCTGATTGGTCTGTTTCTCTATAATCTGTTCAAAGCGTTTGCAGTAGAAACGAATTTGCATTTGGCATCGAGTGACGTATGAACTGAGTTTTATTAGAGGTTATCAAAGAGAACAGACGAATTCCTGACCTAATCCATTGAGTCCCCCGCCTTCCAAGCCTTCTCGTCCTCTCCTCAACGAAACTCATCTTATCAGTTACTCCACATCCTCTGTCTGACCTCTCGGGCAACTGGACTCGGATCTTCACTTCACATCTGTGCCAGAGCGTTTCTGACACGAAGCTGCTCTGCTCTTAGCTTTACAATAGCGCTTTATCTAGAAATGTGTAGATTACGATTACGATTGTGAGATGAAAGAAATTTGCTTCTAATGTTAGTACTCAGAAGGTAGTCTTTGATTGAAGATGTACATAGGTTGGAGGCATATTCAGCTACATGCGAGAGGAATAATTGCGCTGGTTGATGAGGTACAAACGCATTGAGTATAAGGCCCGAATGCTTATACGTAGTTGCTTTGCCGGCTGTGCCTTCAGGGAGTTGTGTGTCTTGGTCACTTCCATACCTGGCCGTAGACTTCTTTGCTCTGGTGACTTTGTTGCTCCCGACCCATAACTTCCAGCATACGTTCTCGCTTAAAGGACTGATCATCTCTTCTTTTTTGCCATCGTGTACATCTCGGCATTTATGAAGCCTCTTTTGAACCTCTAACACCAACTATTATTATAGGACAATAGGAGGACTGGAGAGCATAGCCTACATAGTCAAGCACAGGTAAAGCCAATGCGCACATGTACTAGATATCATGCGTCAAAGACGCCGCATTATATGAGACAAATTATGTGCATGCGCATGCTGAGTAACTGGCTAACTGGCTAAACGTCTCCTTGCCGTTAAATTGTAAAGTAGGAAACGTTTTGAATTCTGAACGGACTGCTAGTAATCTGTCTATTCGTTGTGTGATCTTCGTTCTTACCAGGGCCAAGACGAACCTGGCGTCCTG
The DNA here is from genome assembly GCA_020284085.1 of Aporrectodea caliginosa. Lineage (NCBI taxonomy): Eukaryota > Metazoa > Annelida > Clitellata > Crassiclitellata > Lumbricidae > Aporrectodea > Aporrectodea caliginosa. The sequence continues at coordinate 200,837 of JACEVL010000818.1, forward strand.
CCAGCGATTTCGCCAAACCAATCGGACTGCACCAGAATTCGGTGGTTAGCTCCACGTTAACACTGCCACGATTTCACCACCACGGAGCCCACGAGTCCCAGTCAGCGCTGACACGATCTGGCCACTGCAGCGGCCTTCAACCGCAGCCACCTGGCGACTGGCAGCATGGAAACGGCAACGCTAGTCCCACGTCTTCCCCCGACAATAGGTGGCGTTTTCGGAGCCTGTCGGATGTCGTATCGTCCACCTGTCTGTCTGCAACGTCATCGCCGTCTGAGACAGTGTCAGAACCATGGTAAGAAGGGACTTAGTGGCCAACGTGGTATACTATTATATTATTATTGTTATAGTTGTTGTGTTGTTGTTGTTGTTGTTGTTGTTATTAAGGAGTTTTTATATAGCGCCCCTTCAAGGTAATCTACTCAGAAGCGCTCCGAGTGCTTATTTTGTTATTATTAAGGGGCCGTTAAAGTTGTCACGCTAGGGGGGAGGGGGTTTAAGAAAGTGTGACAGTTTGTGAAGGGGAGGGGGTAATGTGTGACGTCACACATTTATTTTTATTTTATTTTATTTATAATTATTATAGTAGAATTTTATAAAAATAATTTTATTTTCTGAAACATTTTAATTAGTTTTATGCATGAAATTCATATCTCCTGAATGTGTTTTCACGATTTCAAGGTAGTAATAATGCTGTTGCGAAGCCTTGTTTATGTAGGCCTATTAGCCTTGCTTTCGGAAATTATTACTCCCAGTTGACAACCACGGCTAAAATGGTAAAATAGTCTTTATGGACGGCCCCTAAAGAATGTAGTGGTGTAGTCCGTGTGACCACTAGGCGCAGACGGAGGGCAACAGGTCCCAGGTCCTGGGGCCAGCAACCGAAAAGAGCGCCGCTGCTTAATAGTCTTGTCTTTGGCCGGCGTTCATTCAGTGTTGCCGGTCCGTTCAAATTTACAACAAATTACTAAATAGTCTAAATTGCATAGCATTAACAGAATACTCATGATTTTAAAATAATGTAATAGGTGTTTTGCTTCATTTTCAGTTTTAAGACCAACTGTCACGATAGCGCGGTGTACGATGGTGGTTCCTTGTCATCCAGGAACAGCAACGTCAGTTCTCCGAGAGACCTCTCCTCAACGACCTTGGCCCTTGGCTCCATACCGGAACTCATCGACGACGACGACGACGATAGGTCCATTTCCGGTCTGGAGGCGAAACGCCGGTCGCGTTCTCTGAACGAAAGCAGTTCCTATTATAGACCGTTCTTCAATCAGCTCCGCAACAGCCGTTCTCCGCAGCCAGGCTCCGTTCTGCACCGCGCACTCACCTGGGAAATGGCCGGGAAATCGCAGCCGTTCCGCGTCACCGTCTCTCCGATGATCAGCGATCCCAAAGGTCAGGAGTGTGCGTTTCGTCATAACGACTCCACTGGTAAACTGCACGCCATCCAGCCACAACTCGGATTCGATCCATCGAACGTTCGAAGCTCCAGTAGTATCTGGAAAAGCGTAGCTCCTTCGACTAAGTCGTGGACAACACATGGAGAAGGAGCGGCGGTAAACACGAGCAGTAACTGGAAAAGCGTAGATCCTTCGACTAAGTCGTGGACGAAACACGGAGAAGGAGAGACGGTCAGCACTAACAGCGTCTGGAAAAGTGTAGATCCTTCGACCAAGACATGGACAACACATGGAGATGGAGAGGCGGTCAATACGAGCAGTAACTGGAAAAGCGTAGATCCGGCGACTAAGTCGTGGACAAAACATGGAGAAGGAGAGACGGTCAACACTAACAGCGTCTGGAAAAGCGTAGATCCTTCCACTAAGTCATGGACGAAACTAGAAGGAGTGGCAGTCATCGATCACCATAGAGCGATTCGTCTTTCGCCGTTGTCAACGAGTTTCAAGGACTCAAGGGACGAACTGAAAACTGAGCAGACGACATGGAATTCCATCAACGCTGGAAACCAAAGTGACCAGACTCGAGAGATGACTTACAAGAACCTCAGTAACGTCTACGACCTGGAAAGACTGGAGGAAAATGTGGCTGGCGGCGATTACAATGGTTTCCGAGCTACGGAATTCAGAACATCTGCTCGAATTTCTCCTGTGAAAGCGAGTCGTTCCTTTTCGGGTTCAACTCAGAGCAGGAAAGAGAACGAGAACACCTTCGTCGATCCTCCGAACACCTTTCGAGATAGTCACTTGGACGACCTGGATTCGTGCAAAGACTTTCTTCGTGTTCCACTTGCTGAGAAGACTTTAAATGGCGAGTTGTGCCGAGGTAATAATAATTCTAATGCGTCTTCTTATGACGCTTTCCCGGATCAGAGCATTTCAACAAGTCGTAAGCCTTTCCGATCAAAATCACTCAAGCTGCTCAGTTCAGAGGGGACTAGCTTCACTTTGGGAAAGGATTCTGGCTTCCTGAGACCTCTTTCGGACTGGAAGACAGATCCAATTTCGTTGTCGACCCCAAACTCTCCTCTGAGTCATCTCGCTGAGGTTGAGACGGCACCTAAACAGTCCGTGACACATTCGCTGGCTCAACCTTGTCTGTCTATGATAGCGCTGAACACGGAACGGGAAGAACACAACCTTCGCACCAATTCGCTCACACGATCAGCCACCAGTCTTCTTGGAAACGCAGCCCCGCAAAAGAGCCTAAGTACGTGGGGGCCATTTATTGTGAGAGACCTGAGAAAAGTAGTCATGAAACCTCTGGCAACGACTTCGATAAGCGGACAGATAAAGCCAGATGGTATTAAACCTTTCGGTTCAAATTTTGTAGTAAGGAGAATAACGAACCTGGCAAAGAACCCTTTCAATACTATTTCTTTGATCGGAGAACACAAAAATGGTGGCATAAAACCCGCTCTGTCCCTTCCGACAACGAATACAATAATCGATGAAATTCCCGCTTTTGTCAAACCACTAAGACCAGCGCAATTTGAGAAAGAAGATCATGCCGGCCGGAACCCATCACTGATACGATTGGAGCGGGAGAAATCCCAGCAGGATTCCATTGAAATGGCGTTTCCGTACGACAGTCATGACACCTGTGCCCGTGACAAGAACCACGTACCCTGGTCTGATGTGCCTGCCTGGGAAGGAACACAAAACACCAACCTAGATGAACTTTGTTCGCCGTATAACTGTGATAGCCTCACTTCATCCAAGGACACGGGCTACGGGAGATCGGCCTCGGAATCCTCGCCTTCTGTGACCTCTGAGCGACTAACAATACATCTGGCTGAGCCCAGAGAAACTTCCCTGGTAGACGAAGACCGAGTGGCAGACAGGTGGAAAGACGACAGCTCCATGCCATTGGCAAGAAACTCCCACAGGACCAGCGGAGAGCCTTGCTCCAGGCACATCCGAGTCTTCCTGAAATCTTCGACGCAGCTTCAGGACGAAGCCTATGCCTCGCATGTAGATAAGGCAGTTACAAAAGCAGATGCGGGAAGCCAGAACATCGATACAGATTGGAAGAAAGAGGTTTCGAAGATACAGCTAGACAAAAGTCCATCGGGTGATCGGTGGGTTGAAGTAGGAAACGAGATGGACGCCAAAGCGAAAGATTCGGTCAAAGTGAAAGATTCGGCCAAAGCAAACGATTCGGCCAAAGTGAAAGATTCGGCCAAAGCAAAAGATTCGGCCTCTGTGGCAGCCGAATCTTCACCGAAAGCAACCCATCCGGAATTCTGGCCTCAGAAAGCAAGTGTGAATAAAAGTCCGCCTCTGCTGAGAAATGTCGAAAGCTCTTTCAAAGACCAACAAAAGCAGGTTGAAGAAACTTCGCCGATCGATTGGGACCTGAATGTGCTTTCGACTGCACGACCTGTTGCCGCCAGCAGTTGTCATATAGAGATGAAGAGCACGGAGGCAGGGATGAAGAAACCTTTTGAGATCGTAAAGAAGAAACTGATAATACCGGAAGCTATGTCTTGGTTCAGTTCAAGAGAGGATAAATCCAATCCACGTTTAACGCAGGATATAACCTCACAAAAAGTAAAGGATCCACACACTAGAAAAGGTCAAGATGTTCATGGGTTCCGTAGCGAAGAGAAGCAGTCTGATGGTGTTAAAATATTTAGCACGGTCCATAAAGACACCGAGGTATCTCATAAGAGTGTACTTGAGACTGACGCAATGGAGCATAATATCAACCGTTCAGTAGAGGAAGGCACTATACCGTACATCGTAAATGTTCCATGCCCCACAGACGTTACGACATTTTATGATCGTGCAGTGCAGCCAAAAAAGAGCATCTTAGAAAATATCTCAATAATTCCATCGAATCAAGCCTTAACAGTTGATACAGGCATTTCGATTTGTGAAGGCGTTTCTCGCAACAGCGATAACACAAACAATAATGACAGTGCCGCTAATTTAACCGGCATAAGTGAACGTGGTTTCGAAAAGTCTGCAGACGTGTTTAACGAAGACGATATATATAGGCAAGCAGACGACGTCTTATGTTTTCTCGACAGCTGGACTGATGCGGTAGAAGGCGGGAAGAAGGGCGAAGCAACTGCGGAAAATTTCCTATCAAATGGAAGAGCGTCTTTGGTGAACTCTGCGCCTCAGGCGTCGAGTCCTATCTTCGAGGATGAGGAGGCGAAAGAATTTCAAACGAACATGGATTGTTCGATTATGACGGAGTTGGATCAGGCGATAGAGAGGCTGACGGCGACACGAACAATGCAAACTAAGGCACCCCCAACTGGCTTGCAGGCGAGTACTAAGACAACGAATGGGCCAGAAAGCGTTGAAGGTTCAAAGGCACCGTGGGAGGACATCTCGCGGAAGCTTACGCAGGCATTTTCTGACCAGGTGAACCGCAAGATACCTGCGTGTACGAAGGTACCTCCAGTGCAAGACAAAGTTCGGGTAGCTGTTTCGACTACATTGAACTACTTTGAGCAGAAGCCTTCTATCTCCTTCAGCTCCTTTCAGAGTTCCTGTAAACCGATAGCTCCCATTCAGGTGCTAAGGCTAAGTCAGAACGATGTGGAAGGGAGGATGGGTGCGACGGATAAGCGCAACCGGTGGACGGTCTTGGCCAGTGAAGACTCATTCAACCGCCCAGATTCCCCGCTGTTTCGAAAGACGCTACCGCTTCCCAAAGACTCAGTGATCATGCGACACAGGTTGCACCAGAAGGAGCTGGGATGTAGTGGTACAGTAGGCGGGGGCAGCCTCAGCAGCAGTGAGTCAAGCGATGATGAATCGCCGGTGCCGCGAGTGGCACCGCGGAGGACGAGGAAGTCGAGGAGTGCCTCTGTTGATAAAGGAGTGGCCGGAGTAGAGGAAGAAGCGACCGAGGAAGACAACGACAAAAACGGGGAAGGAGACAGCATCGCTTCCAGCACGACGTCTCTCAGGCCGCTTAGCCTCGACAGCTCTTTCCTCTCGGAAGACAACATGTAGCCTGACTCTCCACGGTCACCTGATTCATGCCAATGCCAGGTCGTCTCTTTCACGAGAAAACAACTACGAGGCCTACTTCCAGTGTAAGACCACCTGTAGTAACCTGGTTCAAGCCGATCCAGATTCGTTTCTTTCGTAACAAATCAACTACTACTCCTCCCACGGCTGTGTTATTCTCAACTACTATTCTCAGTGTTTCGCCGGGAGGTTTGATGATGCTGTGGTAATTTCTCACCTGCCTCCAACAGCAGAAGTCCTCGCTGACGATACGTGGCCTGGAGGGAGAGAGATTGGAGGATGTTTTCAGCTGAGGCAACAGCGATCCATCAACAGGTAACTTGGCTTACCGACTCAACAATGGATTGTCTCAATCTCACGTCACACACATACCGATAAAGATACCTCGTCACGTTTTGCATTTGAGCGTGTAAATGGAAGGCATGGTTAAGGTTAAATTTCAGAGGCGTCCTTGTAGGTCGCGCCTCGACAGTCGGCACAGCCCCAGAGTAAATTGGGGAGCTTTTAGTCCTGTAGGAGCTAGCTTGGTAGACAACAACTGCTTTCTGCTGCCTCTGGAGATCTGACAAACTCGCGCTACCGTACACAGGTCAGCCACACCTTACCTTGTCGTGTACTGTACCGCCTTTCTGGAACAATCTTTCTCTGAGACTTCAGACTCTTCCGCCTCAAACAGCTCACGAGATATAGTTATCGATTTATCTTTAGACGCATCTTCTTAGATCTGCTAGATAGTTGTTTTGAGGTTCTATGAGGTTCTAAAATGCGCTACGTTAGTGTTTGGATACATAAACCATTACATACCAAAGTTTGAAAACCAGCACTCAGATTAGAGACAATCTGCCACGACATCAGGCTACGACATGGACATGCAAATCGGTCCAGCTGATACGTTGCATTGAAGGGTGTAACGAAGCAAACCGTTCTTTCAGCCGTCGCCGATCCGGAAGCGCCTCTGAAGGGGCGTTTTATCAAGTTTACATTGATTGCTTGACTGATTGATTAATTGCAGTGTATAGGTCATCCAATGTAACCTGCGTTTAGTGACTATTTAAGACGCGGACAGTCGACGTATATCAGAAATGTGCAAATAATGCCTCAGTAGAATTTTCTGGAAGAGCAAACAGGCCTATAGGCCTATAATAGTTTACCGCTAGGGAAAGGTATCAAAACTTCCAAAAACTAGGCCTAGGCTACTAATTGCAGAGAAGTAACCGTCAACTAAACTAACTGACCACTGGTCAGTCGAACCAGAGTATGACAAAAACTTTATGCCGTCATAGTTATAATTATGGGCCTCTATGATTTGTTACTTGTTTTTTTCCGTTCAGAGGAAGTTAATCAAACTTAATAGGTCTAACTTAGTTCTGCTCCGAATTCATGGCATTTACTCGAGATACGGACGCTTTAGAAAAACATGTACATAATATTTACATTTACATTTAATGTGCAAATAAAAGATTGTGTAAACTGTTAGCTCTGTGCAAATTCGTAGTTCCGATTTTGATGATTATGCTGTCGTAAAACAATTTGTATGCAACTACAATAGAAACAAATTCTCCGATGTCGGTTCCCATAGGCCTAGGCTACTGATGGTGACTTGTTTCAGCTAAAATTATCTAATTCTCACGCTATCATGATCAGGGACGTAAGTAGAGTTGGGGGGGGGGGCTTTGGCTGTCGTAAATTGTCACTTGTCAAAAGTTGTCAACGAGTTGGCATCCATATTTGTTAGTGAATGTTCAGTTACAATTACAAATTACAATTACAAAGGTTGTTCAATCTCTGCTCGACATGTTTGACCTGAGATAAGTTTAGACTCTCTTCGGGATTGAAAAGCTTCTTCTGCAGTTGGCTGAAGATACAGGAATTGTTAATGTTAGCATTGCAAACATGTAGATTAAATCAGGAAAAGGAAAAGCACAGGCATAGTCATCAGAAGTTGTAAAACATCTTCCACATCGTGTAATCCAGTCTGTCTTAAAATCATGTCTTTCGCAACAAGGGGCTGTCCCTTCAACTTGATCAAGTCAATGCCCAGATATTGATCCTTCTGAGCCTACGGTTCCATGACATCATAATTCAGAGTTGGCTAGCAAAGGATTGCAAGTGCCACAGGGCAGCTATTGGGATACAGATAGACATGTGCTTGGATCTGAGCACTCTTATTGAAACAACAGTGCAGGAGTCTGTGATATGTGATAGTGATATGTTACAGGTTCCAAGCTTTACACAGCGACATCTGCAAACCATGCAGCAGATGAAAAGCCATCCATAAAGGACTTTTATTCAGGCAGTTGATCTAATAAAAGGAGATTTGCTTTGTTACCAACAAACATTTTAAGCAATGTATGGCTAATTAAACATTAAACTGAGAGAGGTTAAAATGTGTATGCCCTATAGGGGGCTAAGAAAATGAAGGGGCAAACTTTCCAGCTGGAGGCTACAGCACCCTAGCCCCCAGTAAAACCGCCACTGATCATAAAATTGATTATCTCGATCATGTATGCAAGTTTTGCACTTGTGTAGGCCTATAGGCCTTGTGTACTTAACTTGGTGTTTTTGCACTTTCTACCCTTGTGGTGAATAAAACATGAACTCGGTAATCTATACAATACAATAGCCTACAACTTGGATTTAGGCCTATAATGTACCGCAATAAAACAAAGTCTTACTCAAAGGACGTGTTACAATGTAGTAATTATATGCATAGTAGCCTATTTAGAGAATAGATGAGTTTTAAGTTTAGTTTAAAAAATATTTATTGAAGAGGATCTTTGTATTTATTCTGGTAGAGCGCTGCATTCAGCTGGACCTGCTACCTGGGACATTCTATTTCCAAATTGCAGATTTAATTGTTCTTCTTACTATAGTCTCCTTTTGAGGCTGATCGTAATCCCGCCGTGATTCAAGGGCAGCACATGGTAGGCTATAACTAAAGATGATAAGTATGAACCTGACATTACTTGGAACATCCAGAGACAGATTTTGAAGGATATCCTAGCCTGGATGGGTAACCAGTTTAGAAGTCGTAGAGAGAGAGGGTGATGTGATATCTATGGCCAAGGTTTATGTATGCATAAACGGTATGTGTTTATACATGTATAGGCCTACGGTTCCCCTCTGCAGGGTTGCAAAACGTCCGGCAAAAGGACATGTGCACCTTTTTTGGCCTCATATGTCCTCTGTCCGGCAGGCACAGCTAAAAGCCTGGAAAATGTCCACCTTTTTGTATGTTTGTTCTATTGGGCTATTGACTATTATTTCATGGCAGTTTTTAGCGACTTTACAGGCGCATGTTGTCCCTACTTTCCCCTCCGGCCATACCTCTGCCCCCACCCCATAACGAAAAAAATCAAAATTTTTTCCCTCAAAATCGGTCAAAAAAATTTTTATATAGAGATTTTTGTCTCTGGAATCGCGTCAATACAAAAAAAGTAAACCGTACGCCTATTTTAGAGGGCAATGTCGATTTTGCTACGAATCCGAACAGCGTTGATAAAAATGGCGGCCATTATCAGTCTAAATATAGATATCGATGAAGCCCGGATGAAGCCAACCAGCGTTGCCAGTCAATTTTTAGGTGGTACACCCAGATTTTCTTCTGAAACCCCAGAAATACCTAGGACTTATATTCTCTGTATTCGTTTTGTTGATAAAAAACAATCTGACAAAAAACGCAGAAGTGTCAACATGAGTGATAATGGATAATTAAAAAGGCCTAATTAAAAATTGTATTATTATTATTATTATTATTATTAATTATTATTATTAAACTCATTTATTACGCGCCTAAACAAAAACACGAAAGCGCGTAACATGAAAGTCTAATCATAATTAATAAATCATGAACCAATGATTCTTAAGGTTATTTTTGAAGAGCGGTGATGTTGAAGATTTGCGAATGCAGTCCGGCAGTTTATTCCATTCAGCCTAGTGCGAATGCACGGTTTCCAATTTTTTTAAGTGATCGTTGGACGACAAAGTCACCTAGAGTTGGGAATAAGAGGAACTTTGTCCTAGATATCGGCTTCACATGCGCCAGGCTTGCGCCCCCTAAACAACTCAGGGAGGGAGATTACTTTCCACTCACCTTTAAGTGGTGGGTATTATATGCCAAGACTACGAAAATGAAGTCGGTGACAACTGCATGGCTCCTTCAGTCGCTAACACGCAGGCTAGCTTAATACTTGCTCTTTTTCTCCACTTGCGTTCCAATCGAAATGACAAAACAGAAACCTATTTTTCCGTGGCTGTTAATCCTGTAATGCTCTGGAAATGAGGTTGGTTATGGCATAACGCTTGATTGACTGAAAGTTGTACTAGTCAAAAGAATTAATAGCGCCATACAAATTGATGCGCTTGGTCGTTGGTCGATTCGGAAACGGAATGAACCTGGCTTCGATCTTCGTAAAATGGCGAATTTTCGTAATTGATGTAAATAAGCGTGACTTCGAAATCGAACAAATTGCAAAAAGTTTCAGAGCGTAAGTTAAGGTTCTCGAGTTTTCTTAAAAATTAATTTCTCGAGTAATGACTGTTCTTCTTTTCGATAGATTGTATTTGATGCTTTAGCACAGCCGGACGCTGGGACTACCAGTCAAACACCGTTACCCCACTTAAGAGAGTCCTGCGTGGGCATTGAAACTGACCAAACAACTGTGCGGATTTGATTCGACTAAGTGCAACTGAATAAACAGGTCTCCCTTATTTACAGACAGCAAGAGTCACTCTTTACCAAAAATGAATACACTTGTATGAAGTAGTACGAAACAACCAATTACAGTATCGATAAATCTTCTGCGGCGGAAGATTCCACCATGCTATAAATGAAAATTTTACTTTTGCGGCGGAAAACCTCGCATGCGCAAAGCTTCGACCGCACATGCGCATTCAAAACTGCCTTTGTGCATTGTTTCAAACATGCTCAAAATGGCAAACTTATAGTATCGGGGGCTGAAGGATCATACAGTTTCTCTGGGCATAAGTTGTGCGGGTGCCGGACGGTATGAGGTTTTCTACTGACAACACAAACCCTGACCCTAACCGACACTCACGATGCTAGTAAACTTAGCACTATATAATTCTTCAGCCCCCAATACTATAAGCGGGTGCGGGCCGAAACCCGAATCCCCGAAAGGAATTTCGGCCAGATCCCCGAAATTGATTTTCTAAGTCCAACCCGAAAGAACATAATTAACAAATAAACATTTGAATAGGCAGTATATCGATATGGCACTGGCTACGGAACCGTCCGGACGGTGCCGTAATTTCTTTTCTACGGAACCGTCCGCAAATAATCTATGGGCGATTGCACATATCTATGGCGTGAAAGCCGAACCATCAATAGCGCAGTAGTTAAGGGATTAACGAAACTAAAACCCTAACCGACCCTCACGACGCCTAATTTGACACTAAACGACCACACGAATACTAACCTGGCCCTAACCGACCCTCAAGTTGTCCGCCATATAAAAATTCGAGCGGGAAGACAACAAAGTTCACGTGACAGGCTTTTGCCAATATTTATTTCAACCGGATGTACACGCCATAGATATGTGCAATCGCCCATAGATTATTTGAGGACGGACTTTTCCGTCAGAACTTGAAAGAAATGTACGGCACCGTCTGATTAAAAACGGTTGTAGCCAGTGCGTATCGATATACAGCAAGGCCATGCTAGGTCTTTGTCATGTTTACAATTTAACTTTGAATAGCTCGGCCGCTTTCTAAAAAACTGTTTTCGGAAAATCGGGCTTTTGTCCATTTTTAGCACATCCATTTTGGCGATGTTTCGTCTTGCATGGCAGAAATTTATGCTCTTTCAAACACATACTTAGTTAGAAACTTTGCTGCAGTACATAAAGTATTTCGGAATGAAGGCAGTTGGGTTTTTGGTAGAAAATGGTCAAATTACAATACAATTACATCCCAGGCAAGTTCAAGTGCCCTAAAATAGTTTTCAAATGCCCTAAAATAGTTTTCAAATGCCCTAAGATAATTTTCAAGTGCCCTAAAATAGTTTTAAAGTGCCTTAAAATGGTTTTCAAGTGCCCTAGTATAGTTTTCAAGCGCTGACCAATGACCATGCAAAAGTATCTCATCTGAGGCTCTTATAGTAACTGTGAGGCTGAAATCTGTCTTTTCAGATTGTGCACTTGACAGTATGGAAGCAGACACGTCGGAGCCCAGCAACGGAATCGAGCTAGATGCTCATCCGGCTGCAAGTTCTTCAACCAACATCCAGCTGAATGACTATAAAGGTTACGAGCCACCTTCAGGAGTGTCATCAGCCATTGACAGGGTCTCTGCAGACATCCCACCTCAAGAATTTTTTGAAAAATACATACAGGCTCGCAAACCAGTCATCATTGAGCAGCACTTAACCGATCCCTCGTGGAAAGGACCTCTGTGGAGCAGTCAGTATCTGAAAGAGAAGGCCGGCAAAGCAGAGATCCTTGTTGAGAAGCGTACTGACGAAAAAGGTAGTATGTTTGGTCTGTCGGCCCCCAAAGTCCACATGAAATACGGCGAGTTTTTGGATCACATCGACGACAAGAGTGAGCTGTATTATTTGACAACACAAGACCTGGAGCGATTTCAGAACGACCTTGATGACTTTGACATGCCGAAGTCGATCTTGGCCGAGCCACTGAAGTCGTTAAAAGATGACTTTCCAGTACGCCCGTCTCTCTTGGGCAAGCTTATCCCCTATCAGGTCTCTCTGTGGCAGGGAAATTCTTCTACAGGCGGTTCGTCGTCAGGTCTGCATCATGACTTTCACGACAATCTCTATGTCTTAATGCGCGGCCGGAAGAGGTTCCGGTTGTTTCCGCCTTCTTCGGCCCCAAACATGTCGACAATGGGGCGTCCGATTAAGATTCATTCAAACGGGTTGATCGTCTACCAGTCGCAATCCGTGAACCCCACGGTCAATGTCCGTGCCGATGGCGTGCCCCTCGCTTTCCTGGCACGTCGCAAACGGATCGAAGCGGAGCAGGAGCTGGCAATAGCTGAGGAGGAAATGTACTCCATCCAGGACTCGGCAGGAATTTCTGAGGCAGTGAAGAAGGTGGAGATCAAGCGCCTGCAGGGAATCATACTGGACTGTGAGGACCGCATTGATCTTGCGATGGAAGAGATGTTGCAGTACGGCAACACGTTCGACTATGATTACAATTCGGACAATGATGTCATCTCAGTGCACGGCGATGACAGTGAACTGGACGAAGAAGAGCGTCACAAGGAAACGTCGCAGAAACCAGTCCAAAGAGACGAAGCTGACAAAGAAGAGCAGCCTCCAACAAAAGTCATGCGACTGGCAAACGGGAGTCGTGCCGTCGTGAAAAGCAGCCAAGACGGAGAAGCTAACGGAGATTCCGAAGAGATCCAGAAAATTCCGGATCATTTCTGTAATGTTGTTCTGCCGACAGGTACGGATGATGTTGACGAACTGCTTTCCAAGTTTCCAAAGAAGGAGGATATCAGTTGTCTCTGCATTACGGTGAAGTCAGGTGAAATGCTCTACCTGCCTGCTTCGTGGTTTCACGAAGTCACGTCCTATTCTGACGACGGTGCCAACTCCGAGATGGATGTCGCCGACTTGCGTGGACATTTGGCTCTCAACTACTGGATGTTTCCACCTGACGGTGACACATTCGACCTTCCGTACCGCGACGATTTCTGGCCAAAGCGGTGGGAGGCAATTCTGGAAGAAAAGGATGAAATCTTCACTGTGGGAAGCAAATCAAAATACAGCAGAGCGCTGGATACAGGAGATGTGATCAGCTTGGATTCGGACTCTGATGAAGATGTCGGTGACAACAGCGATGACTCGCTCAACGCCATTCTTGTGGCAGACGACAGCTTGCAGGACTTTACGGCAGAAAACGATGATCCTATCGTCATCGAAAGTCAGACTTCTCGTTCACTACTTCAGGATGGCACCATAGAGCTGGACGCTTCTGCTGATTTTGCCAGCAATGTCATCCCAGTGGATGAGGGTAAGCCGGCGGAAAATTCCAGGGAATCTGATATAAGCGACGGCATCCTTGACAGCAGTGACGAAGAGGGAAAGGAGGCTGAAGCTGACAAGTGCGCGGGTGGAGATTCCTTGAGGCTTTCAGAGGTTTTAGCCGATGTGGTCTCAGACACTAATGGAGAAAATAAGACTGAGAAAAATGTTGCGGAAGTTGACAGTAACGTTGCCTTAGAGTCCACTGAGAATCAGGCCAGTGAAACTGGTAGTTGTAATGATTCCTCTAAAGACATGGTACAAGAGCCTGGTACAATTGGCGTCGCTCAGGAAAACACGGAGGCCACTAATGTGGCCACGTGAGATCTCGGCATCGTACTGGTTTAGTATAGCGCAGCAGTTTGGAAAACTGACAAATGTATGTTTCTTTGTACTTTATATCTGTTGAGTTTGTTGCAAAACAGCAAAATAGAAGCAGCTTTCACATGCATTCAGTTTTTCAGTGATTTCTTGGCAGCTTTAAACAATTTTGTCAACTCTGTTTGGCTAAGACAACACATTAAGTACAATGTGGACTTGATAATATGAAGTTGTTGGGGGACTTGCCTTATGATACATCATGTGAACCAAACCACACATAAAAGGGATGCTGTAAAGTCATTATAGCTTCACTACACTTCTTGTATGGTGCATTAACCAATGTGGCGTGTTATGTTAATAGCTGTGGGGAACTTAAAACCATTTCACGTTAAGCATCAGGATGCATAAAGGAGTCCGTAATGTAAATTGTTTCTGAGAAGAATTAATTAATTTGTTGGAAGTAATGAATTCATAAAGAGAGTATACATATGTTAAGTTTTGTTTGGCTGTACTGATTATTCTGGCATAGGTGGTTTGATGAACTTAAAAGCAAATTAAATTAAAGCAATTTTGATTATTTTGCATTTGCCGATGCAAATGTTAAAGTTAAGCGCTTGGTAGTCGTTTGTTTTGTTTCCGTCATGAAAATAGTTCTTTTGATTACAGTTTAAAACTGGTACAGTACATGTACTTCTATTTATGCTGACTGAGTTTAGTTTATAATCTGTTGTGTGATGCTGTAAACACTTTCCTGTTGCATTCTTTTCTTACAACATACAGGTTAACTGGTATGCATTAATTTTAGCTCTTTCACGTTAAGAATAAACTTGCTATCACAATTTGAATTTCAAATCTTGAGATTTTCACATAGTTGATGAGTTTTTCATTGTACTTATGAACTTCAAACTCCAGTGACTGCATGTGTGAGCAAACTGAGCACCTCTTTGTTGACTCTGCCGGTTTCAACGTGCTTGCATACCAGCAGTCTGCCCTGTGGTTCCCTGTCTGCCATGTGGTTCCTCTCTGCCATGTAGTTCCACGATTTGTTGGATTTCAATTGGCCTCTGGCAACAGATTGTAATTTCTTGTTACAGTTTCCCTTAAAATAACCTCAGATGGCAGTGTTGTATTGAATACATTGCAAATGTAATTCAATTATAATTGCAATTACATGCTTGTAAATGTAATTGAATTACAATTACTTGATTGTGGAAGTAATTGAATTACAATTACATTTTGATTGTAATTCAATTACCAATTAATTTTCAATTTTTCCTTTAAAATTAGCAAATGATTTAGATATTTTTCTATAATTTTTAATTTACTCTATTTTTAAACTAAAATATCCAATGGGCCGGGTCAGTGGCCTGTAAATTGTAATCTAGACCTACATTCAATTGTATTGTAAGTTTGTCAAGTATCCAAAATACAATAATGATCCATTAAAACAAGTTAATAGAGTTTATTTGATTGTAAGAGTAGAAGTTTTGTAAACGATAGTCTGTTAGTTGATTGCGCCTGGGTGAGTCAATTTGTCCAGCAGTGCTAAAGAGACGCTCAACTGGAGCTAAAGATGGAAGCTCTTATCTGTAGACAGCCGCAGTAAGCTAGCTAAGAATGAGTGCATGACTGCATTGATAGTCTGACAGTGATAGTCAGCACTTGCACTTGAAGTCTATCATAGTGTACTGTAAGATTGTAAGAGGGGTGTAAGGATAGAATTCATGTTGACAATTATGTTGCCGTGCAGTCTTGTTGCACAGCAGTTTATTCAATTAAAGGGGTGACAAGGGTACCCGACAGGCTGGCATGTTGCTGACTTTATCAAAGTAATTCGTAATTTGCACTTCATTCAATTACAAATTACATGCAATATTGTAATTGAAATACAATTAAAATTACAGGACGTAAAATGTAATACAATTACAGAACTTGTAATTCAATTACTTGTATTTCAATTACTGACCAACACTGTCAATTGACAATTGGTACCTAGTACCAACGGTAAAGCTGTACCGATTAAACGGCCATACGCGTAATCGGGCCGATTATTAGAACAATCGGTATAATCGGGTATCGGCAGAAATAATCGGTTAATCGGTGCCGATGTCAAATTTGTGTTATAATTTAATAATTTTACTTGAATTATTGCACATTCCAAGTTTTTCATCGCTTTTATCTATCAGTTTATGCCCCTTATTGTTTACGCATTAAAACATATCGTTAACAACTTCCCAACATAATATAAACGTCCACCCTTTTAGCTGTGACGATAGGTTACTGGTTTATGTTTTGGAACCGAACGTTGGGACCAAACAAATAATGAAATATTCGGTCTCATAAGTTGGATATTGGCAGTTTAATAATCGGCTATACGCGGTATCGGTATCGGCAATTTAATAATCGGCTATACGCGGTATCGGCATAATCGGCAAAAAGCGATATCGGTACAGCTCTAACCAACGGTGATAATTGCATGTTAGAAATCACTGCCAGGGAAAACCTCAGTAGATCAACGTTTATACCAGAGACATATTCACACAAAATTTTAATGTAAATGCAAATGTAGGCTACTCGATTTTATATAGCGACCGTAATCACCGTATGCCTCGACCCTGCTCATTTTTCAATGAATTGATCGGGTGAGACCTTTTACCACCGCTGCCCATTTGAATGGGTGCCACGCCAAGTAAGGTCCCGTGTACGGACTGCTAGCCCGAGATTTAAGTCTCTGAATTTAAATCCACATCGGGAAGCGAACCGCTGTCCCCGCGCTCTTTTACACAGAGGAGTATGGGACGTAGCCTACGCTCCAACCAGTGTACTAACTGGGCCACACAATAATCCTCTACAATACACTGGCAAAGGACAAGAGCGTGTATAGTGCAGAAATCGACCTATTCCACTTTCCAATTTCCTTCTCATACACGCCTCGATCCTTCATTCATTCTGAACGTCTTCCCAAGTGAGTCCTTCTACTCGCTCTGACGTTCAGCGACGACCCGAGTCCCTCAAATCGGCCTCAGTGTGCTCTTGTTCATGCTGCGTAAACACCCACCCTTTCGTATCCGTCCTAACTCAGGTAGCTGGTCCCCAGGTAATGCTGTACTCGTATCGATTTTGTGTTTGTCCTATGATGTTTGTAAACCGGAGTGCGGCTCTCCTGCAACCGGTTTCAGGGCCGGCCTTAGGCACAGGCAAAGCAGGCAGTTGCCTGGGGCGCCACAATCAAGGGGGCGCCATTTAAAAAAAAATGTGTTTTATCACTTTTTAAGCCATATTTACAATTAAAATGATTGTTTTCAGATGAAATCAAAACTGCTGCTTATGGGGCAAATTTAAAGTAATTATTGATTTCATTTCACGTATTCAAGTACTTCAATTTCAGACACCATAAAAATTTTATTTTAGCTATTAAAATTCAATTATTTTACGCGTGTCTGTAGGCCTACTCTAGTTTGTGTCTGTAATAGACCTGGCCGTCCGTAGGCCTAAAATCTGATACTGATAAACTACAAACAGTGACATCTTTCGACTGGGTTTTTGCGTCGGAAATTAATTTTAAATTTCTTTTATACAATAATGACGTAGGAATACATATAAACACAAATTTATTGAACGTATGACATACAATTACATCGCAGTAGAAGTTGGATGAAAATTAATAACGCCGCAATAGAAGTTTGATGAAAATTAATCAGTGCGCAATAGAAGTTGGGCGACAATTGGCGCGATGGAAGTTGGATGACAATGAATAACAGCATAATAGAAGTTGGATGAGATTCGGCCAACATGCCGACTGCTAACGGGTTAATGTAATTTCCGACACTAAAACCCGGTTTTACCAATCACTTTAGAGTTTTGATCTTATTAAATTGAAATTTTAATTTTAAAATTATGTCAAACCCTATGAAGCGTCAAAAGTTATCGGGTGCTCAGAACTGTAAGAAAAACAAGAAACAGAAGTTAATAATAAAAAAGTAAAAAGGAAGGTTTCCAACTATTTCAACAAAACTGAAACTACTTTAGCTGTTAGTGTTAGTGTCCAGGGATGAGCTAGTAGGCCTACTTCCTACTATTGCAGGTAGTCCTATTTGATTAAATTGCTTTCAGCTTTATTGTGTTTGATAAACTGAAACCTGATGGAGAAAGGCAACAGGTAGAAAAAGATGTACGATAATTTCAACAAATTTTTTAAAATAAATATTTTTATTTTTCGGTAGGCCTAATTCGAATTATTCTGTTATTCGAAGTGTTTTTCCATTTTACAGTTCCCCCAAAATTCAAATTATCCGCCTTATCCGGGTTAAGTGTACTAATTGGAAAATAATAATAAATAACTCAGTTGAGCGTAATGTTCTGGCTGGTCCATCACTGGGTTGTGACGTGGGGTGTACCGTGGAGTGGGGATCAGAGGGCGCCAAATGTATGCTTTGCCTGGGGCGCCATTTGGGTTGGGGCCGGCCCTGACCGGTTTAACAAAGAATATGCTTACTTACTTACTTACCTAATTATTTTCATTATTATTATCACGTCTAAAGCATAACGTTTTCGTCGTTTTATTAAAAGAGATTAGAATCAATGATGTGTATTAAATTATTAATCAATATACGTCGATGGTAGGCCTATTAATAGAGATCACTGATTCGAACTCTCGAGCGATGCGATAATATCGTATTGACGTCATTTTCGCCCGCCTGATTGTTGATGACGTCATCGTCACTGTCCATCTTTCTTGTGGATAGGTTCTGAACAATTTGCGAATTTTGGTTGCATTTCCGCTTGATAAAATGAGAGATCATGTTTCGTCGGTTGCGTCGCCCTTTCGTATTCGTGAGGCCCTTTGTGGACACGTCGACGCTCGATAGGCTACGTTCTTCTCGTCGAGTTCGACCGGTAGAAGACGACTGAAGTCCAGCGCTGCCTTCGGAAGCTCAACTTCGCCAGGAACAGGTATAGCCTACCTAACGCTTATTTCGAGGCGGGTTTTCTGTGAGATGACTAGATCTGACCTTGCTGATGTCAATGAGGTCGAAATGCCGACCCCTATTCATACGGACAATGTCCGCTTATCAGTGGCGTAGCATGGTAGGCCTACTTCGTAGGCCTAGATAGTTTTTGATGAGCTTCACTTTTCAAAATGATCTTTCACATGTTGCAACAGCCACAGGCAATGTCAGCAGCAACCTGTTGTAGGCAGTGCAGACATCACTGAATGTAGACGAAAGAGCATATTAGTCTACGAGTAACAGTTGTGCAATTTCGAAGATGCATGGTTGACTTGTTGACAACTTCGAACGAAAGCTTGAGCGAAATGACAACAGCTGAGCTAGAAAAGCAAGCGAAATGTCGGTATCATACTGTTTAGCTAACAGTTCGGCTGCTGCATACAATTCGTCGTCAGAGGCACCTAAGAGTGTCGAAGGCAAAAGAGAGCGCTGAACGTTGCAGCCAAAGAACTAAGGCTGACGGTCTGACCGCTGGGGGCCCATGACCACCGGGGGCCCTTGACCGCCGGGGGGCCCTTGACCACCGTGGACCCTTGTGCACTGCACAACCTGCACAACCCATTGCTACGCCACTGCCGCTTATAGGCTAATGAACATCACCAGTTTTAAGCAGGGCTTAAAGGCTTGGTTTTTTGGTCTTTGGTGTTTTTGGTTTAAAAAAACCCAAAAAACAAAAAACCGCAAATTTTGTTTTTTTGGTTTTTTACACATTTCAAAATTATAAATGCCAAAAATGTCGTCTCTTCAACTCTTTTGGCAATTGTTGTATGGTCTTTGTTAACTTCGTTTTATGACATTCTACGGTTATACTGTTCTAGTTAATTTCATTTATATGCATCTGATTAATTTGAACGGTATTATGCCATTTTTATGAGTTTTATGATCCGAAATAGGAAAATCTAAAAAAAACTTTCCATTTTGAAAAGTTTGGTTTTTTGCACCACTGGTTTTAAGTAAGTAATTATATTCTTGTTTAACCAACTTCCTCTCCGCACTTTGGTGTGCGTGCATTCGATAAAATATAGCATTATCGCTATGATCAATATTCACTTTGGATTCACTTCCTGGGGATAAAACGGTCATGTGGTCATGAGCGCAAGGAGCAAGGAAGCGTCTTTACTGGGGGGGGGGAGAGGCGTAGGCGGGGCGGAGGCGATGCAACAAATGGCCTCGGTTCCCCAGAACCGCAGTAGAGGCCTACATCGGCCGCAGCATGGCACAGTTTCTCAAAATTAATGTCCTATTATGTGTCAGAAATTGCATACGGATCAGTCTATCCATTAATAATTGCACTCAGTTTCGCTCCTGCACCACGCAAACCCCCACGAGGACGGGGCGGCATAGAGCTTTCGAGACTGTGTTGTCGCCCGCACCACATCGTAAAGTACGGGAGGCCATGCGTTACCATCTCCTGGGTCCGGGAGATGGCTGAATGGTTACACTAAGATCAGAAGGACGCGGGTTCGATAACCGTCACCCTATAAGGTTGACTCAGCCTTCCATTTGCTAGGTGGGGTTGGTAACATTAGGAGTAGGACAGATGATTGCCTTGAAATCGTTGGCGCTGAAAGATCTCGTCGGTGAAGAGGCGCTGGATGATGTCGCGGTTATTGTCGCCACTCTCAAGGCACTGACAGACCTCGCATTTGAAGAGGAGCTGAAAGATCTCGCCTGTGAAGAGGCGCTGAAAGATCTCGCCTGTGAAGAGGCGCTGAAAGATCTCGCCTGTGAAGAGGCGCTGAGAGATCTCCTCTGAGAAGAGGCGCTGGATGATGTCGCCTTTCTCAAGGCACTGACAGACGTCGCATTTGAAGAGGAGCTGAAAGAGCTCGCCTGTGAAGAGTCTCTGAAAGATCTCGCCTGTGAAGAGGCGCTGAAAGATCTCGCCTGTGAAGAGTCGCTGAAAGATCTCGCCTGTGAAGAGGCGCTGAAAGATCTCGCCTGTGAAGAGTCGCTGAAAGATTTTGCCTGTGAAGAGGCGTTGAAAGATCTCGCCTGTGAAGAGGCGCTGAAAGATCTCGCCTGTGAAAAGGCGCTGAGAGATCTCCTCTGAGAAGAGGCGCTGGATGATGTCGCCTTTCTCAAGGCACTGACAGACGTCGCATTTGAAGAGGCGCTGAAAGATCTCGCCTGTGAAGAGTCGCTGAAAGATCTCGTCTGAGAAGAGGCGCTGAAAGATCTCGCCTGTGAAGAGGCGCCGAAAGATCTTGCCTGTGAAAAGGCGTTGAAAGATCTCGCCTGTGAAGAGGCGCCGAAAGATCTTGCCTGTGAAAAGCGTTGAAAGATCTCGCCTGTGAAGAGGCGCTGAAAGATCTTGCCTGTGAAGAGGAGCTGAAAGATCTCGCCTGTGAAGAGGCGCCGAAAGATCTTGCCTGTGAAGAGGCGTTGGAAGATCTCGCCTGTGAAGAGGCGCCGAAAGATCTTGCCTGTGATGAGGCGTTGAAAGATCTCGCCTGTGAAGAGGCGCTGAAAGATCTTGCCTGTGAAGAGGCGCTGAGAGATATCGTCGGAGAAGAGGCGCTGAATGACGTCGCCTTTCTCAAGGCATTGACAGACCTCGCATATGAAGAGGCGCTGAAAGAGCTCGTCTGTGAAGAGGCGTTGAAAGATCTCGCCTGTGAAGAGGCGCTGAAAGATCTCGCTTGCGAAGAGGCGCCGAAAGATCTTGCCTGTGAAGAGGCGTTGAAAGATCTCGCCGGTGAAGAGGCGTTGAAAGATCTCGCCTGTGAAGAGGCGCTGAAAGAGCTCGCCTGTGAACAGGCGTTGAAAGATCTCGCCTGTGAAGAGGCGCTGAGAGATCTCGTCGGTGAAGAGGCGCTGGATGATGTCGCCTTTCTCAAGGCACTGACAGACCTCGCATAAGAAGAGGCGCTGAAAGATCTCGCCTGTGAAGAGGCGTCGAAAGATCTTGCCCGTGAAGAGGCGCTGAAAGATCTCGCCCGTGAAGAGGCGCTGAAAGATCTAGCCTGCGAAGAGGCGCCGAGAGATCTCGCCTGTGAAGAGGCGCTGAAAGATCTCGCCTGTGAAGAGGCACTGAAAGATCTCGCCTGTGAAGAGGCGCCGAAAGATCTTGCCTGTGAAGAGGCGTTGAAAGATCTCGCCTGTGAAGAGGCGTTGAAAGATCTCGCCTGTGAAGAGGCGTTGAAAGATCTTGCCTGTGAAGAGGCGTTGAAAGATCTCGCCTGTGAAGAGGCGCCGAAAGATCTTGCCTGTGAAGAGGCGTTGAAAGATCTCGCCTGTGAAGAGGCGCCGAAAGATCTTGCCTGTGAAGAGGCGTTGAAAGATCTCGCCTGTGAAGAGGCGCCGAAAGATCTTGCCTGTGAAGAGGCGTTGAAAGATCTCGCCTGTGAAGAGGCGCCGAAAGATCTTGCCTGTGAAGAGGCGCTGAAAGATCTCGTCTGTGAAGAGGCGCTGGATGACGTCGCCTTTCTCAAGGCACTGACAGACCTCGCATATGAAGAGGCGCCGAAAGATCTTGCCTGTGAAGAGGCGCTGAAAGATCTCGCCTGTGAAGAGGCGCCGAAAGATCTTGCCTGTGATGAGGCGTTGAAAGATCTCGCCTGCGAAGAGGCGCCGAAAGTTCTTGCCTGTGAAGAGGCGTTGAAAGATCTCGCCTGTGAAGAGGCGTTGAAAGATCTCGCCTGTGAAGAGGCGTCGAAAGATCTTGCCTGTGAAGAGGCGCTGAGATATCTCGCCTGTGAAGAGGCGCCGAAAGATCTCGCCTGTGAAGAGGCACTGAAAGATCTCGCCTGTGAAGAGGCGCTGATAGATCTTGCCTGTGAAGAGGCGCTGAAAGATCTCGCCTGTGAAGAGGCACTGAAAGATCTCGCCTGTGAAGAGGCGCCGATAGATCTTGCCTGTGAAGAGGCGCTGAAAGTTACGCCTCTGTCTGTGAAGAGGCGTTGAAAGATCTCGCCTGTGAAGATGCGCTGAGAGATCTCGTCGGAGAAGAGGCGCTGGATGATGTCGCCTTTCTCAAGGCACTGACAGACCTCGCATACGAAGCGGACAATTGTGACGCCCTCATCTAAATTTCGTGCGCATAGTCACGTCAGCATATAGTCTGCGACATTGACACCAGCTTCAGTCAGATAAATAGCAGGGCGTCTTTACCTCTACTGCCGTAAGCGTTGAAGACCATTTTTTCGATGCTGATTTTCCGTCGTTAGGTCGGAAGTGTCTCTGCCGCGTTTCTCTTTTGACGGCGCTATATAAATATAAGATTACGATCTCCGTGGCCCCGCCATTGCAGTTTACCAGCCGCAGTGAACAACTGGGTTGGAAATCAACGGCACTTGTATAGCAGTATAATAAATCGGGCTGTCTCCGGTCAGTGTCTTACAGAAGATATATCGGCCACACAGAAGTCAAGTCGCTACATTTATAAAGCGCTATTTTCTAGGAGAGCGGACGCTGTCGTCCACACACCTCGGCGATTGTGGATCACCCGTCGATTGCGGTCGCTATGGACAAACCTAAAGGCCAAACGTGCAAAGTGCTCCGGTGCCAGCGACGATCCCATAAGTGTCCATTTTTGCTTATATGCCCCCGCCTAGCACATAGAGTCCCCGGTTTAACGTGCAATAGAGTGTCGGCAAACGGATGGTCAAATAATGACATTAGATAAAAGCCAAATCGTCCGCGCACATCCGTAAATGTTCTTTGTCAGTGTCTTCACGCTTCTACCGTTGCCAGGCGTAACGTAGCACGAGTAGCCTAAAGTTCAGCTCAACAACTTGAATGCTGTCATAATAAAGCAATATACGCCCACGCCAGGAACGACAACATCGGGGTTTTCGACCCTTTGCATTTAAACGAATTATAATCCGTATCGGTTTATGAGTCATCTGCCACTGTGTTCTGTTTGCCAATTCTGTTCTCGTATTTATCCATTCAACATATAGCCCAATCTATAGCCCAATCTAAAGCCTAGGAAAATGCAAGCTGTAATGACATAAACTGTATATCATATTTTGAATGCGTCGCTCTGTCTAATGGGATTGCCTATTTATAGAACGATTTTGCTTTGATTCGCGACAGTCTAGCGGTTAGTGCGTTGAACTGTCAACAGAGACGTTATGGCTTCAAATTCCCTCCAAGGCAGAAATTTTTGCGATATCTCGAGAATACGATTACGATATAATTTTGTGGCGAGAAATCTGGCTGACCACACGCTCCCATCATCTCATGTGACGAGGTTAAGAAAACTTCCAATACCCACGGCTGCCTCTCCGGGCTAGTTTAAGGTACTGGGCTAGTTTAAGGTACTGGGCTAGTTTAAGGTAGGCCTACTGCTCTTCTTCTTTTATTATGTAGGGCTGTAGGCCTAAGAGAAAAGACATAGGGCCTATAAAGCAGAATCAGATTGTCCCTTTTTCTTTTCTCGCGGAAAGGAAACTTCGCTTCTGCAAAGCGTGAACCAACACGTTAAACAATAATAATTTATAGAGTTGACGTCTTGGAACTGCCGTTAACGGTAACCTAGGCCTATAGGCTACATTCAATCGACTTATCCATGAAACAGAAGTTCACGTGTTCTGTGTAAAATTATTGGCAAAAAGCCTCAGCCTAAATATACTGGTCTTTAGTTACAGAGATGCAGCCTACATACTATAATGCCTTCAGTGACCATTCGGTTAAAGTATATCTAAATGTTTATGCTACGGTTTGGACACTCCGGAAAGTCGACCGGTAGCAATGTAGCGTCACTAGTCTTGCTGATACGGACCACAGTGAAGCTAACACAGATCACAGGACAGCCTGAGTCATTATTTTGCTGTACGCGGGCGAACTGCGTGGGCGGCCAGAATCGTCTAAGACAAATGTTCCCAGCGCTTTTCAATGTCACGGACCGGCAGGAGTTATCTTTCAGTGTCACATACGGACTGGCAGGAATTTTCCCACTGCAGTAGGACCGGTGCCAGCTTTAAAATTAATTATTTCTCTTTTTCGTTTTCGATCACCTAAATTCCTTAAAATGTATTAAATTGATTTAAATGTATGTTGAGCTAATTCTATGACTCTACTGCCCTTTAAATGCTAGCCTAATAAGTGTTTTTGCTATTACTTTTAAAGATGTAGCCCAATACCCTTTTCTTCGTTCTGAGACAATTTGACCAGTTTGTTGACTCACTTTGCGGACCGGTAACTTATAAGGGCTCGCTGACCGGCACCGGTCCGCGGACCACCCCTTTGGGAAGCACTCTTCTAAGATGCCTATGCAATTAAGCGGCGGTTATTTCACAGAGCAATGCATATGCCGAACGGGCCTATAGTTGGCTATGCAAATAACCGAATTATGCACTTATGCGATATGCACATAACCGGAGTTGACTTCCAGTGAAATTCCCATACTATAACGGAGCCGACCAGCTTCTATGCACATTGTTGGCCTGAGCGAATAATATTATGCACTTATCCGTTATGCATTTAAGAGACGTTGACTGGATGTCCTAAGTCAGTAGGCCTACACGATCAAGATCTCCTTTAGTTGTAGAAAGAGCACATTTATACGCAGTTTCTCTCCTTAACGTAAGCTCGTTTGTTCTAGCTGTTCGATTCGAGTATAATTTCTAGGATGTGAATTATTGGCATTTTTGGCCGATTTCCGATTCCAGATAGTTGGTCTGCTTTTCGCCGACTCAGGATCCGATCCGATTAATCAGCAATATTCATTTTTATTTGGTTCTTGGTACTGTTTGTTACTCAAAAGCCCGACTGTCCGACATTTTGTTGATGCTTCGACTCACAATTTTATTATTTTACGCGACTTTCAAAGATAAGTATTTGCAATGACCCCGTATACCGCAGGAGGTCGCCAAAGCAGGTGACTGTTTTCAAAAAATTACTTCTTTTGGTAATCGGATCGGTAGTCCTGGGATGCGCCGATTCCGATTAATCGGTATATGAAAAAATAGGCGCAAGCCGACTTCCGATTCAAGAATCGGTCAAACCCTAATAATTTCGATTATTCTGTCGTCTCAGTGATTTACTACCACAGAATAAATTCTCAGTTTAGTCAAACATTTGCAAAAACTCGTTGAACTAAACCGCCTCGCTGCTTTTCGGCGAAGTCCTCACATCTCTGGCTGTCCAAGAAAGTATCATTAGCCTTTAGAGACAACAGGACTAGACGAGAACTTCGTTCGAATGAATGAACTATGTCGGGGAGATATCATCAGTTTATTAGCAGACGAACTACACACAGTATTGATCGCCGGTCCTCCGGCGGTTCTGAGGGCCGAACTGCAGAGGACAGAGCATCAGTCGCGTTTATCCTTATTGCTAGAATGCTTCTAGGAGTGGCGCGCATGGCGCCGGCGCATGGGCGGTTCCTAGAACTGCGATATATATGATATGACGGAACACCGAATGTTGGATTTATCGGTTCTCGTAGTCAGTGAGTGGACGGGGCAAACGGGTTCGTTTCCCGTTACATAAAAGCTTCCGCTATCGTAGATTCAGACAGAAGAAGCAAGACAGATAGAAGAGCTGGAACAGTTGGTAGAAGAGAGAAAACGTGTCGCTACAACTTTAACGCCGCGAATATTATACAGTACAGTTGCGATATAATTATATAGGCCTACTTCAGAAGAGTTTCTTGCGGCAGAAGTTCGTTGAGCAAGATGGTCTTACAACAGTTTCATGGTATGTTGAATTTCATAGTTGGTCTAATATAATTATTATTTCTGAATTTGGCACTTCATTTTTAGCTTCTTGTGGCGTGAGGTAGTGTTCATCCTCCACATCCTTTTGAATGCAGGCCTATCAGTTAAATTTATTTATTTTTTACTCCTCAACTGTATCGTGCTGCAGTCCAATAAAACTCAGGTAACTTTTCCTGTCCTACTGCCCGATGTCACTTTGGTCAGATCGATTAAGATAGACTAGTATTAATTTTAGAACTTGTTAGACAATGTTAGTAGGCTATTAGTTGCATTGAAACGACAGATTTCAAACAGTGATCGGCCACAATGCAGCGCGCTATGGAGGCGCTTGGCAATTGGATGCCGTCCAATCGTCTGCGCCTCAACGCTTCAAACATGCGAATTATATGTTTGGGTAATGGGCAGCAGCTGAAAAAATGGATCCTCAGCCCCTATCTGATGACTTCCCGTACTTTGTGTTCTCGACATCAGTCTGCAATCTTGGGGTTGTTTTTGATCAGGAATTTACCTTTTATGCCGTGCTTGCTTTTGCAGTTTCGGGTCATTTTCCGTTCACTCTCACCCAATGCCGCACTTGTCCTCGTGCATGCGTTTGTTTGTAGTAGGATTAACTGCTGCAGCCTGCAGTGCTATCTATGTTGGCATCCCATTGGGGCGCGTTGTGCAGCTTCAGCGTGTGTTTCGTGCAGTTGATGGTTTTTTAAATGTGACCATGTCTCGCATTATATGCGTGACGTGCTCTACTGGCTTCCTGTTTCCCATCGTATGGAATTTAATAATAATAATAATAATAATAATAATAATAATAATAATAATAGTAATAATAATAATAATAAATAATAATAATAATAATAATAATAATAATAATATCTTTTCTTTATTGAAGCGCCAGACAAACGCACTGCGCTGTACATTTACATGTTATGCAATTTAAATCTTAACTACTAACAGAACAGACAGACCTGCAATACAATTAGGATTTCGGTCTGGGTCTGGCGGTGCCAATTAGGGAGCGCCTATGCCTAGGCGGCTAGGCCTATATGCGCGAGCTTTGTTGCCCAACCTCAGGTTTGGCTGGCCGAGCAAATCTTCGTTCTGCATCCAACATAGCTTTTATAATGATATGTTTTGACGCCGCGATATGCGAAGAATTCTCCGTAACCATCTGAATTAAAATCAGATCAGGTATTGACATCCTTTTTAGGGAATTCGTACTTTGGTCTTCTCGCATGGCTTTTTTTAAAATTCTGGCCTTTAAAAAAATCTTTTTCCATATAGTACATGTAATGTTAAAAACGAAGTTTACAAGTGCCCGGGTATAAATGAAGTTTTGCTGTTAGCGAATTTTAGGCATAATTCCTGTTTGAGTCTAACGCGATAGACCTCAACGTTTCTAGACCTGCATCGGTTGCATTGGTTCGGATTTTCAGTAGCAACTGTCGCAATTGACTGGCACAGTGCAAAAGTAAACCTACGACATACTTGAGTGCTGTATACGCCTACACAAGTTAACAGGTCCACACGGAATGCAGTGCGCAGAATCAATGACCCGTCTGACTTGATACAGAAATACACAGCTCTGTCTGTCTGTCTGTCTGTCTGTGTCTGTCTGTCTGTGTCTGTCTCTGTCTCTCGTTTATTCTGGAACGATATTTTATTATCTGCAGCATAGACGGTCGCTGTGTTGCTCGCAGTGTCGTCTGCCTTGCAATTTGGCGCGTTAATTGACATATCTGAGGGACAGTGAAATTTCTCCGAAGCCTTTTTATCGGTGACCATCTTTGTAGACTATGTGTCCCGGGTGAATAGTTGGGTTGCAAGAATCTGAGCCATAAAGAAAATGTAGAAAAGTGTGGGCTAACATCATTGGATAGAAGGTTCTTTTTTTCTCTATCTACCCTTTATTAGCGCGACTTGGAACCGAGACCGAGCGATCCGAGTCCGCCTGTGCCAAGGCGATTTGTACGCGATTATGTATCCAGATACTTGCTATAGGGTTTATCAGATACTTACTATAGGTTTTTGTAAGATAGGCATACTACAGGGCTCGATAAGATACTTACTATAGGGTCTTAGCAGTAGTGTAGCCTAGTCCTAAAAATGAAGTGGGGAACGCCTGCATATTGAAGTAAGCAAAAGTGCAATCTTGAAAGAATTTTGCATAGTGTGAGAAAAAGTGGGGAACGGCGTTCCCCCTTCCCCCCACTACACCACTGGGGCTTAGAAGATACTTAGCATATACTATAGTATAGGGCTTTATATGAAACTATAGGCCTTATAAGATACTTACTATAAGGCTTTATAAAATACTATAGGGCTTTCTAAGATACTTACTATATGGCCTTATTAGGGCTTTATAAAAAAGCCTACTTACTATAGGGCTTAATGAGATATTATAGGGCTTTATAAGATACTTACTATAGGCCTATGGCCTTATAAGGGCTTTATAAGATACTTACTATGGGACCTTATCGAAGTTTGACCTAATTAAAAAGGCTGTTGATGATGATACTGATAATTATGATGATGATGCCAATGATGACGATAATGATTACGACGACTTTAATACTTTATGCAGTGCCATTCGGCAGTCGACGAGTTGTTGCTCTTGCTGTTCCGGTTTCGATTCTCATCTTTGCTTCATCCGCCTTATCCGCTTCCGTTCCAACCGGACACAAAAGATTGCTCAATCCCTGCAGTGGTTCAAAGGTCATCGCAGTCAGTCTAGATGCTGCTGCTGCTGCTACTGATGGTGCTAACTCATCCTTCCAGCCAGTGACAATCGCATATCGCGAGTTGTCCGAACGAGCATCGAGGCTGAAGAGGAACGTCAGAGAACTCAAGAATCTCTATGTAAGTGTCTCTCTTCAAGGTCTATCTGTCTCTATCTATCTATCTATCTATCTACCTATCTATCTGTCTGTCTATCTGTCTGTCTGTCTGTCTGTCTGTCTCTGTATCTATCTATCTATCTATCTATCTATCTATCTATCTATCTATCTATCCATCCATCTATCCATCCATCCATCCATCCATCCATCCATCCATCCATCTATCCATCTATCCATCCATCCAAGAAATTAGCC
The DNA here is from genome assembly GCA_020284085.1 of Aporrectodea caliginosa. Classification (NCBI taxonomy): domain Eukaryota; kingdom Metazoa; phylum Annelida; class Clitellata; order Crassiclitellata; family Lumbricidae; genus Aporrectodea; species Aporrectodea caliginosa. The sequence continues at coordinate 230,390 of JACEVL010000818.1, forward strand.
AAGGTCTCTGTCTATCTGTCCATGTGTCTGGTGATTTGTGGTGACTATTACGTCTAACAAAGTATAAGCTGTTATAATGCACTACGAAAGTTTTTCAAATTGGTGTCAGTCTCAAGCCTGGATATAGGAGGAGGGTGACGCTAAATTCGCTACCTTCGTTAGGACACAACGTCATAGGCCTATACAGAACCTATCAACTTGAGACAATTCTGCTTAAATGATTTGCCAAAGATTAACTCCAGAAGCGTCTGCTTATACAAGACAGTGTTGATAGAGATAAACGTGACCATTAAAATTACTAAACGCATCAGTTCAGGGGCGTAGCCAGAAAAAAATTTCGCAAGGGGTTTTAATCTTTCATGTGGTTCCATTGGAAATGGTCGTATTTTGGGGCATTGCTACTTTTTAATAACAGTATAAGCTGTTATAATGCACTACGAAAGTTTTTCAAATTGGTGTCAGTCTCAAGCCTGGATATAGGAGGAGGGTGACGCTAAATTCGCTACCTTCGTTACTGACACTAACGTCATAGGGCTATACTTAACCTATCAACCCAAGACAATTTTGCTTAAATGTATTTGCCAAAGACTGGTAACTCCAGAAGCGGAAGCTTATATAAGACAGTGTTGATAGAGATCATCGTGACCATGAATCATTACTAAACGCATCAGTTGAGGGGCGTAGCCATAAAAAAATTGGCGCACATACTGTTAAACTTTATAACGTTCTGTTGGATAATTGGTTGTATTTTGGTGCATTGCTACTTATGCATAACAATAATGCATTTGATTCCGAAATGGTTTGAACCCGCAAACCCACCCTTAAATACGCCCATGCTCAGTTAGGCTACTTTCTGTAAAAAGAAACGAGAATTCTGTTACAAAACAATTATAACGTGTAGCTTGCATTCAGCTGTAATGCGTGGGCCTACATTTTCTTGAGTGTTCATCGTGCAGGTGAATGTTCGTTTCCGTGACGAAACTTTGGTGGAAGACCTGGAACACGTTGGATTCAGGATCCAGGGAATGCCGGAAGTTCAAATTCCGACCCTAGCAACCGTTGCTAATAAAGATGTAAGTCACTGCTCGCTCTTACAATTCCATAGAATACATTAGGCTACACTACAACAGTGACCCTCACAGTTTCTCACCCCAGGACCACGTTACCAGAGTCATTAGGCCTACTTGCCACATACCGTCTAAATATTTTTTAATCAGAAATGAACATATTCAGTGGCTAAATTAAGTCAAATCTGGTACATACTTGCATCCATACATACAATGCATACATACAATCATGCACGCATACATACTTAATACAATACATATACATACGTATGTTCGGTACATCCACCTCGTATATATTGCTCATGCGCTTCGGCGTGAAATACAGCGTTCGCGCACATGCCTCATACATACATACATACATACATACATGCATGCATACATACATACATACATACATACATACATACATACATACATACATACATACATACACACACATACATACATACATACATACATACATACATACATACATGCATACATGCATACATGCATACATACATACATACATACATACATACATAAATACATTTACCTACATAACCTACATAATGAAGCAGCAGTCTCAATAGAGTTTGTTATTTCCAGGTCATGTCTTTGGTGCACACTGCCTTCGAAAGCCTTGCCCGTGTTGCCGTCTTTCTCGACCAGGCAAGAATCGGCGAAGACTTGGCCCAGAACGAACGGATCTCGTTTGCCAAGCACTTCGAACGGCTGGAAAACGACCAGGAAAATGGTCTCTACTGGATCATGTGTGCCCTGAACCAGATCATCCGGTACTCGGGTCAGCATACGAGGCAAGAGGTACTGACAAGCGTCCTCAACATGAAAGTAGTCGAGATCGATCGCAATGCCCTGCGCCACACCCGCGACTACCTCGTGCTGAGGGACTTCGAGAAACTCTTAGACGTATTCAGAATCGACTTTGCAGCTCTCCATAGCATCAGTGAAACGAGTAAATGATGACCCTATGTTAAACCACTGACTCTGCCAGCACGCCCATGATGATTTAAGGCGACCGATATGGGCCCTATAAGGAATATAATTCAACCTGGGCCTTGTACGGGTAAGCTGGTAGGGGCATGCGAATAGGTCTGGGCTAAACAGACATCTAGCACATACCTGCCATCATGCCTGTGAACATTTTATAGAATGCATGTGGGCCTTAACGTAAGTGCCATTGCAAATGGGTACAATGGGCATGCTGGTAGTGATTGATCTATTTTCAATCGATTAAAAGCAACCGCAATCAAAGCGCTTACAACACTGTGCCTAAGTTCAATAATTAAGCGCCAGTGATCGTAATCGTAAACTCTAAACTTCTAAAGCGCCACTCGAAAGCAAAGCGCAGGGCACCAGCTTGTTCACGGTAGTAATCGAGTTACGCAAGTAATTCTCATGCGTTAAGGAATTGATCGTTCACACGCCTTGGAACTTGGAAGTTGTTCGACCGTAAAAAGAACAACTACGTATGTTACAGCTATAATTGCGGACGCCCGTAGCGGTAGCCTACTGGTTCTTCTCGTATGATGCGCAATTAGTTTGTACTATGAATAATTTATTCCATGATATGTCAATGTATACTATTGTGTACGACTACAGGTGTAACTGTGTGCATTTAAATTATGTGTGCTGTGATGAAATTGTGATCGTAACGTCTTATAATAAATCTACTGAAAGATTTTCGGTAAATACGAGGTTCAGAGGTTGTCAATGCTCATTGTTTTCTTTGCCAAACTTACATATTTTATGCTATTGCGACCAGTGCTTGCACTCCATTCACATAAAGTATGGGCCTGTATACTTACGAGCCTCTGAGCTATAGTATACATACTTTACACGTGTATTTTAAGTACATACTTTAAAGTATATTAGGTTTCCTACTTTACTTTACTCAACCACAAGTGTATTTTAAGTACATACTTTTAAAGTATATTAGGTTTCCTACTTTACTTTACTCAACCATAAGCGCATCGTTAGGCTACTGGGTTTTTGTATACGCATTGCGCATGTATCTGGATTTTTGAGAGCACTCTCACACGTGAGTACATATATGTATTGTATAAGTATATGTAAATGTAGCCTATCTATGTAGGCCTATGTGGGCATTTTTAAAGTGCCTTTTATTAGGCATACTTCACAAAAGCCCTTCTCGGTGGCCTACACTGTCGTAAAATGTGTGGAGTTTTCATGCACACTTCCCTCCACACCGGTTTGGGTTTAAAAAGAACAAGTTCGTTTATATACACGAATGATATTCGTATCGCTGAACACGCTGTCCACTAACAGTCTCGTAGCACAGACACGTAGTGACAGAGAAATAAATTCCCATCCATTCACGGTTGTTAGCCAACGCAGCATTAGCTGCCGACATATAATGGCACGGAGTCGAAAGCAGCGCTCGCAGCACACGGCGATGGTCTCGGACCGATCATTGCAAGGTAGGCTAAGCAAGGCAAAAAGAGCAGATAGGCTAAATCAACCTCAGCTTTGACCAAGAGGATAATAGTCAGCAGAGAGACAGGTATACGATCGATGTTGTACAAATGAGGTTGTACAAATCACGTGAGGTCACATTTAGGGTATACTGCATCCACGTACAGAGTCCACGTCAGATCTCAAACACGACATAGAACAACAGGAGTGGCAGAAAAGGAGCTACAAAAAGTTTGGTCACAAACATCTGAGCTATAGAGAAAGGTTGAAAAGTATGGGCTAACATCAATGATCAGAAGAAACAGGGAAGGGAGGCAGTGCGTGGGAGGTTCTTTGAATGCGCACCAAACAAGGCGACCACAACGCTATCGAGTTATAGAACCTCCACAAAACGCAGTTGTTCTCGACACGAAGCTCGTGTCATACAGCAGAACCGAATTCATGATGTCCTTCGGTCGCAAAAGGCTTTAGACTTCTGGATCAGCACTACCCAAACGGTCGGTCCGGCTATTATCGGGGTGCATGTGTACTATCCATAAACGATGATCACAGCCCCAGTGTTTAAGTCGTTAAAAAAGAGCTGGGGATCGAACATTTTACAGATTATAACCAAAGTACATGATAGCTGCACGCAGGTCAAAATCTAATGTTGTTATATATAAGCTTTTCAAGAACTCTTATCCTGACTCATCTGATCCTGTATTTTCCAATCCTCGACCTAAAAGACACCCGCCTTAACATCTGCTGTGCCCTCTCTGATCCCCTGGAAACCGGACTCGGACACTGCCTGGGACTACTCTTTTGGGAACCCCTCTGATTAGACGCAGCGCTCGTGAATAAGCTGGTGCCCTGCGCTTGGCTTTCGAGTGGCGCTTTAGAAGTTTCGAGATTACGATTACGATTACGAAGCTTATGTCGCACACACACACAAAATGACGACACATAAGATAGGGCCTATTTTAGTCTCCTGGTCCTCCCAACATCTATTCAGTTACTTACCTGAGGGGTAAAAAGAAGAGGGGGTTGAACCCCAACCACTAAGACACTGCATGCCATGGGCCTACATTAACGGACCGGGATCCATGGCTTATCGCGGTCAACGTGGCTGTAGGCGTGTTTAAATGCCTGAACATCGTGTCCATCCATTATCACATAAAACTCGAGAACTAACCTCAGAAATGCAGACTCAGATAAAACGAGACAGAATATACCACCATGCACGTCTGTGTATGCAATCCCGCTGGTTCGCACGGCGGCTTATTTCAGAGGTTTAAATCTCGGGTGTACCACGTGGAAACGGTGTCACCATGCATTCAAATGGGCAGGTACAAGTAGAGAAGGATCTCACCCGATTAATTCATTGAAAAATGAGCAGGGCTAAGGACATAATTATGGTCGTTATAAAAAAACTCATACATCTACATGTCTTAGAAGACGCCAAAAAAGAATGATTTGCACACATTTCCTTAAACAGAAAAAACTGCAGCCCACTTTGTAGGCCTATGTGATGTCAGAATTCACATTGCATAAAGTCCGTACAGTTCATATATAATGATATATATATACATATATCTATACAGTATATGCATAGTTATGTATGCACTTATATATATATGACTTTATATATATTAATATCATCTTTGAGCGTCTCACTATCTCAAGCACACACACTACGTCTACACGTGTCTGTCCTTCTCGGCGTCTGTCCATGCACCAACTGTCATCCTCCTATTCGAGGAAGATGGAAACGTGTTTTCCGCGTGTCATGAGTTCGGAGGCGAGGTCGGCAGCGTTGTCGCGATGGTGGTCGACGAAGTGACAGATCTCGATGACCCTGTTCCTGTTGCGCGTCACCTCCATCGTCTCATGGAGTTCGTCAACGAGGCGGTCGTGCCACACGCGCATCGCCTTCGCCATGGCGTCCTGGCGGTTGTCCAGGGCCAGCAGGTGACCGTCGTGAGACGAATTCAGCAGGACCAGCATCGCCGCTTTGTCCATGATCAGCTGAACAGAAAATCAACGATCATATACTAATCGTAAGTCCCTTTTATATAGCGCCCGTTTAGATAGAGCCTCAATGGGAAACACTTCGTCGAGGTGCAGCCTCTACCACAATGAAACAAGTGGTCATGTAAAGTATATAGGCTTATGGGAATGTATAGGCTAATGGAAATCTGAAATACTTTTGACGTCACACAAAAGTACATAATTATTATTATATGATGATGATGATGAGTGCTCTGCCCGAAGGCAGGTCCATTGGCTTTTACGCCACCCGGGGGATGAGATGAGTGAGGTGGTTTCCCGTTGTCTTCCTCGCAGACAATTGTGGGCGATTGTCCAAGGTCACTACGCAGTGGCTTGAGGTAGCTTCGAACCTGCGACACTCGATCCGGTCACAAGGCACAGAACATACCGCTACACCACCGCGTCCCATACATATTATATATATATATATAATATATACATAGTATATATAATATATATATATCCCTTTGAAAACTAAACTTCATAGCATGCATTAAAATAAATAACAATATTGTTAACATTTCCAAAAAATTTGGAAAAAGTAATATTAACTATTGTGTAAGCTATATTTATCTGTGTTAGAAATGTCGTCAACTGGCTTCGAAACAGGCAGTTGGGCAAGCCCACCACAGACTTATTGCAGCTCTTCTGCAACCGGTTTAATAAAGAAAATACTAGTCTTGCTTACATTAAATATGAGTTGATCCAATTCATCCTGCAAGCTCTGGCACAAACCACGGCCTGTTACCGTTGTGTTAAGAACCCCTTACCGCTTGGAGGTCAAGGTCGATCTCATCGTCTTCTTCGTGCTTTTCTGCTCTGGTGGCCATGAACCCCGCAATCTCAATCACGTTCTCGTGGTTCTTATTCTCAAGTTCCCGGCACAATGCAAAGCGCGCACTCGCAACCTCGAAGAATACGGCGTTGACGTCCTCCAAGTTACGCTGCAACTCTGTGACAACCTCCTGTACAATTTTATGCAAGATACAATAATACCGAATTTCTAACATCCCACTTACAAGTTACACCTAGAGCAAATGTATCTCTGTTATTATTATTATTATTATTATTATTATTATTATTATTATTATTATTGTTATTATTATTATGTTTTTTTTCCGAGGTACCTCAGATTCCTCAGGAATTAAATTCTCCTGAGAATACAAAGAATCATTCTGAGACGGCTAGAACTCGTCAAGATCCGGCGGGCAAACGTGCCGTTGGAAGGCAATGGCGTTATCATTATTATTATTCATTGTTTGACATCATAATGTCATTATGGTGAAGTTCTGCATAGTTTTTAAGGTAGATTTACCCGGCCTACATTGTATTATGACACAAGGAAATGTGATAGGCATATATAGAGCAGATTTATAGCGTTTTTAGGGTGTCTAAAGGGAGCCTTTTTTTTTAGCATACTATTGTTTTTTGTTATTGCTGTTGCCGCTGCTGCTGCTGTCGCTATTATCATTATTATTATTATTATTATTATTATTATTATTATTATTATTATTATTATTACAAACATTTTTAACGCATACAGTCACACAGAAATGCGAATCTAAGGCGCGGTTAGGCAGTTGCCATGCAGGTGAAGACAGCTGTTTGATATCCAGATGTTTGAAAGCCAATAAAAAAATAGAAGTATTGAACCGTTTAACAAGAAAAAGAGCTCGCCCATCGGATAAACATTGTACTGAAGACAATGAATCCTCCATAGAGTTACATCCTACAGGTAGGATAAAATAAGAACCAGAAACTTAAAAAGTCATTTCAGCTAGTCTAATCAGGGCTTCTCATTTGAAAGTAGAAGGCGATTTGAAAATCGATCACGCTGGACTGAGTAGGTGATCGATGCGCGATCGACTACGGGACATTTTGTTTACAGTGTATTTTGTGTATAGTATTAGTATAGCTGCATATTATATGTTTGTCCATTAACTGTTAGAGTAAACGAAACACTTGTTAACCGTCGATAAGCCTCCTTTGCTTGTCGATGCAATGTTGTATCGATCCTAGCCTGAACTTTCAGTTTCACAAGTAATGTAAATTAGATTAAAAAAGAATGGCCTGGTTCCAGGTTCCTCTTGGAGTCTAACTCATCGAGCACGATCGATTTACCGATCGACCAGACCTTTTGCTAGGCGATCGACCAAGGAGATCGATCGCCTCAAATGAGAAGCTCCGAGTCTACTGACACACTTTTTAGATGTGCTAAATAGCCATTTTCCAGGGCATTTAATAAGTTCATAAAGGGCACTATACAGATGCTCAGATTTGTATCCGATGCATACAGACATACAACCATAGTGGTTTCAATTGAGTTATCCAGATCATATGAAATCTTGATCAATTTGAAGCCAACCTCTAACTGGTCAACAAGATTAATTTCATAGTCGAGCAGCGTGTCCAATAGAATCGTCAGAGTTTCATTATATTCATCCAGTATTTTCTGTATCTCCGCTTTGTCAGTGCTACTCTCCAGTTGAGGCCAAATCTGGAATTGCAACAGTTTTTCTTCAGCACCTCTAAAACTGCAATTGTATTGTATATCCGGATTTCTACTCTCGACCTAAACGACACTCACCTTAGCAGCTACTCTGACCCCTCTGATCCTCTGGAAACTGGACTCTGACCTCCCTCGGACTACTCTTTTGGACAAACCTTCTGACTAGACGCAGCGCTCGTGAATAAGCTGGTACCCTGCGCTTGGCTTTCCAGTGGCGCTTTAGAAGTTTGGAGATTACGATTACGATTTCTAAAGCGCTTCTCACAGTACCATCTGTCACTCTGTGTTGTGTGTTGTGGCAGAACATTTATTATGCATCTCCCGTCCTCTTGAAGCCAAAGAGTGTTACTCGAGGAATGCGTGGAATACGTGATTGTAATTCTGCAAAGAGCCAAAGACGTTACCTGTGAAATCTCGAGGAATGCGTGGAATACGTGATTGTAATTCTGCAAAGAGCCAAAGACGTTACCTGTGAAATCACCTGAACCTACCTGCCGCACCAATTTCGTTTCTCACAAAGTGTCTTTAACAAGCTGATTCTATGACTTAGTGTTTTTCAGTGTTTAAGAAATGCAGATATCACGATTAGCGGTTTCCTAGTTTCTCAAGGTGAGTCAGCGGTTTCCACAAATAAACATGTTTCCACGATGTACTGCCACCATTTCCAGTTTGCGCGAATTTCAGTGGGTGCATGATCTAAGTGAGCCTTATAATATAATTAGGCCTACTTTTTGCTGCTCTACCTGTCCTCCTCTCTCTGGTCTCTCTCGCAACCCGACTCAGATCTCCTCTGGACAACTCCTGCGATACTATCATTACTACGCAGTGCTCATGAATAAGCTGGTGCCCTGAGCTTAGCTTTAGAGTAGCGCTTTAAGAAATGTGGAGTTCACGATTACGAATACTATTATGTACCTCAACCCAATTTCCAGTATAAGCATCTTGAACAAATTGATCATTAGTAATAAAGTGATAAGTCGACGTTGTGCTCAATTCTATTTCCAAAATAATTACTTGCTATGGTATAGAATTATAGATAGTATAGTCAAATAAGTCCATTTTCTTGGTTGGTATTTGATTTTACGAATTACAAACCCTCCTCTATGAAATTCCTTTTTCCAACTAACTACTTGCTATAAGGTACGTAACAAGGCCTAATCAGTGCGTTCAACCAGTAACACAGAATACGAACCCTGTCCTTGTAATCCAGAAATTCGTCCACTTTGGCAATGCTCTTGGTTCGAGTTTCCTGTTGGGCGTTTGCAACACATAAGTAGAAGTCCTCTAGGTCCTTCGATTTCTGTTCGTGTTTCAGTATTCCATCAACAAAAATGGAACGAATCAACTCCAGAAACTTTTCCTTATATGTAACCGTGTTGTCAAAGATTAATGTGATCATTCAGGAACTACGTTATAGTATTCTAGAAACTCCGACTTATATGCAACTGTGTCGTCAAAGAAGAATAAATTATGGTCATCCAATACCGGTAATTTAAAACCTGTGAGAAGTTTAAATAGGTGCTATATAAATAACCAGATATGTTTGCCTCACAGCTATTCGAATCCTCTAACAATCAGACTGACACATTATCCCGCCGTCTGTAAGCCTAAGACGCAAAGGATATACAACAAATGGATCTCCAATTTCCTTATAAGTGTTGAACTTCTGCCCGTCAGAGTCCTTTGACCACATAGCATCAAACAACTGAGTTCCGTCAAGATTCTCGACAAATGCGTCCTGAACAATCAAAAGAAAAATCCAACTTTGCAAACAATATGATCAGTAATGTATGTATGTATGAGCATTTGTTACAGCGCCCCTTCAAGATTTCTACTCAGAGGCGCTCCCGACTACAGCGCAGACACTGAATCGGAGTTTCACGCCGAAGCGCAAGAGCATTTGCGAGTGAAGGACTTGCCCAGGGTCCCTACGCGGCGGCTTGAGATGGATTCGAACCCGCACCAAACATACTCCTACACCACCACAATAATTACCGGTAATAGAAATGAATCCTTAGGATTTGGAATTAGAGCAGGGTAAACTTAGCAGGTGACTGCAGGTCATTAATAATGATATAATAGTGTGATGTCTAGTCTGGTTAAATTTCTGTTGGTACCGTAGTAAAGGCACAGTGGCAAATGACTGCCTCCCGATGATGGCTTGTTTCAGAGAGCTGAATCTTGGGCTAGCACGTTCAGCACACGGGAACCTTAAAATGGTGTGGCGTCCATTCAAACGGGCAGCGGTGGTGAAGGATCTCACCCGATCAATTCATCGAAAAATGAACATGGTCAAGGTCATTCGGTAGCTCTATCATGGTCCATATATGGGGACCTTAAATGGTGTAGCACCCATTCAAACCGGCAGCGGTGGTGAAGGTCTGAAGGACCTCACCCGATCAATTCACTGAAAAATGAGCAGGGTCGAGGCCATGAATTTGGTCGCTTTAGAAAAACGTGTAGTTATATTTGTCGTTCATAGCCTACCTTGTGAATATTGAAGGTTTTCTCGTTTTCTATCTGCTTATCCGCATCAGCCTGGGTGTTTAAGTCCTCCTCATCCGCCTTCATAATCGCAATTTCATGTTTTTCGTGTCCTTTCTCCCTCTGCAAGACCAACACAACTCATCGCGAATTTACAGTTTACGTCAGATTTAGTCTACTATACGACGAAATCTGTTACCTTGATAACAGAAGACGGCATTTGCGACAAGGAGGTAAAGATACGCATTGGAAATGCAAATGGTGCATTTGGGAAACTCGAAAGGATAGGTCTATGAAAGAACAATGGTTGCAGGATGAAGACTAAGACTCGTCTTTATGATGCCGTAGTGTCGAGTACGCCGCTGCTGTACGGAACTGAGACCTGGCCGATGACGGTGAGACACAAAAAATGACTGGAAGTGGCCATGGGCGTATTTAAGGGCGGTTTCAGGTTCAAACTCCTCCCAAATAAGTTTCCGGAAATTTTTTTAGGCTTTTACATGCAAAATACAAAAAAACGTTAACTTTTGCGACAATCTTCAACGGTCAAATCTTAAACCCCTCTGAAATTTTGTCTGTCATGGGATAAGACTGAAAGACAATTGACTGACATTCAACTTCAGTTGGATGCCAGTGACTCACAATTGACTGTTGTTTAGCTCTACCCGCGTCTCAGTCTCGTCAACATATTAATTGTTGTGATACTAATTTCGTATAATATATTATAAGGGAAGGTAAGGGTGAGAAAAGGGACAAGGGAGGAAGCAGGTAATGTGAAGATAAGGGGAAGGTAAGGGTAACGGGAGCGAGGTGGGGATTAGTCACCACCACCTTGTGGGGCAACGTTACGTCGTCGTTCATGTCTACATAAAATTAATACATTGTGGACTCGTTAATGCCGAGTTATTGGGGACTGGGGACATGCTTTATGATACAGTGTGTAAACCAGGCTGTATGTAAAAGGGGATAATACGAATAAAGTCAATATACAATGCAGTTATTGCACCCTGTGTTCACCAGTACAGTGTTCAGTTAACAGCTTTTGGGGACATAACATCACTTCACCTTCAGCAGAATGGCACGTAAACCGTGCATAAATGAGTCCACAATGTACATACACATACACTATTATTACATGTGTTAATACACGATATGTAATGTCAAAATTTAATCACAAGCAAAACACACATACACACACACTCACACGCACACACACACATATATATTCAAACACATGCAATACAACTTGTAAAATCAAATTTCTTTACATTTTAATTCTAAATGCCAAAACGATTAATTCCAAGTACGAAAGCATTACCAAAAACGCTACCTACCAGGTTCTCATCTGGTAGGAAGTAGTCAAAGTATTCCACTTTAGGCAGAAACACAAGCACAAACATCATGTACGTCTCGTGGTCTTCGCAGAACGGATTTCCAGAAAGGCAGACAGACCTCAAGTTCTTGAATTGACGAAGGTACATAATCTAGTTAAAGAACCAGAGCAATTCATTACGCTAACCTATTTAAGTAGGGTACGGGTTCAATCTTCCTCCTTGAGACGGTCACTGTGTAAGGACCTTGAGCACGTCATTCACCCACAATTGATAGGGGTGCTCAATAAACGCCATAATCATAAAAATAATCCCCACACACAGCCATGGATAAGAAGAGCTAGCGACATCGTTTTTCCTAGCCTCAGCATATGTGGGTGGATGGCCAGTCATCTCCCCTGCTGCCTGATCTTTCCACTAACAGTGTGTGGTCTATGTACTCATTCTATAGCTGATTTCTTGTTGACTACAGCAGAACTCATGATTTTCATAAACACTGATTTGAAATTTTCACAGGAAATAAAAATGTTTAAAATATTTATTTCGGGTGATAATTTGTATTAACTTTCGTTGCATGGAAAATAAAATCTAATGTGCTGATTGATTTAAACAATGACACAGGTTAATAATACAAATAACATAAGTCACAAATGACATAGGTTAAAAATAACATAGTTTACAAATAACAAGTAACAAAACATAGGTTACAAATAACAAAAGTTACCAATAACATAAGTTTAAAATAACATAGTTTAATGGAAAATTATAGTAAAAAACCCATTACAGTAGCCTCGTTCCCACAGGAAGAGAAATAGAAGTCCTGCTCAAATTGAGCACTAATAATCTTTAATCTTTATAGTCAATGAGATAGGGTGAGGTTATTTCCTTGTAATACCCTTATAAATGCAAATAAATAGGCCCCCTATAATATTTAAATCTCTGGGAAATCTTTCAGATTTCCAAGCAAGCTAACAAAACACCAGAGAGAAGAGAGAAGAGTGCCAAGTATAATTAGTATAATTAGTATCGACTCGATACTAATTATACTAATTATACTTATACTATCGAGGCATTTAAATAAATATCATATCTTCAGATTTCCATGTAAGCTAACCAGAAGACCAGAGTGGTACACTCACATTTTTCAACACCGTGAGGTTGTTATTTCCAATGGAGAAAAACTGCAAGTTCTTCTGTGCCTCCAGATTTTCAATGATCGATATCTGATTATTGAAGAGAATCAGGTCCTCGATCTTAGTTAGACGATTAAGACCTTCGATCTTGCTGATGTTGTTAAATGAAAGATCTGGCAAGGAAAAACAGATGCAGTTAGGAACAGTTCTAGGAAATTAATTTACATATTTTTACCATAAGTTACTCTCCTCACCAGAATTTACCCCTTGCCTGATTAACTTGAATACTGACTGTGTAATAAAAACGAAGCCTAACTAAATTACTATTATATTAAACTTATCACTTACATAATAAACAGCAGTTTCAAATTTAGTGACTGTTTGGATGACTATGAAAGACAACCTCACGCTATCTCCTTGACAATAAAAGGTTATTAGCAGTCGCAGTGAATTTGAGACTAGCTTCTGGTTTACTTAACACATTGGATTTCGGCAAGACTGCTCCAAGAGATTTTATTTTTACTACAATTTAATACAATTTCATTATAAGTGGGGTTGGGGTGCTCGATAGTGTATTGGTTAGCATGCTGGACTGTCAATCAATAGGTCAGGGTTCAAATCCCTACCAGGGCAGAGATTTGGTTCGAGATTTCTGCACCTCTAGCCAACTCAAATATAATGATTGAGTATTGACCGTACACTGTCGGTGGGAAGATGAGACGACAAGGGAGAGGACTGGCCACCTGCCCTCATATGCCGTGGCTAAGAAAATGAAGTTGCTAATACTTCATACCCATGGTTGCTTCAGGGCTAGCTCAGAGGATTGCTCTTCTTCTTCTTTATTAGTGACCATAGATTGATGCTTTGTGATAATGATGCTACAGAAGTCAATAGATTTAATTAGACTTAATTAGATTTAATTAGAGTTTAACTTGCCCAAATAGACAAGGCTGACCAGGATATCAAGACCCTGAATTTTCTCGATGACATTGTTACACAGCTGCAGATGAACCAGACTCGTAAAACACCAGAGGTTATTTATCTCCAATATATCTAAATGTGCCAAAGCAAAATACATAAATTGTCTAGTATCAAATCACATTCACTTTTGTCTATAACCAGACAGCACTGTGGCCGATCAAAGAAACTGTAGAAATTCGTCTGATAGCAGGCTACAATGCAAGAGCCTTCATATAAGATACAAATAACATAAGGCACAAATAGTAGGTATCTTGAAAGAGTACTATATCAAGTTTATATTGATTGATAGATAGATAGAAGAGATGACAAGGGAGAGGACTGGTTGATTGATTGATTGATTGATTGGTTGGTTGATTGATGGATTGATTGATTGATTGATTGATTGATTGACTCCATTTGATCATAGTCTTGTTTTGTCTGGTCAGGAGCCCTCTGGGTTACTGGGTAGTATCCTTGAACAGACACTGCATAAATATGGACTTAAAATTAACGACTAAAAGGTCAAATACTTACTCCTGTAGTCCAGCCGGAGTTCTGTGACATCTGCAAAGTGGACGCCTCCTTCTTCCTTCGCTATTTCGCCCGTGCGCTCCGGTGGGCCTTGCTCATCAACAGCATAACGCAGCATGACGTCATCGATGACGGCTGGCACTTCATGTTTATTGGCACACATCTTAGCTCCCAAGATCCTGCCATTATTGCAACAAAATGTAAATGTAAACGTTTTTCTTTAGCGACTGTATTACCTTGATCCTCAATCCTTATCATTTTTAATGAAAAGCTGGTTCAGACTATCTCCCAGTAAATATATAATATTATTTACCCCATACATTTCGCTTCTGTCTATATTGCTCTAGTTGACTTTTGACGAACTGCTGTGGTACAGAAAATAAACAAAAGATCAAAAACGAATACGTTATAAAAAAATTACAAAACGTACTGGCAGCGGTGGGATTTGAACCCACGCCTCCGAAGAGACTGGTGCCTTAAACCAGCGCCTTAGACCGCTCGGCCACGCTACCAACGACGACAGATGCAGCAGAACCTCTATAGCTATAATTATGACGCTTTAAGTCAATCATTACTTAAACATTTATTACTATACTCACAAACTTCTATACTGCCAACTTAAACTCGTTTGCTCTCAGGCAGGGCCGATGAGAGGGGGTCAGGTGGGGTTGCTGCCCCGGGGCCCGGTTCTATGACAGGGGCCCCTGGCAGGGGCCCGGAAATGTCTAAAACTTCTTTCAAACTGAAGAAACCTGTGAGTTTTGGCCTAATGCAGTCTAATTGCTTCAATTTAATAGCTAGGTAATGAAGTAAATGAGGTACTAGATCTATTGAATTTCTTTAACAAAATTTAAGCCAATAACGAATGTGACGGTGGAAATGGGACTGAAAAGGTTAGCATTGTTGTTAACGAAAACGATTTAATTACTGTGAAACTTAACAGTCTCAGTTGCTCAGTCAGAGGATTTAGGAGTGAGCACAGTAACAGAAGTTGGTCATCACTCATCAGAATGGTTTTGGACTATCTGCTGATGCAAAGTTAACTGATGCAGACAAATTTCGATTTCTGACTGAATTCTATACTCCACCAGAATAGTATGCGTCATGCGCGTGTCCAAGAACTTTGCATTACGGGGTGCGTAATGCAAAGTTCTAGGCCACGTTATTGTGAATATTGTATTGTATTGTATTTGGCTATTTATAAAGCGCTTCTCACAGCAAAAGCCTTTCAGAAGCGCTCCCAGTGCGAGCAACCCGAGAGAAAAGGCAGGATTTTAGTTTCGAAAAAGATGAGGAGAGACTACCAGAAAGGATGGCAGAGCGAACCGGTGGAGGAAGTCCATTCCACAGAGAAGGACCTATGCAGGCGAAGGATCTGGATTGAGCCATTGCAGTCCTGACACGAGGAACAAAAAGGTCAAGCCGATCAGAGGATCGGAGAGGACGCAGCGAAGTGGCAGAGAGTGGGCGAAGCATGAGGTCGCAAAAGTACTTCGGAGCAAGACCCAGATGAGACTTAAGGACTAAAATAAGAACCTTGAATTGTATTCGGACAGATAGAGGGAGCCAGTGAAGTTCTTCAACCATGAATGTAGAGATGTGAGAGAATCGAGGAAGACGAGCAATCAGTCTAGCAGCAGCATTAAGTACTGACTGTAGAGGAGATAGCCGAACCTTAGGGAGACCAACAAGGAGAGAATTACAGTAGTCTATTCGAGAGCAGACGAAAGCGTGGACAATTGAGGTAAAGGTCGAGGAAGAAACAGATTTGCGAATAGCCCTGAGACGCCTTAGTTGGAAGTAGGAAGAGCGAGTAAGCATGGCAATGTGTTCAGTAAAAGTTAGAGAACTGTCTAGAGTGACACCCAGGTCTCGGACACTAGACGAAAAGGTAAAACGAGGAAACCTTTCAGAGAGTAATGCATAGTCAAGTTTTTTGAGCTGCTGAGGAGTTCCAAACCAAATTAGCTGGGTTTTAGAAGAGTTTAAGGAAAGACGATTAGAAGACATCCAGAGATGAAGATCTTGGGAGAGAGCCTCAATTTGACTAGCGAGAAGGAGTTGAGCAGAAGGGGGTCCATGGACACAAGCTTGGACATCATCAGCAAAAAGGTGGCCAGTCGCAGAGTGGTTAGGGAAAAGAGAGGGAATATTAGCTGTGTATAAAATGAATAAGAGCGGGCCTAGGACAGAACCCTGAGGAACACCCAAAATAACAGGGACCCACTGAGTCCTGGAGTCACCAGAGATGATCATTTGGGTGCGATCAGACAAGTAGGACCGAAGCCAAAGGAGAGGAGGACCCTTGAGTCCACAGGAGGTCTCAAGCCGTTGTAGTAGAATTTCATGGTCGACCATGTCAAAGGCTGCGGAGACGTCAAAGAGAGCCAAAAGAGTAACTTGAGACTTGTCAACAGCTGAATATATATCAGAAAGCAAGGAGAGTAGGGCTGTTTCTGTTGAGTGGTAAGCCCTGTAACCAGACTGGTGGGAAGGAAGGAGTCCCGAGTGCTCAAGATAGGGGAGAAGTTGCAACGATACTAGTCGTTCTAAAGTCTTAGACAGAAAAGATAGATTTGAAATGGGTCGATAGTTTTGACAGAGGTTAGGGTCAAGATTGGCCTTCTTGAGTGCAGGAAAGACTACGGCTCGTTTTTGCGAGGCAGGGATGCAACCCTCAGAAAGTGATCTATTAAACAGGTACAGAAAGAAAGGAGCAATATCATCTAGAATGTCAGTTATAATAAAAGGAGGTAAAGAGTCTAATTCACACGATTTTAAATTCACAGAAGAAAAAACCGAGCGGAGATCCGACTCCACAATAGGTCGGAAGCCTTCGAAGACAGACGTCGTTGAGGAGAATGTTGGAGGAGGAGCGTCTGTCGTAGATGCGCGAAGACGGTCAGTCTTCGCGGTGAGCATGTCCAGAAAGTCATTGGCAGAAAAGGCAGGAATCTCCGAAGGTCGAGATGGTCGACCGAGAAGTCCAGAGATGGAGGACCAAAGGCGCTTTGGATTCTTGGCATTTCGAGCGACGAGTTGTTCCCAGTATGCGGCCTCCTTCTGGTGGTAGAGACGATGGAGGGCACGCAGTTTTTTTATCCAGACTAGACGGTCGCTTGGATCTTTGGAACGGCGAAATCGTCTCTCAGCGCAACGGGCGCGGCGACGTGACTGGTGGAATAACTTGAATTTGAAAAACACTGCTTATCAGTGGGACCTAGGCCTATTTTGAGATTTATCAGCAGTTGGCCTAGAATTGATTATTCATTTTCTGGGAGGCATAAAATTTGTACTGGATGTAAATTTCTGAATTAAAATTTGAGTTATTGTCAAAATAAATAATACTTTAACTTACAGCTGGATGTAATTTATCACAATAAATAATTGATATCAAATTACCAATATTTGATATTATAATAAAATTATAATTCCATATAAGTTGATAACGAATTAGAAAATGAATTACCATCAGAAATCTGGAGCTCAATAAAGGAAAGAAAGATTGGTGAAAGTCAGGAATGCAAACGAGAGACAAACAATCCTTCAAAGCCTTGCATTTTCAATTTCATCAAAAGCGAATGATGCAGCAAATCAAGCTGACAATATCGTTGCTAGTATGATAGTAGATGTACGTGGAGTTGATCATGGTAGGCTACAGCTATAGAGCGAGTTGTTGACGTAGTCCATGTAGACAATTAATGCAACACAGCAATTGACGTATCCTCACCTCTTGAAATTGGATATCATAATGCGATAAATGTCATTTAAAAAATCATTTATCACATTCACATAATCACATTTTCATATTAAATTTCTGTAAATTTCTTTATAATTAGAGTCATAGATGGACCTTTTAAACCAGAAATTGATTTTCACATTTACTTTTACTATTATTATTCAGGGCTTTTAAAGGGAATTTTTAGAACTGCACGACCCCTTAAAAAGCCATAGTGATATGTTGCGAAATTCATAATTAGCTGATTCGGCACTCTATGGGGCACCGATGTTTGGTAATTGTGTTGGTGCCGATTTTTGATCTATACCTGTTGATATTGACACCGAGAGAGCTGCAAACTGCACCGGAGCCATTTTAGGAAATGTCCTGTGGTTTATATATAGCAATTGCTGGTAAAACTGCACCGGTGCCAATTTAAGATATACCCTGTGGTGAGTAGGTAGCACCGGCCGGTAAAACTGCACCACCGGTGCTCTTTTGAGAAACTGCACCACCGGTGCTCTTTTGAGAAACTGCACCACCGGTGCTCTTTTGAGAAACTGCACCACCGGTGCCATTTTGAGATATTGCACCGGTGCCATTTCTAGTTGCACCCCATGGAAAAGGTGTGGGGGCACCAGGGTTTTCTGCACCTCTGATAGGTATATAAGGCAGGGGTTGGCCATGGGACAGTCAGTCTGGAGAAGACCGCCTTAAGATTCGGCCTCGAGCTTTGCATCGGCCTCGCAGTCTTGGTGGAGTCTGAAGAGGACCTGCCGCCGATCTACGGACCAGCCATCCGAGACGCTGTCGCTAGAGGGCCTGCTTGATGATAGGAGTGACGACGAAGCAGCTGTGCAGTTCTCTCTCGATGTCAAGTTGCCTGTTGATGTGATTCTGTCAATCGTCTATGAGAAGAACTATTAAAGCGGTGTTCTACGTGTGTGAGGGTGTCGCTGTTGATCATTCAAACCTCTCGATAGACCACGAGAGTCGAACCGGACAACCTTTGTTGAGGCCTGGGGTTTCGGCATCCTGGTAGAGCCTTGAACCACTCAGCAAAGAAGACGAATAGAGAAGAAGACCCCTGGTTTCCCGACAAACTGGCACCAGAAGTGGGGTACGCAGTTTTGGTCACAGCGTCACGAGTCGACAACCGCCAACGGAAGATCGAGGATGACAGACGAGCAATCAACCGTCGACTACAGTCTGGTCGACGTGGGAGAACCGCCGCATCGCCAGCCAAGCAGTTCTACGCCATTTGTGAAGAGATCGACGACGGAGTCCAGGTTCCTGCTCGAAGGCATTGACTTCGATGATCCGAGGCCTGCAGAGATGGACAACGTGGCGCGATCAGCAGAACGACCGGTGGAAAAACCAGAGCAACGGCCGGTGAAGCAATCGGAGAAACGACCAGTGGAGAAATCGGTGCAACGACCTATGAGACAACCAGAGGAACGTCCAGTGGAACCGAAACGTCTCGAGAGTACGGATGTCGTCTTCGGCTACAGAAAGTCACCGATGAAGCCGGGCAAGTTTGACGGCACCGGTTCACTCGAGTCCTTTCTCGCTCAATTCGACGTGTGCGCCAGGCACAATGGGTGGACGTCAACGGACCGTGTGGATTTTCTGCGCTGCGCTCTGGAGAAGGCTGCCACGCAGTTATTATGGGACTTTGGTGCGAGACAGGACGTCACCTACGAAGAATTAGTCGGTCGACTCCGCCAGAGGTACGGCTCCGAAGGACAAGCGGAGACGTTCAGGGCACAACTGCATTATCGACGCCAGAGGACGGAAGAGACACTGAGCAACCTGCTTCACGAGATACGTCGGTTGGTTGTGTTGGCGTATCCCATACCGTCAAATGAGACAACCGAGATCATCGCACGGGACGCATTCTTGGAGTCGATGCACGACCGGGAGCTATCCTTGAAAGTCCGGGAACGTGAACCAAGAACGTTGGACGAGGCCTATCGCACGGCGTTACGGCTGGAAGCATACCAGCGCACAACCGAACAGGAGGATCGACGGGGAACGCCTAACCGTGTCCGAGGGACCCAGGGAACGGAGACGAACAGTCCGACGCAGTCTCAACTGGACCGGTTCCTTGCCGCACAACTTGAGAGTCAGCGCAAGTGGCAGATGGACATGGAGGAACGCTTCAATCGTCAATTCGCCGAGCTACGAAGCAGCACCAACCGAGACACGGAACCGAGACGCGAAGCACCCAGCTTCGGGAACAACCAGCGCGACCGAGGAAGAACCTTGACCTGCTTCAACTGTGGAAGAGCCGGTCACTTCGCCAGAAACTGCCGTCAGGGCCGACGCTTTCGACGCCAAGACGCCACCGCCGAACCAGGAGTCCCGTCATCGGAGGAAGAAGACGTCGTAAGGAACCACACCACTCGCCAGAGGTCAGCCGTTCAAGGAGGAAGCAATGCCATATACATCCGAGGAACCATCAACGGAGGAACACAACTCTGTCTGGTCGACACCGGATCAGAGGTGAGTTTGGTGCCGCATTCCGCTGTAGTGGGTTTAGAACTGACTCCTTGTAGTCGCGTGTTGATGGCTGCTAATGGTACTGAAATTAGGGTGCTTGGGGAGGTAGCTGTCCAAATTAAGATGTGGCGTGGGTTTGCAATTCCCACTACGTTCTTGGTCTCTGACCAGATCGTCGAGCCTATGTTAGGAATGGACTGGCTGAGGCAGCATAAATGTAGGCTAGGCTTTGGCACAGGAGCATTATTTGTAGGGCGGCGTAAGATACCATTGGTAAAGGGTAACGGTTCAACATGGTGTAGGCGCGTAATAGTAGCGGAGGACGTGTTGATCCCTCCTAAGTGTCAGCAGGACATTGCTGCTAGAACTTTATTCGGCAACCTGTCGGCCATGGCTCCCGCTTGGATGACAGAAGTTAGAGAGATCGTGCCGGGTGTTCATGTCGCACGCGTTTTAGTGGATGAGAGGGCTTCTAATAGTACGGTGCGAGTAGTCAACTTGACTAAGGAACCGATCCGACTAGACAAGGATCAACTGTTAGGCGGTTTGTACCCCGTTCAGATAGAAGTAAGTGGTGAGACGCAGGAGAGTCCCGGAGAGCCGCCGTTCGAAGAGGCACTATTAAATGAGTTGCCTGAGGACGTGCCGCGTGAAGCTAAGCAGAAGCTGGAGGGACTCCTGCGGGAATATCGTGACGTATTTTCCACGAGTGAAGGAGACTTGGGCAGGACATCGATATGCGCTCATCGAATAGACACAGGAGACGCGGCGCCAGTGAGGCAACCGTTACGAAGGCAACCCTTCGCGTACCAGGCCACAATAGATGAGCGAATGGACCAGATGATAGCAGATGGAGTGATTGAACCAGCAGTGAGTGAGTGGGCTGCCAATGTAGTTCTGGCACGAAAGAAAGATGGAACGATGAGGTTCTGTATAGACTATCGACATTTAAACGAGTGCACGAGGAAGGACTCGTATCCCCTTCCCAGGGTGGACGAATGTTTAGATGCCTTGTCAGGAGCGAGCTGGTTCAGTACGCTGGACTTGCGGAGTGGCTACCACCAGGTAGCGATGGACATGAAAGATGCGGATAAGACAGCCTTTGTCACTCGGAGAGGGATATTCCGTTGGAGGGTGATGCCCTTTGGTTTATGTAACGCTCCGGCTACGTTCCAGCGTTTGATGGATATTGCCCTATCCGGATTGAATTTTGAGACATGTTTAGTGTATCTGGATGATGTCATTATTTTTGGTAATGACTTGGATCAACACCTTGAGCGGTTAAAACAGGTTCTGCAGAGATTGAGAGAGGCGCATCTGAAATTGAAGCCAACTAAATGTCAGCTATTGAGGAGAACTGTCAGTTTCTTGGGGCATGTGATGACTCCAGACGGGGTGGCGGTAGACCCATCCAAAGTGGAAGATGTGACAGCTTGGCCAGTGCCGGAACGACTGACAGATGTACGTGCATTTTTGGGGCTCTGCTCCTATTATCGGAAGTTTATTAGGGGATTTTCATCTATGGCTGCACCCTTGTTTGCTCTCACCAAGAAGGGTAGAGCATTTGTTTGGGATGATGAGTGCCAGGTTTCGTTTACAAGGCTTAAGGTGGCTCTGACTACAGCACCAGTGCTAACACTGCCAAAGAGTGAAGGGATCTATGTGTTAGATTGTGATGCCTCTGACATAGGAATTGGAGCTGTATTGTCGCAGAGAGTTGAGGGAGAGGAAAGAGTGATAGCCTACGGAAGCCGTCTTTTGTCCACGGCAGAGGTCAAATATTGTATTACACGAAAGGAATTGCTGGCTGTTGTGTACTTCGTGAAGTACTACCGTCAATATTTGCTGGGCAGGAAATTTGAGTTGCGTACAGATCATGCTGCCTTAAGGTGGTTGTGGAAGACCCCAGAACCGATTGGACAGCAAGGTCGGTGGCTTGAGCGGTTATCCGAGTATGAATTTGAGATAATTCACCGTCCAGGAAGGAGGCATGGCAATGCCGATGCTTTGTCTCGGAAACCTTGTCGCCAGTGCGGATCAGAGGATCAGATTCCTGTGGTAGCGGCCACGAGGACAGCGACCTTAGCGCCAACGAGTAGTGAGTCAAGGCCTATGGACCCTATTTTGGAAGCTCAGAAAGCGGATCCCGACCTGAAGGTCGTAAGGCAATGGTTGCTGGAGGGCGCTACGGTACCCGACCTGCTGGAAGTGCTATCGGAGAGCGCTGCCGTTAAGGTATACTGGCACCAGCGAGAGAGTTTGTATTTGCGAGACGGCATTATGTACAGGAAAAGAATGGATGATGTGGAACAGTTGCTGTTGCCCAAGACTTTGAAAGAGGAATTTTTGAGACTCGCGCACACGGGAATAACCGGCGGGCACCTGGGAGTGCGCCGAACCCGATGGCAGATCCGTAGGAGAGCGTACTGGGTTGGTTGGTCGGGAGACGTGAAGCGTTTTTGCCAACGCTGTCCCCAGTGCAACCAGTATCGCAGAGGGAAACCACCCAGGCAAGGGCCACTTCAACCGCTGCCATGTGGAGAACCTTGGGAGCGTTTGAGTTTGGACATAACGGGACCCCATCCAAGGAGTAGGAAGGGTAACATCTACATTTTGACCATGATGGACAATTTCAGTAAATACGTGGAAGCGGTCCCGATGGCTAACCAGGAAGCCGTATCAGTAGCGAAGGCGTTGGTCGAAAATGTTATCGTGAGATACGGGGCGCCATTGCAGATTCTCACGGATCAAGGGACGAATTTTGAGGGGCATTTGTTTCAAGAGTTGTGTAGGCTCCTAGGCGTAGACAAGGTTAGGACGTCCAGTTACCACCCTAGTGGGAACGGCCTAATTGAGAGGTTCCACCGCACGCTAAACGCTATGCTGGGGAAAATCATTAGTAGCCACCAGCGCGACTGGGATGAGGTTTTGCCTCACGTTTTGGCGGCGTATCGGGCATCAATCCACCAGGTAACCGGGTTCTCACCAAACCGATTACTGTATGGGAGAGAAAATCGGATGCCTCTGGATCTTGTTTATGGACGGCCCCCGGGATTCGAATTGGACAACGCCACCTACTCAAGTTATGTCGAAGACTTAGCCGAGAGGATGGAGACAGCGTATCGGGAGGTACGTGAGCAATTACGTCGAGCAGCAGAACGGAGGAAACATGATTACGACCTCCGTGTACGTCCCGCCATATTCGACGTTGGGGACTCTGTTTGGTACTTCACTCCGCGAAGGTACCAGGGACGAAGCCCCAAGTGGCAGAAACTTTATTGCGGGCCTTATGAAGTCTTGAAACGATGCGGGCCGGTCAACTATTTGCTGCGAAAGTCGCCGAGGTCCCCTCCCTTTGTCGCTCATGTGGACAAGTTGAAGCATTGTTTTCAGTCGGCGAGGGAAGACGACACCAACGACAATCAGCCAACGGAAGAACAACGCGAGGTCTCCGATAACCACCCTCGACCGCGTCGGGTGATACGGAAACCCGTACGGTTTCAGTAAGTCACGGTGTTTTGACAGGGCGATGTCCGGACTCGATTTTGGCAACGGCTTTATCGAACGGCGACACAAGACTCTGCTTTTAGACTTTTGCTGAGACTCTACGTGGAAACTTTTCTTCGAGACTTTTGCTGACTCAGCTTGAGACTCTGCAGGGAGACTGCTTTGAGACTTTTGCTTCTTCAAGACTTTTGCTTTGGGACTTTGCTGTTGAGGGTCTTTTGGTCTGGTAGATGTGTAGAGACTCGGCTTCGGCTTTGAGAGACTGATGCTAGATGTGTGTTCGAGAGACTTTGCGTGAAATTTTTGAGACTGCGGAGAGACTTTTGTTTTGAGAGCTTTAGCTTTGAGTTTTGTCGGTTGCTGTTTTCTTTGATTGTTTTGATGCAAAGACTTTACTCTAGTTATCTCTTGCACTTAAGTCTCGTTGATTGATAGTGGATATTAGGCGAAACGCCTTGGACGCTGAAATGGACAGTGATGAAGCATTTAATCTATTCTGCTTAACATAATGTTTTAGCGTTGTAGTTGGACACTGAGAGACATAAGTCGTTTTTTATGGACTTTTATTTAGCAGTTGAGAACTTTATGATGTGATATGGATCTTTGCTTGCTAACTGTAGCAGCTCATTTAGATTTTCTTTTGGGGTCATGGTTTTGGCCAAATTTTAAGTTTTGGGTCGACCTTGGTTTCCGAAAAGGGACTTTCGGTATTGTTGGTCGGCGGGGATTGTTGCGAAATTCATAATTAGCTGATTCGGCACTCTATGGGGCACCGATGTTTGGTAATTGTGTTGGTGCCGATTTTTGATCTATACCTGTTGATATTGACACCGAGAGAGCTGCAAACTGCACCGGAGCCATTTTAGGAAATGTCCTGTGGTTTATATATAGCAATTGCTGGTAAAACTGCACCGGTGCCAATTTGAGATATACCCTGTGGTGAGTAGGTAGCACCGGCCGGTAAAACTGCACCACCGGTGCTCTTTTGAGAAACTGCACCACCGGTGCTCTTTTGAGAAACTGCACCACCGGTGCTCTTTTGAGAAACTGCACCACCGGTGCCATTTTGAGATATTGCACCGGTGCCATTTCTAGTTGCACCCCATGGAAAAGGTGTGGGGGCACCAGGGTTTTCTGCACCTCTGATAGGTATATAAGGCAGGGGTTGGCCATGGGACAGTCAGTCTGGAGAAGACCGCCTTAAGATTCGGCCTCGAGCTTTGCATCGGCCTCGCAGTCTTGGTGGAGTCTGAAGAGGACCTGCCGCCGATCTACGGACCAGCCATCCGAGACGCTGTCGCTAGAGGGCCTGCTTGATGATAGGAGTGACGACGAAGCAGCTGTGCAGTTCTCTCTCGATGTCAAGTTGCCTGTTGATGTGATTCTGTCAATCGTCTATGAGAAGAACTATTAAAGCGGTGTTCTACGTGTGTGAGGGTGTCGCTGTTGATCATTCAAACCTCTCGATAGACCACGAGAGTCGAACCGGACAACCTTTGTTGAGGCCTGGGGTTTCGGCATCCTGGTAGAGCCTTGAACCACTCAGCAAAGAAGACGAATAGAGAAGAAGACCCCTGGTTTCCCGACACATAGTGAATAATTCCAAATCGGATGACAATGAACATTTTAAAACTAGTTTTAACTGCACAAAAATGCTTCTATACAGCTGCACAATTTCATTTAGAACTGCCCTTTTTGTGTAGAACTGCACACTAAAAAAAGTCCTGTTATTATTATTATTACCTGTACCTTTATTATTATTCGCTAAATGTAGTTTGATAGAGTTTTTTCAGGCTTACACCAGACTTGGGCTTAATAATAAAAATCCATCAGGGACCCTGATGGATGTCTGCCCCGGGGCCCGATTTGGCTCTCGACGCCCATGCTCTCAGGCAAGTGGTCTGTGTAACACACTGATTGCTACAGAATTTAAACATACCTTTTAAAATAAAACCTGTATTTTGTTCATTTTGAAATTTTTTAATTCACTAAACAGCGATTAACGTAAACAATTCTTCGGAATTTTAAAATCTTGAACTATGATGACGTAACAGAAACTCTCGACGCACTAATTAAAGTATTTAGGCAAATATTTGGTTAAATAGGCGAATATCATTCATAAAGATATCAGTTGGTCATACCAATAGAAGTAAAATCAATAACATAATGTTTAGTACAAGTTCACAAATCATCAAGAATTGCTACAATTAATCAAAGGAATCTATATTTAAATCTATATTTAGACTGGTAGGAGACAGCGCAACATGGACTGAAGAGCTGGGCTGTTAAAGGTTTTGTTTTTTGTTTTGTTCTTGTTAAAAACCCAAAAAACGAGAAAACTGCAAAATTTGGGGTTTTTCGTTTTTTTTACAAATTTTGAAATTATAAATGCCAAAAATGGCGTCTTTTCAACTCTTGGCAATTGTTGTATCGTCTTTGTTAATTTCGTTACATTACATTTTCTGGGACTATTATTACTGACGTACGGTTCTACTGTTCTAGTTAATTTCATTTATGCATCTGATTAATTTGAACGGTATTCATGCCATTTTTATGAATTTTGTGATCCGAAATAGGAAAATTGTAAAAACAAAGAAAACAAAAAGCACAAAACACCAAAAATCTTTTCATTTTGAAAATAATTTGGTTTTTTTCCACCTCTGCTGAAGATAGAGGACTTGCACATGTACGCGCGGATTTAAAATTAATAATAAGACGATTTTTATAGCGCCGTAGTTCAGTAAATGAGTTCAAAAAGTTAATGGCAGTCATATGATTGTTTAAAAAGATGTTTTGAGCTGGGATTTAAATGTCTTCAGAGATGGCGCGTTCTTCACATGGTCGGCTTAAATTTAATTAGCTTATCTGCAAATATTGCTGTCCACGCACAGCCATAGTTCAAGATTTTACTTTAAATTATTATTACAGAGACTGGCATCATTAAGGTAGAGCGCTAAATAACTAGTTGCCCTAGAAAGAAAGGCGTGTCTCCTACACGTAGGGGATCCTCCCACAGTCCGGTGCAGGGAATGAGTCCTCCGGTGTTCGAAGCTTAGACCCATTCTTTCCGAGTCTCCCTCCCCTCCCAGAATTCAGAGCATTGTGATTAACCACGACCAATCAGATTTCATCTAATAAACCCACCAAAATAACCAACCAATCGAAATCTGTTTATATTTGCTTCAGCCAATAGCATTCGACCACGACGCTCGGCCTTAGGATATCGCGCATGCGTGTAGCGCAGCATGCAGCGCCATCTATCGTCTGGGTTTTACATCGTTTCGTCTGGTTCCATTCTGAGTAAAGATGGCGTCCTACGTGGTATGTGCTCTCGTCTCTCTGGCGGTTTTTGCCGGTGTTAATGGCCAGTATCCGGAGGAGGATGGCGTCCTCATCCTGACGAAGGAAACGTTCGAGAAGGCAACGCAGGATTTTCAGAACCTTATGGTGGAATTCTGTGAGTATGCATTTAAGATCGCGTAGATTGGCGTCGATGTGCCCTACAACCCCCCGTAACACGGCCTCGATGTGTGCTGACCTCGCCGTCTGGGTCACGCACGAGTTCTTGCATTGGGTAATCCACGCTCTACTAGGTAATGGATCTCGAATGGAGTCCCTGATGAACCTCACGTAGCCTCTGGGTTGTTGGACGACAGCAATTGCTGCAGGGTTTGAGGGTGCTTGAGTGGCCGGACTGGTAGAACAACTGACCCAAGACTTGGGCCTCCGTGACCTGGGGAACGTTGACGCCGGTTATCAGTACCATATGCCCAGATTTGCCCATTGCCTGCATTGATGAGTTAGGGTCTTGGTCGAATTTGGGTGGTTGGCAGATTGGAAGAGGAGGGGTGGGGTCAAAGTCGACAACGCACGTGGACTTGACCGTAACATATGGTCACCTATTCTACAAACATATGTTTTTGCAGATAAAATGTTCAGTAATATGGAACAACACAGGATTCTGTGTGCAATTTAAAATGATTTTGAACAAGAGTGAAGTGTGTTTTGTCATCCATAAGTTCACTATAAAAACTTTTCTGAGTCTTAAATTTAGCATTTTGTAGAATTGCAACGTAAAAATACAGAGGACATTAAGCAAGTTCTTCACTCATAGCAGCTACTAAGCAGAATCGCGCCTTCTCAATGGTTGGCCCCTCCCTCTGGAATGGGCTCTCTTTGGCGCTGCGCTTGCCTCCCCAGAATCCACTCTGAATCTTTCTATACTTGCCTCAAAACTGTCCTTTTCAGCCGTGCTGGGGTAGGGAGCACTCCTGAGTAGGAACCTTGAAGGGGCGCTATATAAATCTTAGTAATGAATGAATAACTGCTCGGCGCCATTGATTGATGCTTAGTAATTAGACAGCAGTA
The DNA here is from genome assembly GCA_020284085.1 of Aporrectodea caliginosa. Classification (NCBI taxonomy): domain Eukaryota; kingdom Metazoa; phylum Annelida; class Clitellata; order Crassiclitellata; family Lumbricidae; genus Aporrectodea; species Aporrectodea caliginosa. Next base: position 258,964 of record JACEVL010000818.1, read on the forward strand.
CTTAATAACTGCAGAAATAATAATAAAACATAATTCATGTTTTCATGATTTCATGTTTTGAAATACTGACTAGATGTACAGTGTAATGTTACAAAATTGAGAACATTTTGTGAAAGAGCTAAAACAGATGTTTGAAAATCGATACAAAACCATTATGAAGGAAAACAATACGAGTTAGTATTGGCAATCAATAATTATCGTCACTGACGTTGAAAAACTGATATTGACATGGCAACAGGTGGCCGGATAACTGTGTCTGGTTTCCAAAGCAACACAGGTGTTACAAAGAATTGTTCAAATATTGCTTAGCTTGATTTATCTGCCATTTTATCGATTGTAATTCTGTAAAGCCATTTAGTCGATGGTAATGCTGTAAATCTGGCAGTCAAATCTCTGGCTGTCAGTCAAAATTATATCTTTCTTTTGTTTATTGTTTCTTTTGTTTGTATTTTGAGCGTCAGAATGATTTATTGTGTTGGAACTTGGAAGGGGTGAGAGATGGTTGCTTGATCAAATATTTGTTTAACTTCTTCACTGGACTGGTATTGGCAACTGTTGGTCTTTTTTTAATCAGAGATACTTGTATGTTATTATATATTTGTATGTATGTGAGTGTGTATGCATGCATGTATGTATATGTATACATGTATGTTTATGTGTATGCATTTGTGTATGTATGTATGTGTATATGATGTATGTTTGTTTGTATGTATGTGTGAAGACACTTGATACAGTACCTTGAAATTCCTCTTCAAATAAAATATAACACACATGACTGTCTAACTGATCTAAATAGGTGAGGTCTTTTAACACTTTAACGATGAGCTGCATTGGTTTCCCAGGCACTTTTAGTATGTGCTCATCTTTAAAGTGTTAAAGGCTGGTTGAAAATGTTATTAAGTAAAACTGTAAAGTGGAAGACAGTCGATAAGTCACGGAAACAAATTATGATTAAGGAACTTGTAATGGGGTTTACAGTGGTCTAGTGGTTGGCATGCTGGATTGTCAACTTAAAGGTTGGGATTCAAAAGCCAGCTCCACTTGTGCTTGCTAGCGAAGTTGGGTTTAAAATGAGTGCATTGACTATACACTGTTGGTAGGAAGGTCAGATAGTAAGGGTGTGGGCTGGCTACCGACCCTCATGTGCTAAGAGTAAGAAAATGAATTTCCTAATATATCTTACCATTGAGTACCTCCCAATTTGAGTTTTAGGGTATGCTCTTTTTTCGTTCTTATTATTTTTTCTGAAGACTTCTACAGTGAAATTGTGGGTGAGTGATTCTGGTGAAATGTTTGCTGTTGATCCTGTATTGTCAAGCAATTATATTATCTTATACTATAATTCTTAAAGTTTGTCCTTCCGTATGTATGTATGTATGTTTGCAATGCATCGCTGTCCGGCTAAAGGCTCCGAAACGGAACGGTTTAGCGAGTTGAAAAAATTTACAAAGCATTATTACGCAACGTCTAGGTCAACGCGACTATTTTCCGTTCGCAATTTTATTTAAACGCCGATATATGGCCATTTTAAATTTAACTTTTCAGCGAGCTTATTTCAATACCGCCCATAGTAAGGCCATTTGTTCACGTCACGCATGCTTAATAAGCAATCTTACGTCACACGGAGCATCTAGCAACCAATCAGAAGTCGCCACGGGCGAATTTCTAGGTCAGCGCAACCATTTACAGATTTGGTGACCTAATTACACTAAGCTCACATTTTTGCAACCACGGCCATTGCCGATTTTCTAGGTCAAAGCAACTCGAAACCTACTTTAGCTATTCGAATTTCTATCTCATCCCAATTACTTTCAGCTCATAATTTGCTTTCAATTCCGATTTATGGACATTATAAGCATGCCCATTTGTCCACGTCACTAAAATTAATATGCAATCTTAAATTACGTCACGCGGCTAAATATGCAATCTTACGCCACGCTGGCCAACGGCAATTAATACGCCTATTATAATTTAGAAATAACCCGTGTAGTACGGGGAACAAAATAATACGCCTATTTCAGGTAGAGATAAACCGTAAAGAACGGGGAACAAAATAATAATATTGCCTATAATTATAAGGTAGAGATAACCCGTGCAGTACACGGGCAAAGCAACTATGTTCACCTCTAAATATCGTTTCCATTCAGATATATGGACATTTTTTAAATATTTGAAGCCCATCAGCAAATATAGTAAGTAAGTAGCCTTTATTTGCAGCCGTTAAAAATTACGCCTGGGGAAAACCCGGGCGAACGCCGGGTAAAAATTGCTAGTAGCCTATAAGCGCCCGTGTCTGTTGATGATTTAAGGATATGCAATATTCTTTCTATGGGATTGCTATGATGTGTGTGCTCTTCAGTGATGATATCGATGTTGAATCCCCTCTTCAGTGATGATATCGATGTTGAATCCCCTCCAGGCCTCCACCAACCATTCATGGAAGACTGCTTTTGTTTGAGGCTTGCAATAAACATAAGCACCTGCCATTACTGCCTTTGCTTATAGTATTACTTTTGTTCCGGTGATCATTGTTTAATGTCAGTTTATTTATTACTCCATATGTCAGTTTATTTATGACTCCAGCTTATTTAAAGCCATATAAACTGTAAACTAGTTAAAAGAAGGGAGTAGCATTCCCTTGAGCTGACTATGAAGGTGAGGCAGCAGTGGTGGATTGGTGACTGTATTTACTTAACCTCAGTGCATGAGAGCAGACCTGTGGCCAATCCTCTTCCTCATCTTTTGATCTTCCCACCAACAATGTGCAGTCAGTGTATTTTTATTCTTGCTGAGTTCACTATAGAGTGCAAGCAAAGTCTTGCAATATGTGAAGAGTCTGCCCCAAAGGAGATTTGAATCCAAACCACTGGTTTGACAGGCCAGGTTGCTGACCACTGCAAGAAGAGCAGTCCCTAAAGCTGGACATGAGGCAGCCATGGCTATGAAGTTGTAGGACTTCATTTTCTTAGCCTCGGCATATGCAGGTGGATGGCCAGTTCTCTCCATCGCCGTCTCATCTTCCCACCAACAGTGTATGTTATAGTTGAGTTTGTGCCCACAAGGCAGAAATCTCTAACTAAATTTCTGCTCTGGTGGTGATTTGAACCCCGACCTCTCAATTTACAGTCCAGCACACTGGTCTACTGTGCAATACCTAACAATATTTAAATCATTAAGCACTTCAGCTGTTCATTAGTGTTATTTTGTAACGTGGCTTAGAGTGACATACTGAAAAAAGAGGTCTTTAGCCACAGGTAGTGCTCACAGTAACACAGTTTGTTTTGCTTTTAAATGTTTTCGCTTGACAGTCATTACCTGTCGTATGTTGCAGATGCCCCTTGGTGTGGCCACTGCAAAGCCCTGGTTCCAGAATACGCCAAGGCAGCACAGACTCTGAAGGACGAGGGCTCCGACATTCGTCTTGCCAAGGTGGATGCCACAACTGAAACAGAACTGGCAGAAAAGTACCAGGTGAAAGGCTATCCTACGATCAAGTTCCTACGAAGTGGCAAAGCCATCGAGTATGCGGCTGGACGCCTTGCAAACGACTTTGTGACGTGGCTGAAGAAGAAGACTGGTCCGGCTGCAAGAAATGTTGAGACTGTTGCAGATCTGAATGCCCTCAAGGAAAGCCAGGAACTCGTCTTAGTCGGATTCTTCAAGGTAAGCAGAAGTGCAATTCTGATTATGAAGTTTTACTATCTTATCATTTGTATGCATTTGCTGAGTGCCACTTATATGATACTGTCTCAGGACTAAGTGTCAGTTGATGTCACTAAGCAACTGTAAGTGAAGAACTTGCTCAAGGTCTTTGTACAGTTGCCATCTAAGGGGAAGCTTGAACCCGTACTCTCAAGGTGAGTGCTCTGACGAATTGTCTGCTATGTCCCAGTATTGCTTCAATGAAAGCTCTGTAAAGGTGCTCCTGATCGAAAACACAGCACCACAATGAAATATAACAGAAAATATGCAGAGAATAAGGAGTTATTAAGCAACCTATTCCAGGGAAGATGGACTAACCACAGTGAAGCTTCAGGCGGTGTAAGTGTGTGCCAGTGGGATAACTAGGTCACCTTGCATAGCAGAGTGAAGAGATCTGTGGCCAGGTTTCGATTAGACAGAGCAAGATAGCTTTGTTTAGATCAATTGGAGGAGCTCAGCATATGAAACCATTTACCAAGACCAACTGGGAGGGATACTAGTGCTCATGCCAATTGGTAATGCATACATAAGACAATGCTCATGTAGGGTGTAGTCCATAGTTACTGTGAGGTGGTCAGATCCCACATCTGCAGGGGGTCTGCCCAGAATCCAAGTCAAGCAGTAGAGTACATACATGCATTGGACGATTTTTACAAGAGGTTTCTGGATGAAACCTCTTGTATAAAATACAGCCCGTAAAAACAAAGTTTTTTACTATATCCATCTACTATCCTATAATGCGTCTTTGAAGCAGTTACCTCTACAAATATATAGTCCGCGTTCATTTTACAACATAGCGTCCGTTTAATGATGCAGCGCGCCCGTTTCTGTTGCAGCCAATGGCAACGCTGGCCAATGGCAACGCTGCGTCTCGGAAAAGGGGATTCCCGATTCGAAAAGTTGAGTCCCGATTCTATAAGCTAGCCTTTTTGGGGAGCTGAAATTTTGATACAATGAAGTGTCTGCGAGGGCGAGTCTATCTGCCAAGTTTCAGGACGATTGAATGATTGTAAGTGATCGAATTAGTCGTCGCAAGATTTGACTTTTTAGCCTGTGGCTCAAGATTCCCGCAAGTTAAAGTAGATGGATAAAAAAGGACAATATTTCTGGATGGTGGAGGATTATTTGAAGAGGGTGACCCAGTGCACTAGAAGACATGGTGTGTTACCGTAAGTACACTGTGCAGAATCAAGGCACTGTAATATGCCAGCATGCACTTGCCTGCTATGCTCAGTAGTTATGGAACTATATGAGCACCTCCGAGAAGCTCAAAGAAGATGCTTGGATTTCATAGATATGTTAGATAGATCTTGAACTCAACATATCCAAATATATAGCTATATATCTTGCTAAATAACGAACAACCTTATTATGGTATTTAATTACCGGTAAGAGGAATTGATAAATCCCAGCAAAAATAATGCATTATTTTCTTGTGTACTCTTTGGCATGGGCATAGGGTCAGCATAAATTAATCCTACGTCTACAATCAGGTTTTGTTAGCAACAGGCCAACTATGTTCTGTGTACGTGATGGTGGCGGTTCCAGTTGAGCGATGTTCATTGTGTGTGGGCACAGGTGTTGCGGTCTAGTGAGCGCATGTGGCCAATAAAGTGTGGTACATGTATCTGTGGTGGAAATAGCCTTGAATTGTCAAAGAGGTTATATGGCTATGGTCAGGGGTTTGGTGATGTCCATCACGTTTATCCGGTATTCTTGCAGTGACAAGGTGAATCCAAGGTTGATAGAGTACCTGCCTATAGGAAATATTGTTGAGCTGTGTCAGAGGTTATACGGCTAAGGTAATATTTCTTTAGTGATGACCATCAAGTTTTTCTGGTATTTTTACAGTGACAAGGAAAATTCAAGGTGGTATATAAATAAGTAAGAATATTCTTTATTGAGAAGTATTAATACTTTAAAACAAACAAACAAATTTATATATACAAGGTAAGAATTGAATAAATATGTATTACTTCAGATTGTATAATGTTATGTACTGTTTTGGAAAATGACTTTTTGTAAGTGCTCGTAGTAAATTGAGTAATAAATTGTTATCAGTTATCTTTGGATCAGTAGTAATTGGAACAATAGTAATTGGATTGATGATAGTTGGATGAACACTTTGACTGGGATGAGCATGGGACAGTAAACTTCTGTCAAAGCCTTTGATGTCCAAATACCCACCAAACCACCTTGTTGCCCTCCTGTTGAAGCACAGTGTTGCGTGAATGAACGTACCCTTGGCACAACAGTGAACATTTAAGGAAATGACAGAGAACAGATAAGAATAGCATTGCTGAAGAAGATTTAGGTTGCATGCACAATGGCTTAGCACCATCGACTGATTCGTACTTTTTAGATAGCACCTTCAAGATGTTCTTAGAAGATATTTTATAAATGTCCAGCTACATTCTATTACATTGCGTTTTATTACAGCTGTGATTATAGTTATTATAGTACTAATTACTTTCAGTTTTCAAGTGTTGATTGCTGGAAGGAATTTTTGAGGCTAATAGTTGTGTGATTTGTTTATTTGGTAGGATGTTTCGAGTGATTCTGCTCTGGCATTCCTCGAAGTTGCATCTGATAACGATGAGATCATATTTGCCATCACTTCTGCTGATCCCATCTTTACGGAATTCCAGGTGTCGCAGGATACTGTCATTGCTTTCAAGACGGTGAGTTCTGATGCTGTTATCAAGAAACGGAGCTTAACCGTGACTGGTGGCTTGGGCAATTTTTTTATTAGAATTTGGGCATGGTGATCTGTTTGACAATGCACTGGGTCTGTAATCTAATGATTGCTGGTGTGAACCGGCTGAGTGAACTCCATGCAATGACCCTGGACAAGTTGTTCAGAAATGTGCAACAAAATTGAGATTTACATAAATTGCTGATTGGTGAGAATTTGAACTCCTGACCTCTGGGTTGAGAGATCAGGCTAACTGCTTGACTGTCATACACCCCAGAGGGTTTTGTGTATACAATGGATAGAGTCTGTGTTTATATCAAGTGTGGATCATGATTCTGTAGGTTTGGATCAAGATTAAATAGGTTATATTGATCTAGTTCAAGATCTACAAAGAGGATAGATAAGCCTTAATAGTGCACTACATACAGGAAATCTGTAAGTAAAACAATGGATATATATATGATCAGCACAATTGGCCAGGTTGAGATCATTGTACTTTGTGCTATGACTAATTAGTTTCTATTGTTCTGCAGCTGCTGCTGTTTAGATTATCTGTTTTCTGTTATGTTTGCTCTTTAGATTATCTGTTTTAACTCCAGTTAGTTTCGGTATTTGAATTTGGGTGATGTTGTGGTTTCTGTTCATATGATGTAATGCACTAGGAATTGTTTGTATGATGTATGTATGTTTTTATATATGTATGTGTGTATGTTTGTATCTAAACACTTCCACTGCATGTTTTAAGAACCTCACAATAGGCACAATACAATGCGATGCAGCACGATACAAAGGTACTCCTTTAACAGCCTCTTGGAGGGCTAGTTCTCTTCATGTGTTCTCAGAAACAATATTGTCTGGTGACAGGGGCATGTAGCCCAGACAGTTCTATGGTGTTTTGTATTGATTATGCAAAAAGGATCAGTACCTTCAGATTGCCCTGAGAGCCAGCCATGGTTATGAAGTGCTAGGGCTTTGTTTCATTTCTCTCTTCAAAGAAATTCTCTTATTATTCGAAAATCAGTTCTTTGTATTATACAAACAATAAAACTGCTTTCTGTCTTCTGTAGGATTAGCACTATTTCTCCGTTGGCTGCATGTAAATGTTAGTTACTTGACATGTAGTGCTTTTGAGTGGTACTTGAAAGTTGTTGTATTAGTTGTCCTCATTAATACATACTGGTGCCTACAAATATTCAGTAGATAAGTTCATACATTATGATATTTGATGGGAATGTGTTATTTGTTGTCCAGTATGATGAAGGACGTGCCGACCTGAAGGGTGAGATCAACAATAAGACGATCACTGACTTCATCACGACTCACCGGCTTCCTCTGGTGGTCGAGTTCACTCAGGAGACGGCGCAGAAGATCTTTGGTGGTGATGTGAAGGACCACCTTCTGCTCTTCCTTAGCAAGAAGTCTGAAGAATTCCTGACGCGCATCAACACACTGAAGGAAGTGGCACCAGCATACCAAGGACAGGTCTTTATCAATACAGCACAATACTATACAATACAGATACAGTACAATACAGCACAATGCAATATAATGCAGCACAATACAATACAATGCAGCACATAAAATACAATGCAGCTATAAGGGTGGATGTTTAAATTAAGTTGGGAAGTTTTAACGATATGTTTTAATGCAATGCAATGCGATACAGCAGCACAATACACATACAGCAAAATACAGTACAATAAAAGACAATACAGCACAATTACAACACAATGCAGCACAATACAACTGTACAGCACTATACAACTGTATTTGATACAATACAATACAACTGTATTTGATACAGTACAATACAACTGTGTATGAGCACTTATCTTAGCATAATTTATCCAATGTTGCATATTTGGTCGTTCTGAAATAGGTGATCTTCATCTACATTGATATTGATGATGAGGATAGCCTGAGGATTCTCGAATTCTTTGGAATGAAAGTGGAGGAATGCCCTGCCGTCCGATACATCACCCTTGGCGACGACATGATCAAGTTCCGACCGGAGTCTGCGGACCTCTCGGCCCCAACCATCCAACAGTTCGTGCAAGACGTGCGAGATGGAAAAGTCAAGGCAAGTCTCATTCTCTTTGATCATTGATGAGGAAGGAACAGACAAAAAATTGTGTAGCTTGCTTGCACACAAGCAGTACCGTATTTTTCGGACTATAGGTCATACGTAAGGGCCGCAGGTGGATCTTATATAAAGAAGTGAACTGATTAATGTATTTAATAGCTAACTGCAGCTCTATTAGTCAATATAATATCCTTGGATCCTTTCAGCTATGTTAGGTATAGAACCGAGTGCTTATCATTTTCATAGCACATGACAAAGCTTTTAACATGTTTAACATGCACCAAATGTTGAAATTTTTTTATTTCAAAGTGCATAAAATTTAATTTTAGCAAAAAGATTATTTTTTAGCAAGTAGCCGCATATTTATGGCCGTCTCCGGCCAAGGTTCTAATCTTTAATTTCAAAATAACTAAAGCTACTCTAAAACCAAAACATAACCAAATGTTGAAAGGAGTGCATAACATTTTATTTGAACAGTGAATTTTGCCTTTTTTCGTCACTGTGTCTATACAGAAGAGCGACATTTAGTCCAGAAAATACGGTATTTGTCTGGTGGCTGTGGCACATAGCCACATGCAGTTCTCTATTGTTTTCTATTAATTATGCAAAGAAGAAGGTCAGTCCCTTATGCTAGTCCTGAAATCCAGCCTTGGTTGTGAAGTGTTGGCGACTTATCTTAGCCTCGGCATGTGGCCAGGCTGGCAGGTGTCGCCCCTCTCACTTGCTGCTTGATCTTCCCTCTGACAATGTGCAGTCGGTATTCTTTTCAGCTGAGTCTGCCAGAGGCACATTTAAAACCAAAATCTGGAAACAATTTCTGGCTTGGCAAGGATTTGAGCACCCAGCCTTTCAACAACTATCTAACCACTAGACTAGCAGGCCCAATTACTATCTAACCACTAGACTAGCAGGCCCAATTACTTATACAAAGACAAAGTTGTATGGCATCAAGACATATTAAGACTTATTATTTAAAGACATATCTGCATTTCATCGTCATCAATTGCTAGATGTAGTTCTTCGTTTATAACCTTTAACCACATCTGCATTTCAGCTTTGTGTAGTGCTAGAACTGTAGTTCTTCGTTCTAATCTTTAAGTATGTATTAATCTGCATTTCAGCTTTGTGTAGTGCTAGAACTGTAGTTCTTCGTTCTAATCTTTAAGTATGTATTAATCTGCATTTCAGCTTTGTGTAGTGCTAGAACTGTAGTTCTTCGTTCTAATCTTTAAGTATGTATTAATCTGCGTTTCAGCTTTGTGTAGTGCTAGAACTGTAGTTCTTCGTTCTAATCTTTAAGTATGTATTAATCTGCATTTCAGCTTTGTGTAGTGCTAGAACTGTAGTTCTTCGTTCTAATCTTTAAGTATGTATTAATCTGCATTTCAGCTTTGTGTAGTGCTAGAACTGTAGTTCTTCGTTCTAATCTTTAAGTATGTATTAATCTGCGTTTCAGCTTTGTGCAATGCTAGGTGTAGTTCTTCGTTCTAACCTTTAAGTATGTATCAATCTGCGTTTGAGCTTTGTGCAATGCTAGGTGTAGTTCTTTGTTCTAACCTTTAAAGGCTTATCTGCATTGCAGCCACATTTGATGAGTGAAGAAATACCGGCTGACTGGGATGCCAAGCCAGTCAAGATTCTCGTTGGCAAAAACTTTGAACAGGTTGCAAAGAATAGGAGCAAGAACGTTTTTGTCGAGTTCTGTGAGTGGTTCTACCTCTGTTTATTGTCTATCTATTCACTTATGTAGTGCCGTTATCATGATGTCCAAGACAATGTGGATGTTTGTTAAATGCTCCCAATCTCACGAAACTTGTGTGTGTGTTTGCGTGTGTGTGTGTGTCTTCATTCACATATCACTTTAAGATCTTTGTCTGTCTGTCTGTCTGTCTGTCTGTTTCTCTCTGTCTCTCTCTCGACATTTCAGCTGAAATTAAGATACATTTTAATGGCTGTTAAGTGACCATGTTTTAGTGCTTTAAAAATGTACATGAAGGTGCTATATGGATATTCATGAAGGTGCTTATGAATATTCAGAGATCATAATTATGACCCATTTATGTATGCTTTGTACTCTGAGTACGTGCATTCACAATTGCCATAGATGTAGTTAGTGGCTGATAGTGCTATATAAATTGTCGTCATTACATCACTTCATCTTACTCCATCTCTCACTTTTCTTGTCTTCATTGTCAATCCATGATTGGCTGAGGCTAAGGTGTTCTTGTGAAATAATGGCGTCTTTTAACTCTGGCACAGATGCCCCGTGGTGTGGACACTGCAAACAGCTCGCTCCCATTTGGGATGAACTCGCCGAGAAGTACAAGGATAAGGATGACCTCGTAATAGCCAAGATGGACTCGACCGCCAACGAACTGGAGGACATCAAAATACAGAGCTTTCCAACACTCAAATTCTTTCCCAAGGACAGTGACGAGGTAACCACTTCGATCAGGGCCGACCTGTTTGATATTTTACTGTAAATATTGCCAGTAAATAACATTTTAACCTACTGCAACGGATAATTGTTTATACTTTTGGACGACGTGTAACGATACATGCATACATACATGCTTACTTACTTACTTACTTACTTACACGCATACATACATAAATTAGTGCTTTTGTGAGGTACTAAATGTGTTGATACATACTATTTTCTACTCTGATTTATTTTCTTCTGAGGGCTTTATGCTTCCAATAATATTACGGTAATATTAATTTATACTCACATGTATCAGTTCGTTATGCTCCATGTTCATATCAGTAGAGTTCTTCAACAATTTCCTGTCTTCTTCGGAATCTCTCTTGACTTTCAGACTTGTTTTCTTCAGACTTTTGTTTTCTTCAGACTTTTGTTTTTCTTCAGACTTTTGTTTTTTCCAGACTTTTGTTTTTCTTCAGACTTTTGTTTTTCTTCAGACTTTTGTTTTTCTTCAAGCTTCTGTTGTCTAGCTTCCATTTACCTGTTGCCTTACCTGTTGGATTTTCATTAGCATGACCCTATATTTTTGCTCTAGAAGATTTTAGATTAAATTAGTAGTGAGGCATGTTGAGGTTGTGTTGCTTTTGCTTGAAAATGAAATTTCAGTGGGATTTATTTGAATTGTTGTGGCATGTTCCCGTAGGTTGTGGATTACTCGGGAGAAAGAAATCTAGATGCCTTCGTGACGTTTTTGGAGAGCGGTGGAAAAGTGAGTCAAAGATTTTCTATGTGCCTGTTCAGAAATGACTTCACTGCATCAACTGCTATACTGATACCTACATATGTGCTTAACACTATCTAAGCCTCCTTTATTATTATTGTTATTATTATTATTTTATTGTTATTATTACTTTATTATTATTATTATTATTCCCATTAACGGACAAACTGAATTGGGATGTTTCAATTAGCTGCACCTATAGACCATGTTATTGGTATTATTATTACTAATATATGAATATTTGTGTAGCACAAGTTATTATAACTAAATACACAACTGTGCCAAATGATTACATGCTTCATTATAAAACACATTCTGAAATTCCTGGAAATGGTCTCCAGAATTAATTCATTTGTGTTATATTGCCTCGTAATAACACTACTTTGTTATGATATGGTGGGGTGGCATTTGAAGGTGGCATGGGGTTTGCATATGGTACGATGTTGTGTTCAGTAGGGCGATGAATCTGTAAGTGAATGTTTGTGCGTTGATCCTGAATATCATTCTCTCTTAAGCTTGATTTGAATAATTGAATTTGATTGATTGATTGATTGATTGATTGATTGATTGATTGATTGATTGATTGATTGATTGATTGATTGATTGATTGATTGATTGATTAAGGTCCCCGTTTATGGACCTTGTTAGCCTGAGATTTAAAAGCTCTATGAAATAAGACAGCATCGGATGGTGAACCGTGATCCGCATGGTCTCTTAACACAGAGGTGCATAGGACTCAGCCTACACTTTAACCAGTGTAGCTAACTGTGAATCTGTTTGAATCTTTACAGGTTGTGGAAGAGTCTGAGGAGCAAAAACAGAAGGACGAATTATAAAATCAGTCTTCGCCTAGCCAATCAATGCTCTGTCGTTTATTTCACTGAAGACAATTATTTGCTGTAATGGAGACAATTATAAAATATCTGATGTTCTGTACTTTAGTGTCTGCAGCCTTCTTTTTTGTGCGTTTTTCTGGGCATAGTTGTTTTGTTCTTTGACCTGAAAACGCCTTTTCTTCTCTCAACCTGTGAAGAGACTATACTCCTCAAAGTCTTGCCTGGTAATTGCAGACATTTGTGTGGGCTCTACACTTGGGCAGTATGTTGTCTTTCGCTGAAGCATAGCCACCACAGGTTACTGCCCGACACTTTTGTATGGCTGCTTATGAGCAACACTACCTGAATAGTGACTAGGGAGTTATTGTGTGCATGCTCTACTGCTAGACAGTATGTGTTGCCAAGCATTCTGACCATGGAAATGTCTGTTTTTACTAAGCACTACTTTAAGAATGTATCGTGTCTTACTGAGTTTTTCGTTGTTGTTGGTTAAGGATTTTGTTTTAAAAATCGTCATCCGAAACAATTGTCATCGAAGTAATGCTTGATATATTATAATGCGTAGAGACACTTTTGTATATAACGCTGCACGTTTGCATGAATTTGGATACACACAGGTTTATTGCTGAGTGTGGCCCAGTTGTGGGGAGGCCTGAGCCAAAGTCTGTAAAAGAGGGTAACCACTCAGGCTGATCCATTGTAGAATAGAATAGACTCTAGTGCAAAACGGGTCTATTTAAGTAGTTATGTGGTGGCTCCAGATCTTCAGCTACTGCATTGAAACATCGGTTGCCTCACTGGAACTTCAATTATCCCACTGGAACTTTGGTTACCCCACTGCTACTTCAGCTACCGGGTCTATTTAATGTTACCTCAGTTACCCCATTAGTTATATGGTGGCTTCAGATTTTCAGCAACCCAATGGAACTTCAGTTGCCCCACTGGACCTTTAGTTACCCCGCTGGATGAGTGTTGTCGTGTGATGTCAATCTGTGTCTGAGATACTGGCTGATTTCTGTTCCTATTGTATGCAGAATTAAAATTATAAGTTTGGCATCTGGGCATAGTTGGCATATCAAATAGTTAAGCTGTTTAAGTTCAATTGTCTAAATTAACCTGTGAATTTAGTTAAATATTGGAACCCGCAAATGAAAGATCTGAATTGGAAAAGATGATCTCCAAGTAAAAACTCTGAATTCTGTTTACCATATGATGGTATCCTGAATACATGGATTATTTTCCAGTTTTTCTGATGTGTTATGTCGTAAAGAAATTGATTACACTTGAAGAGAGAAAGAGTCTTGTTCTGAATCTTTATATATTTAGCAATTAACCAAGTCTGTCATTGCAATATTCAATGAATAATTCTTTTCATGCAAGCCACAAAGTCAATATACAATATATGGAAGGCTGTTTATGAGACGTGTAAGAAAGATCAAACTGCACTCGACTTTATATGAAGTAGTAATTTATAATGCGTGATGTACCACAAGCTATACTCATGAATATGTATATAACATTTATATATGTTACGAATTGCTTGACATTAAATACTATTTATTTAGTATGAAGCTCAAGTTATGTCTTATTTTGTTTACAAGGCAAATATACCCTAAATACAGATTAAGGATTATTTGAGATTTAACTTTTGACCCAATCAATTAACAAATGTTGCTATCATATTCCTAGGATCAACATTTTTTAATCAAATTTTGGTAGAATAAGTGGTGGAAAAGAAATTAATTCTCGGACGCCAAGAGCCAGACTTCTAAAAAGTCAAAACCTTGACACATTGTTGGCAAGTGCATGTTGTATATGAGACACATGACATGAGACGATGTGCTTGATGCATTGCCTACTTGATATATGTTAATTGCCTAAAACAAAAGTCGAGCCCAGTTTGAACTACATGCGTTTCTTGTGTTAAACGATGTAACAGATACTCTGCATTGTTGAGTCTGTGTTCTGGAATGGTGTTCCAACTGGGTTTGGCTTGGTTATGTCTGAACTGTCGTATGCATTAGTGGATAAGCAGCGGTACTCTACTGAGCTTGGAAATGTTTCTCTTGACTTGAATAGCAATTGTTTCAATTTCGACGTGTCCTTGATAAGAATTTAGAGCTATTTTTGTAGAGCATTTTTTTCCTGTGTCTAACCATGACTTGGTTGCCTTTTGTCTGCTGGAGATTGGTTGTGTATTGCATTTCATTACGATATTTGTTTATTGTAAGTTTGTGCGTGGCGTTGTTGCTTTTCATCGTTCAACGATGGGGTAACTCGATGTGACGAAAGATATTGTAGCAAGAACAATAGAGCAATTGATCAATTAGCTATTTTGTCGGTGCTTTTGATTACTGCAAAATCTGTCGTATAATTCACTGTTCAGGTCCTATAAAGCTTTTGGAATGTGGTTTCTGCAATTTGTATCAATTTCTGTCGATCTTTGGCATATGCTTTCATTGTATGGTTTATTAATATGTCTACTGTACTAGCCCTGCAAAAAGGCATAGTCGAATGACAAACCGATCTCAAGCACTTGGAAAGACAATGGATGACGGCTTTGGAATTAGGTGCCTGCAAGTGTTTTGTTTTTGAAGATTGGTTAACCTGAGAAATAAATATTAGTAGTAACCCTAATAATAGTAATAATGAGTAGAAGCCATAAATAATATTGAAAAACTGAACTGGTTTGCAGATTTTAATTTGAATAGAAAACTGGAATTGCTAACAATCTGTAACAATATGTTCTGCTGTGGCTCATTGAGTTAAATGTTTCGGATGTTATTGAGAGAGTGTTGTTTTTATAAAGAGAATGATCAGATGTCTAAGATTACCATGACAAGGGGCCAGTTTTATACATTGTATAAATTCAGAGATCTGTTCTGCATTATGTGACATTTTGGGACAGTCACAATTAGTTGACCAGTTTACTATAGAAGAGTTAAGACCTTAATCATTAGTGAAATCTAATGACTTCTATATCTCATAGGTATAGGAATTCTCATCATCAAATAATATTCGTTTATTAGAAAGAAATTCAAGTTGACACCACTGCAACTTAAAACAGATCATGGTAATGTAGAGCTCGGTTAGTTCTAGTGTGACAAGCCAGCGGAGCCAAACTGTCCGTCCCGCCCAGGAGTTACTCAATAATGTCGGTGCATGTTCTGGAAGAGGTAGGGCTTCAATTTGAAGTGGAAAGCCTGTAAGGTGATAGAGGATCGAGCCTGAGGTATACGATGACCTTGGGTGAGTGGTGGTTTTGCAGTGGTTGAGGAACTGCAGTGTGAAATTCAGAGGGAAGTTTGTTCCAGACACAAAGTCCAGTTTGGTATACAGATCAGTTTAGAATGTGAGGCAAGTGGTGAGACTGATATAGGAGGATGAGCGGAGACTGCGGAGTGGCTGGATGGACTCGGGTTGCCATACGTCCGGCAAAAGGAGCACTTTGTGCTCAGTGGCGACGCCAGAGGGGGGAAAGGGGGCTTAGCCCCCCTAACTGCGGCTCAGCCCCCAAAAAAGTGGGAAATCACTGCAAATCACAGGGAGGAGGGGACAAAAGGGAAGAGCTTTAGCCCTCCCCCCCCAACCTGAAATCCTGGACATCCACTGCATGTGCTCCTTTTTTGGCCTCATGTCCTCTGTCCTGCAGGCAAAGCTAAAAGCTTGGAAAATGTACGGGTTTTTGTATATTTGTTGTATTGGGCTATTCACTATTATTTCATAGCAGTTTTAACGACTTTACAGGCGCATGTTGTCCCTACTTTCCCCTCGGGCCCTACCTCTGCCACCACCCCATAACGAAAAAAATTCAAAAAATTTTTCCTCAAAATCAGTCCCAAAAAAAGTTATATAGAGACTTTTGTCTCTGGAATAGCGTCAATACAAAAAAAGTAAACCGCAGGCCTATTTTTGAGGGCAATGTCAAGTTTTGCTACGAATCTGAACAGCGTTGACAAAAATGGCGTCCATGTCAATCTAAATATAGATATCGATGAAGCCCGGATGAAGTCAACCAGCGTTGCAAGTCAAGTTTAAGAGGTCCACCCAGATTTTCTTATTAAACCCCAGAAATACCCAGATTATTATTAGTAGATTTCGTTTATTATTAAGATACAAAGTTGACATACCGCAACTTGTTTACATGAGATAATGAAAGTAATGAAATTAAAAACTATAAGTTTATGCCTATAGTCAGGATTGAGAGTTAAAACTTAACATCCCGAATGGTACGATATAGAACCCTAGAGATGAAATTGTGGTCATCTTTTTTTGGGAGTTCATATTCATGAGGTCTAGGGCGCAGAGCATAAGGCCTACAAACGGTCGGAGGAAAGAGGCCTCTAAGCACATGTTGTGAGTTCCGGTTGACCGCAAGCAGGAGTTTGACATCTGCTTCTTCCATCATTCGGTCTAAATCCTGTTGTTGAGGAGGAAGGTATCCCAGTCGTTTGGCCCTTTGCAGGAAACGTTGGAGTTTTAGTCGGTCACTTGCGGTGGTGAATCCCCACCAAGCAGGGGAGGCATAGAGAAGGCGAGAGATGGTAGTTGCACGTGCAACTTCATGGAGCGCTGTCGGAGGGAGACCGTGTGCCCTGAGGACTCTGAGAGCGTGGAGCGAACCAGAGCATGCACTTAGAATCCTGTTGACATGGGAAGAAGCACTGAGATCGTTTGTAATTGTCACTCCGAGCATGAGCATTGATGTTACTCTCACGATTCCTAAGGTAGGTGGGTCAGATGTTCCTTTGACACGTCGACGGTGGATGATCATTTCCTGGGATTTGCTCTCGTTCAGTCGTAGATTGTTCCTCACGGCCCATTCCGATACATTTTCCAACTCCTGCGGAGTGGAACTCCTCATGGAGGCACCTATAATTAAATAAGTGTCATCCGCATACTTTCTGATCAAGTTCTGAGGATTGACTGGGTGCAAATCCGAGGCATCGGCGATGTAAGATGATGGGCCTACCCCAGAGCCTTGAACAACGCTGGCGTTGATGGATGCAATGGTTGATTTCAGCCTGGAGAAGCATGTCAAGTGTTTTCTGTCTTGCAAAAATTCAACCAGCCAATTGTAGATATGATCTGGGATTTCCAGCTGGGAAAGCTTTTGTGCAAGGGTGGAATGGCGCACAGAGTCAAAAGCTTTTGAAAAATCTAGGGAAATCAACGTGACATAGTCGTTTGTTGATAGGAGGTCTGTAACAGCCTGGAGGACGGAAATCAAGGCAGCAGTTGTTGAGCCAGTGGGGCGGAAGGCGTATTGATCGGCAAGTAGGGTAGACATTGGAGGGGAGGTGAAGGACGGATACACATACATACGCACAAGTTGTCGCTCGGTCATTCTGGATAGGACTGGAACGATAGAAATGGGCCGAAAGTCACCAGGCGTAGTCGGTTGAGTCGTCTTTGGCACCGGTTTGATGATGGCGGTTTTCCATTGTGTCGGGACATGGGAATTAGCAATTGATAGGTTGATGATGTAAGCCAATACAGATGCATAAACTGGAGCTGCAATCTTCAAGAACCAGGATGGTATTCCATCAGCACCATCAGCAGTATGATGCAGACGGTCTAGAAGATAGAAAGTTCCCATTTCCGTTGTAAATGGTCGGTTGTTATAGGCCGTTGCTCGTCTTAATGGAAGAACATATTGGGTGTCTGTAGAAATTCTGGCATAGTGATCGTTTAGCTCAGCGAACTTTTATATAGCGCTGCTCAAAAATCAGCAGCGCTCTCGACCTGCTTCAGTGCCTACGTCAGAGAAGAGGAAAGTCTTAAGGCGTCTACGGAATTGGGAAGGTGAGAGGGCTAGTAGCCTAACTCAAGGCGAAGAGACTGGGGAAGAGAGGTCCTAGCTGATGAGCCAACTATTATTTCATTATTAAGTAATTAAGTATAATTTCTTTATTAAACCGGTTGCAGAAGAGCCGCACTCCGGTGTACAAACATAATAATAATTATTACTATTACTATACTCAATTCCTGTTTTTTCCACCTCAGACGCATGCATACGGCAAGTCAAGAAAAGCCTTAACGAATCTACACAAACTCTTCTTCTGCACACCTTTCTTTACTTGATACACCCGGTTCCTCTCTCCAATCCAGACGAGGGTTGCGTACGTTCATCGTCTCAAGGCAGTGTGATTTTCGTTAACGATAACGATAACGAAAATGTTCGTTAACGAAAATAAAATGATTTCGTTAACGATAACTATAACTATAACTAAAAAATATCATTAACTATAACTATAACTATAACGAAAATAACACTAACGAAAATTCATCTTTATTTTCGTTAATACAAAAAATAAAAAATAGGAAGTGCAATATGGACGATACGACATAAATGAGAACGAAAAATGCGAAATTTTTATTGTGAAATTTGTCAGTTACTTTGGAAACTCGTGTATTGATGAAGCTGAATGTACCCATGCTTCAAAGGTTTTCATAGCTCTGAGTAAATTGTGAAACAGCGTATTAATACGCACAATTTTGCTTATAGACTTAATTATTGTAACTAAGTAGTAACTAAAATTAACTAAAATAAAAATCCATTAACTATAACTATAACTATAACTAAAAATAATACTAACTATAACTATAACTATAACTAAAATAAAAAAATCATTAACTCATAACTATAACTATAACTAAAATAAAACCTGTAAGGAAAATCACACTGTCTCAAGGTGATTTTGTTGTGACACGATCACAAAAAACTTGGTAACAGCTATAGGCCTAGGGCATTTGCGCTAGCCAGCCCAGCTGAATGAAACAAACTCCCCGACTTTATCCGCAAAATTATCGATTTTCAAAACTAACCTTAGAACATAATATTATTTATTTAAGATTTACATGTACTAATATTGATTTTTCTGTAACTTGAGGATGATCTCGGATAGGTTCTGGTAAAGAGCTCCATTCAGCTGGACCAGCTGAGCTAGCCTACTTCAAACAGTCTGCTTCAAAACTATAGATTTGTTCTTTTGATTACAAAGTCTCCTTGCGAAGCCGATCATGCATTGTCATTATTCACCCAAATTCTTAGTTTCTCCACCTGTCCATCGTAGGCCTATAGGCTACACATTATAATCAGTCTCAAGCCCTAACATTCCGGTAACTTTACGACAATACAGAGCCGTTCCTTCTCTGTGGTTGGTGACTGGTTCAACAACCTGGAACGGGCTAACATTAGATTTACGACACCTTCCAAACTGTTCTCAGTTTCACCAACTGTTGAAGACTGCATTCTTCCGTATGGCCTGGATCGGGAGCGCCTCTGAGTAGGGATCTTGAAGAGGCGCTATATAAATTTTGATTGATTGATTGATTGATTGACTGATTGATTGATTGATTGATTGATTGATTGATTGATTGACCGAAGTAAGAACGTTATCCGTACTGTTGTAGTACAACGGATAACGTTCTTACTTACGTCAATCTAGGTGCGTCGCGTGACCTGTCACGTGATTTAATATGGCGGATGATGGTTTAATGGGAAGTCGCTTCAGTTGAGGAAAAATCAGATCCTCTTCCGATTTAAAAAGCGCATCTTACAGGCTGATCTGTTTTTCGTAGAAAATTTATATTTCAAGAATCCTGTTGTCCACGGTGAGTGCAAGAGATGACCAAACACGGTTTCATGGCTCGCAAGCCCACTTAACGCTCTGCGTGGTAACTTATTTCGTGTATATTTGACGACGGTTGCAAATCTATTCAGTAGGTGGTAAAATGCACAGTATTTAAAGCAATCTATCAAAATGGTTTGATTTTAGCGACTGATGGGATTAATTTTATGAAAATTTGTTGCAATTGATGTTTTTCAGTTGTTTCAATGGTAATTAATCTCTAATTTCTGACTTTGTATGTAAAGCGCTGAGCGTTTGCTTGCGTTTAATAAAGAACATTCTTACTTACTTACTTAACAGTAAATTGTGATTTATAATGCAATTAAGCAAATGACAAACAATTCTCGTCAGTGGCCGGTTAAAAATAGGAATGTTAAGAGGTTTACCAGGCATTCAAGATTCTGTTGAACTGTGTATATATATTATGAATAGTAAACACTTGAAGCCCTTGTTTTTTAAAAGGTTTGATGGACTCTGCTGCTCTGTAATGGTTTTTTAAAACCCACTTTCGTTTTCTTTAAAACTTAAAAACAATTGGCTACACTAAACAATGGTGAAAAGCTGTGGTAATCCTTGAGAACTCCCCAAATATGGTGTTTTTACCTGTAAAGAATATGGCCAACCCAGACTGCGAGAGAAATTAGGGCACTGCATCTGCAAGCAACGTGAAGGACTATCCTAAGTAAGTAATTAACAAGTAACAGTCACACAAAAGTTTTTCAGAATGCTTTTGTTGGTACCAACAAATTCAGAAGTGGGTGAGTTACTTTTATGCGTATAAAAATGTTGCAGAAAATTTTTCATAGAATGAATTGACAGGAAATCTTAAAGATACATTGGCAAGAAATTGTGACTTGTGCCAATTGCCCTCCTAGTTTGTGTTTGACGTGCATCCAGTTTGTAGAAATTTTTTTAATGCAGTCATGTTAAACGTGTAATAATTTTTAATTATGATAGTTCTTCAAGTTGCTTGCGGTGCTCTAAGTATTTATGCAGTTTGGAGTGGCCACATTGTTTGTAAGTAGGTCATCAGCAGTTGGCTGTTTCGTGAAGAATGTCTTACAGAACAGAGTCTCAGCTTGTGGATTTTTAATTGTGTGGATAGTTCTGTAGAAATGACCGCTATAGAAATGACTGTTTGTGTGCAATATGGGTTATTGTTGAGAAGTGGCTGATTGCTATCATCCTACTTTTTATGTGATGCGCATAAAAATGTTGTCATGGGAACCCACTTACTGATAAATTACTTTAATATGATAGTCCTTCCTGTTGCGTGGAGAACTTTTAATTCGTCTTACCACAATATGACCAACCCAGACTGGTTGGTCATTCTCTTCACTGGCTTCGTGTGCCCCAGCGCATTCAATTCAAAATTCTCACACTTATGCACAACTCTCTGCTCGGGGTAGCTCCTTCATACCTTCAGGCCTTATGCACATCGGTCTCTACACTCCCTGGTCGCTCTGCTGTGCACTCTGTCGCCAGAGGCCTTCTGGTTGTCCCTAGCATGCGTGGTGCAACTGCTCAATCCAGAAGCTTTGCTTATGTCAGCCCCTCCAGTTGGAAGGTTCCATCTTCCACATGAATTGCGTCTTGAGCTCCTCAGCCCCTCTCTTCCTCTGTTTCGGAAACGCCTGAAGACTATTTTATTTGTTAGAGCCCTGGGTCGGGAGCGCCTCTGAATCTGCGAATGGCGCTATACAAATGTTCAATTACAATTACAATTTTGTGGTAATCCTTGAGAAACTGTTAACTGCCGTCACCCTGTTTATAAACCATTGGCCATCCCATACTTTTAGATACCCAGTGTTGTTTACAAAAGCCAGCACACTAAGACACATTGAATGCTAAGACATTTAAGCAACAGTTACTGTAGTAGAAATTCATTTGAAAATGGCAGGTTTTAGTGAGGAAGAAAACAACCGGAATTTAGATTCGGTGAAATTCTGTGTTGTTAAACTTGTTACATGCCTTGACTATTTGTGCTATATTAAGGTGACATTGGGGCCCGCTTCAGTGGGAAGATTGTGACGGCGAGGGAGAGGCCTAGCCAGCCACCTGCTCTCATGTACCGAGGCTAAGAAAATGAAGTCGCTAACACTTCATACTGGGTTAACTTAAAGGATTGCTCTTCTTCTAAGCTGACATTAAACCTGCTTTGACAGGTTCTAGGAAGACATGGTGTAAAAACTTCAGCAAATTTGAAATTACTGCATAACGTTTGATGGTTTGTATAAGACCAAAAGCCCATAATATGCACTTGAATATGTTTAATTTTTTTATTGCACAAAGTTAGTATTAAAAATGAACTGTTGAAGATTTGAATGTGTTTGGCATGATGCTTGCTAACAAACATTTATGTTCTAATATGTTAGTTGTTGTGATTTTCAGACAATTATCGTTTTCAAGACGCATCACAATTGGGAAAACTAATACATGAAGTAAAATTAGTCGATTCTGTGATAAAACCTGGGTTGGCTGCTGTTTCTTTTTGGCCAAAAAATCTACATATCATTCTTCTGTTTGAACTTGTGTTTTGTGCCTTACAACTAACCACCAATCTTAAGACATTTTGGGCAAAGAATGGACTCTCTTGCCAACTGGGCCAGCGCTGGAACTTTGATTCCCAGCCTGGGCAACTTGGATCGGAATTTGGATTGTGAAGGTCGGTTGTCGGAACTGAATGGGATGGCGTTGAATTCCGAATGGATGAAGCTGATGGGGTTGTCTTCAGCAGGCCCAAATGGAGAAGGGGATAGAGCGGGGCTGACGCTTTCATTGGGTTCGGCAGACGAGGAATTCGGTCACTGGCGACCAGTTTACGACGAAAAAACGAGGCCAACGTTCTCAGTCACAGGAACAGAGATCTGGCAGGCGCAGAAAACCGGTTCTGTGCCAACGGAGAAGACGACAGATTGGAATCTCACCACAGATGTGACAAAGACTTCGGCTGCTGCAGTCACCGCTATGGAGTCTGTGAAGTGCTTGTTGAGAGACGAAGAGACGGGTTCGGAAAAGAACCAGGACCCGAGGGAGGAAACATGGTGTGGATCGTCGGACGTCCACTCAAACAGCGGTTCCATGTTGGATGTCGGATCGAGCGTTGCATCAAACGTGGACAGCAACACTGGATGGGGCACAACCCCGATCTGTCAGGAAAAGCCGTGGGATCTTCACCGCGACCGTGCTCTCCTGGAAGCTGGTGCAGCGCCGACTGGGCGGCAGGACATTCAGAAGCCTCGGGATCCCTCACAAGACTGCAGCCTGGATTTGTGGAGAAACGCTTTCATGGCCGGAGAACCTGTTGGGGGCCTGATGAACCAGAAGTCTCGGGGATTTGACGGCAGATCAATGGATCTCTTTCCTAAATCCGATGCTTCCGATGCCCTGCAGCTGGAGCTTCAGAAGTTGGCCTTAATGGAGAGCAGCCATTCGCCAGATGGACTTACGAGTCGCTCGAGGCGCGGTAGTTCCGTGTCGAGCATAGATGGCATTTCGTTGTCGAGTCTGGTCGGTAGGGGCGATCGGAGGGATCCTGGGGTGGAGCCAAACTGCGAGACTCTGTCATGGGTAGACAGCCACAAGAAACTTCCTCCACAGCGGGATGAATGGAATCATGGAAGTGCCGGCTTGCAGCTGTACACTGGGCTGCAGAGTCCATCCGGTTGGAGCAGCCTGTCTGGGTCGGAAAAGACCCCTCCGGTCGTCGACAATGGAACTGCAGTCTGGAGTAAAACCACCAGCCAGGACAAGATGTCTGACGATACGCTTGCATGGGTAAAGATGCTCGGGACTCAGTCGTATCCGCCTCCACCTTCCGTGTTTGACATCGACATGAGCGTGCCGCCGCCGCCTCTGAATGCGCCCTCGGTGCGGCCTCTTGGCGTCGTAACGCCTGCCCCGCCGCCTGGGTTGACCCTCCCACCAATGCTAAGCAACCTGCAGCCTTCAAGCAATCTCACAACAAGGAAACTTGGTTCACCACTTTCATACATGGCCGGACCAGGGGGCCTTGTGTCTCCCTCGGCAGACATTTCGGAGAAGCCGTGGCCCTATCTGCAACAGCTGCAACAACAGGTTAGTACGCTTATGACGTTATATATACTATAGTGTGATGGTGAAATTTGTTTAGCATTACTGGCTAAAGTAGAAAATTTTGAAGCTCTTTGAGTCGTAGTTTTTGAATGGTTGGTTGTTGTTTTGTGTGCTTTAGCAAAGAGATTCTCCAACCCCAAGAGCACCCATTTACGGACTGCTATTGATATGGGCACTTAATAAACCATGGGGTTCCTGACCTGACCTAAACTATGAGTTGCCTGACCTCCTTATGTTACATTGTGGGTGGAAAGGGATGATATTCATGAATGGAGAAGGTGAAATTCATATCAATTGTGAAACAGTTGATGCCTTTCTGGTGTGCAGTTTTTGATAATACGTTAACCTTTTACTGTCTGGATTTTAAAGTCTAATACTTTTCAGTAACGCTTATGAGTTCATTTAGGTAGTAAGGTCAGAAGGTGCCTCGTCTTGTCTGTCAGCCTGTCTCGGCTGACTAGCTGAGCTCTGGTTTTATGAGGAAGGTTGTTCCATGCCACAGGACCGACGAAAGCCAAAGCTTCTGTGCCGAGTAGAGGAATGAGCCGGGGGGACAAGATCGGCCGCAAGCGCTTGAAGTCTATTCGGTTTGAACAAGTGTGGTCGTTGTTGGATGGGAGCGCTACTGATGAGTTCTTCCTTTAAGTTGCACTTCACAAGTTCTCAGTTATGTATAAATGTTAAAGTGTAAGGAATAGTAATGAGATGCTTATTGCATCAATGTTGTGTTTGGGTTTATTGGGCTTCTTGACTGAAGCACAAAACAAACCGGAAATTCGAGAAAAGGACATATATCCATACAAACGTGTATATAGTGAGAGGCCCAGTGTATGAAGTTAGCATCACAAATTGGGTCAGTTTCTGGATGCTGATATATCATGACATCTGTTTGCTTTGTCATTGTTAGCTGCTATCATTAGGCGCACACGATAATGTGATCGTCTTGAAAGCACTGTTTACAATACAGAAGGCCATTGCTGAAATTACATAAACTGATATGGAACCTGCCTCAGAATTGCGTTAAATTAAGGGACGCGTTGTGAGGAGGAGACCTCACAAACCTACAGTCTGAATATGTATATGTGTATGCGTCTGGATATATATTTTTAGTGATTGTTAAGTACACTGTACCTCACAGAAGCACTCAGACGAGGCCACCTATCAGGCCTATAATTAGATAAGCTGAAAACATTTCTTGGGCTTATGTATAACTGTTGAAAATAACGTTGAACAACTAAGTGGTAAGGCAAGGTAATTTCCTACATGATAACTTGTCAGATGTGGTTTTGGGTTTGGCATGTGCTAGGCATTAGTGTGAGTGTGATAAGAAGAATTTGTTATGAGATTCTATGACAGATTTGCAGCTCTGTCAAGGCAGGATGAGCTTTTGGTGGTCTTCATCAGTCAACTCTGTGCAAGCAGGGCCGTGGTTGTAAATTTTTGAGATCAAGCAATGCCCTGTCACAAGTGCTGTTTCGGAGAGCAATTTATCGCTCAATTAGATGTGATCAACGTCACTTATTGTGTGACAATTGTCAACTGTTCATCTTGATTGATGGTTGTAAAACTGGGTTCTGCCTGAATGGTTCGAATAGATTAGTGACAGGGATCTGCAGGACTTCACGTCATAAGAAAGTCGTCTTATGACGTGGTATGACTATTTGGAGTTCAGCGTCCTCTTAATGTAACAGACGCACTGCAGTTCATTATGTTTTTAAAAAAAAAAAATTATGTGCGGAGTAAAAATTGTCTCTGTGGAGAATAAAACACAATATTTAATATCTGTGTAAACTCGAATCGGGGCAACAGCTGTGGGTAAAGAAGCAACCGGTTATACAATTGTTGGCATGAGCTTCTATTCCTCTGTACATAGATTAAGGATTTGGGATTTAATAAAATATATTAACCTAACAATTAAGTTGGGTTCCATTTATGAATAGACATTGAGTGGTTTGTGTTTTGTCTAGTGATTAGCAGCAGCCAGCAGTGTAATGGACAGTAATTAAGTGATTAGCTGCAGACAAAGTGTTTAGCATCAACAATAGGGCAAACCACTTGTAACCCACGCTAATAATATGCCCAAGGTTCAAAGTCAGGGCAGTGTGCTTTGATGAGCTAATAATTTCAGTGTCTAACTGCATCAACTCGCCATTATAAGTACCAGCAACAGTCATTGTAAGTAGTAACTTCTGTTGTGCCGGTGTCTAATGCGCAAAACATTAACCAATGGCACACCAAAGCCAGGCTGTAATGTAAATAACCACAAGGTCAGTTTGCTAAGGCAGCCTGTGGCAAATGATATGTCTTAAGTTGAGAACGAACTGATAGAGTGACTGAGCAGAATGGATAGATACAGCTAGCTAGTTCCAAAATTTTGGTTCAGCAACTGAAGAAGTTCGTTCACTAAGAACAGTTTAGTGTCAGGTATGACCGAAAAAGACTCAGTTGACCTGGTTAAACAATGATTAGTCTGAGGATAAGGTCTTAAGTATTATGGTTGGCTGGAGTTAGTATTGTTTTTGGCCTGAGTTGTTACCTCAAATACTCTGTGACCCCAAACACTGTGGCATCAAATTGCTTGTGATATGAGCACAGGTATTGTGGCCTACTTTCAGACACAGCAGTTATCAATTTAGACAGTGACAGCTGGTTTGAACTGGCTGAGTGGAGCTCTAAAGCTTAAAAACACTTCTGGCCTAGAAGTTTGTTGTATGTCATTACTGTATCATGAATCTTTGTTTTTGGGATACATACTAAGAGTTCATGATCTTATTGTGAACTATGTGCACCTGTTATAATATGTGCTAGCATCAACGTGAGAAGGGTTTTATCTCGAAAGGTAGCCATGAGTGTGAAACATTAAGTCACAAAGTTCTTCATTTTCTCATGTTTGAGGTCAGGCAACCAGGCTTTTTCCTCGTTTCCTGATGCTTTTCTAACCCAGTTTAAGATGACCTTAAATGCGTTTATGTCTTTCATTTGATGTCATGGACTAGAATAATTATTAATAAAAAATATTTTAGCATGAGACGCTGTTAGTCAGTTGGAGAAGCTGCTTTGAAGAGATTCTGGTAGGCGGTCCCATTCCTTGGGGGCAGCAACATCTTCTTCTTGTGGTTCTCTGCCTCTTAGGCAGGTTCAAATGTCCGACATTGCCACTCCTCTCTTTGTATATAATATTTGTTGTTGCATGAATTTGTGAATTGTGGTTGTTTAGAAAGTGTTGACAATGAATGCGCTGGTTCTGTTCTGTAGCCGGTGGAAAGACAGAGGCCATGGACGGGGAACCAGTGGAGCAACTCCGATCAGTGGAACAACATGCAACGAAAGGTGTATCAATGGGACTTTGTTGCCTTGTTTTTATTCGTTGCTGGGCAAACTTCAGTTTCCAGAGTTTTATTAATGTAATATCAATTGGCTAGGAATGTACACTGGAAACCCATTATAAACACACTTCATTATAACACAGATTCTGGTATAACACAGTGAGTGAGGCACATGGATCCCAGTCTTAGTTCAGGTACACACGAGATGACCTCTGATTATGACTTACATCATAATTTATATGGACTTTTATAAAGCACCCTTTTGGAACTCCTCAAGAGCGTTTTGAACATGACTGTGTAAGGGATTTGAGTTAAGGGATTTAACATAGCGAGAAAAAGTAACTTGAGCAGAGTTTAAAGGGTCAGCTCGAATGTCAGTGGGAAAGAATGTGCGAAAGGGATGGACCAACGCACAAGAGTGCACACTGCACTCATTTTGACGTATGGCAGTGTGGACCAGAAGTTCTCCACCACCGGGTGAACAAAGCGAACACGACCTCATTATAATCTGGTTTTGTTATGGCTCCAAAAAACGGAAACACAATGAGTTTCTATTGTATGTCTGATGAAACATTTAATTGTCAGTGATGGCTGACTGACTGTCGTGTATCGTTTTAGATTGAACGCCAGCAATGGAGAGTCCTTCAGACCTTACCTTTGTAGCGTTGATATGAGGAAGCCTGGCCAATTAGCGAGCTACTGCTTATTTGCACAGGCAGATGTTACTGCAGAAGTGTGATTGATTTGTTAAGTGCTGACCTGATGTATCCATAGTCATGGTGTTGAGGACTATCACTGGCACTCGACACACATATAAACATACATACAATTAGAAATATGACATACACATATGTGTAAATATGACTTCAATTGACAGTCGTTGATATGGGTATACATAATATTTAATTATTTATAGCTGTCGTTCAGTAAAAGTAATAATTGGTAAAAGTAAAAAAGGAAGACTCTTCTTCTTGATAATTAATTGTGTATGGGCGATAGAAGAAAAAGAATATCACAAGAATCAGGCATGTGTAGGAAGTGGTAGTGCTGGCATTTTTTGAGGGTAGATGGTCAGTCCGCTCTCTTTGTAGTCTAACCTTCCCACAGACAGTATACAAGAGTAAGGAGTGACTTCCAGTAATCAAGTGTTTGATATGTTAAAGGTACATACCAAAGCATTTGGATGTAGACTATTGTGAGTAGCACCAATGAGCTTTACAGGATACTGTCATGGCATTATGTATTACCAGCAGGTTTAAAATTAGTTCATATGATGCACCTGTTAGATTAAATTACAGGGGTTTCTGAGGTCATAGCTTAGTCATTACATCATATAGATCAGCTCTGCTCATTTTTCCAAGTAGCAGTGCTATCAGGAAAGTTCTGAATAAATTTGTCAGTGGTTTATTTTGAAAGCTGAGATAGGAATTACCATAGCAGGAATAAAACAATTAGGCCTTTAGTATAAAATTATGATCTCTGAATACTTTGGTCTCGTCCATATCTCTGCCATCTGAAGTTTGTGTCTGTGAATGCTGTGGCATGTTTCACTGACTCCTTAGTTTCTATTTATATAGCACCAGTATGAAGCAGCAAGGCAGCAGTCTCTGGTCCTCAACAATGATGTGTTAAACACAGGTTCCCTAAACAGTGACCATCTCAGGGGAGGCTATAACCTCCACCCAATGCAGTACAAGGTGAGTGATGAACCATTTGGCCACTTTTTATGGAGTCTTTAGACATAATTTACTTTAGAATGTTCATTCTTGTTAGCTATGCATAAACACTTACTTTGGCTTTAACTGTCTTATTCTTATGTATACAGGATTAGTTCAAATGTTCTATGTAGAGGCACAGCCAAATGGGTCTAATGTTTTGAAGCTGTTGTGCAATGCTAATTTTTTGCTTTTGAAGATGTCCTAGTTATTGACCGTAGGTTCAACTAACTGCTTCTGAACATCTTGTCTTTTCATGTCTAGTCTTTGATCAGAGTACTGCAGTTATCACAATGCAGAGTAATCAGTCGATTGATGATTGCTTCTGGGTGAGACTGCACATTCCACAAAGTGTATTAGAGAAGTTCTGTAAAAGATCCACTTTTAGCAAGTACAGAGTGTACGCGTTAACCTGAAGTTGTCGGGGACATACCTTCTGATACAGCATGTAAACTAAACTGCACATAAAAAGGGATAATGCTGAAAAAGTTCATATTTAGCACTACACTACTGTTCTTGCGTGACATGTTAACCAGTACAGTGTGTTAAGTTAGTAGCTTTGGAGGACATAACACGACTTCATGTTAAGCAGAATGGCACATAAATTGGGAATGCGTAAACTAGTCGCCACTATGTCCTTATTTCCTACCAAACCAGCTTTTTAGTCTGCTATAGTGGTGCATTTACTGTAAGAGGAGGAATAGTCCCTTAAGTTAACCGTGAGAGGCAGCCATGGGTATGAAACATTAGATTTCAGTTCTCTTGGCTGCAGTTTATTAGAGTGGGCCACCAGTTCTCTCCCTTGTCGCGTGATCTTCCCACCAGAAACTTACTTGTAATTCATTACAACCGAGAAGCTGCTGATGTGTGTTGCATTTGCCTATTCAGTGATTTATCTGACCAGTTACTGTATTATAAAGGACAATGCTTTTGTGTCATAGACAAGCAGCACGGTGCATAACAAAGCCCCACAGACACGCAGCAAACTGATACAGCAACTTGTCAGCATGGGATTCAAGGTAGGCGACAGTGTGTGCTTACGATTCACGGTCGTCTGTTGATGATACGCCTGAGTGTGTGCTTTTTGATTAGGTAGATCGGAACAGGTAAGAGGGTACACCAGTTTAGATTAGATAATCGCTTGATCTTTTGGCTTTTTCATATGCGAGAAGTATTGGTGATATGCTTGCAATTTCAATCACCTTGAGATGCTAGGCACTAGTTGGCCTTTGTAGTGGGCATGCTCAAGAGCCCAATCTCTTACAGGCTGTCTAATATGTATATTCAGTAGGGCTGAGCATTTAACGCGTTATTAACACGATTAATGCGTTAATTAATTAATGCGGTTAAATTTTTAATGCAGTTAATGCGATTGTCACCCAATTATTTATAGAAATATGCTAAAACAATTCTTGATAAAACCACTCAGTTTGAACTTTAAGCTTTAAAGTAAAAAGTAAAAACAAGTAGTAAAAACATAGGCCTATTTGCTTTTTGTTTATTTACTGCAAGCATTTATATAGAGCATATTGAACGTAACTACTCAGAGTCGGTAGAGTAGTTGTACTTGTTATCTATTGTGACATGAGTTTAAAATTGATTGCGTTATTAAATATTTGAATCATGCGATTAATTTTTATTAATTTTTTTATCATTGCCCACTCCTAATGTTCAGCTGCAATGGAAGAATGACCGACTCACTATGATTGTATTTTATTATTATTTTGGTTGAAGGACTTGCTCAAGACCATACTGAGTAACCGTCATAGGTAGCTCTATCTTTTGCTGCATTTTAATTAATACTGTAATTAGTTAAAACTGTGTTTATGGTGTGTAATTAATTTTGATTTGATTTGAGAGTAATCGTAAATGATTGGCTTTACCTAACGTACGTTCTTGACTGTATTTGTGTTGATAGAAGGAAGATGCTCAGAATGCCCTGATTACGTACAACATGGACTTAAAGAAAGCCTTAGGTGAATCAGTGTTTCTGCAGTCTTAGAGACTTTCTTTCAGCTGACTGTTAAGTAGTTGCCAAGTTTACAAGCTTTGATAGATCAGACCAAAGCGATTTCAAGAAGTACCGGTAATTATTTGCTAAATACAGTGCTCACTTTTACCTTTCTTGACTTGATGAATTTTAATCGTTGTTAGTAAGTTCTATTGTGCCGGTGTCTAATGCACAAGGCATCAACCGATGGCACACCAAAACCAAGCTTGGAAAGATCAGGTCAATATCAAGAAGTATCGGTAATGATTAAGACTAAATGCAGTGCTCACTTTTACCTATGGTGGATGAGAAATTTAAAAGAGGTAAGGTTTAAGTTGAGATCAAGTGACAGCTCATTGACAAAGAACAAGTTCTTCAGTTGTTATGATCAGACAAAGATGATCAGATGATGTTGAAATAAATGATCAGTCTGGGAAATAAGAACTGAATTTAAGTATTGTGACTGGCCAAAGTTCACATTTTAAACTATGAGCCTTAACCCTTTAACGACGAGCGTGTTCTAAAATGTATGGGAAACCATAGGCAGCTCGTCATTAAAGGGTTACAGCTTGGTTCCATTTATATGATGCTAGAGTGGAGTCGAAATCTGGAAAAAATTTCTGCCCTGGTAGGATTAGAATCTCTCACGTCTCAATTGACAGTCCAGCATGCTAACCGCTAGACTATTGCACTACCCAAGGGCTATAAAGTTTCATGGAGCTGGCAAAACTAGTTGTACATCAAGTGTGTGTTTATTGGTTTGAGACTGTAGCCACAAGATTGTTAATGAGGCATTCTTTCTTTCTTTGGTTTGTTTAGCTGAGCTTATGGCAAAGCGATCAATGGTGACACCAACGCCGTACTACGATCCTCGTCTGAATTCATTGATGGGCGGGGGACAGCTGCCCCCAACTACAGACAATGTCAGAGATGCTCTGCGAAGTTCACTCGGAGGACTGTGTGGACACGGAATGGGTGTTGGAGGCGGTGGATTGTCCGACTCTCCATTGGACTTGAGCAAACTGATTTCCAGTTCAGCGGGGTGGGATGCTCTGATGCAGACGCCTTCAAGCCCTCTGCAGGTGAAATCTCCCGTCTAGCATTAAAACATTGGTAGTACTAATGTGCTAATGCATGCTTTAGATGTCAGTTGAAAGATGGCTGCTACAAAGCAGAAGAGAAGAAGACCTAACCTGGGCCTCAAAAGCAGCCATGGTTTGAAGTGCTAGCTAAGTAGGTAAGTATATTCTGTATTAAATCGGTTGCAGAATAGCCGCACTCCGGTGTACAAGCATCATAGAACAAATGCAAAATCAACAGGAGTACAGCATTCTTCCTAACAAATTTCTTCCTCATGTTATTGTCAATAAGCTATTTTTTAGTCTTGGTGTATGAAGGTGAGTGGTCATCTCCTCCCGCAATGACTCGTACGGCAGACACTTTTCAGCACACATACTCGTTTTGGAGCAGAGTTCACGAGCAGGGCAAGTGGAGCAGAAATCTTGAAACATCTTTCTGTCCTGGCTGGGATTAAGTCCCTATGAACAGGGTAGACAAGTTGTGCACCTTGTATGTGGAGGTGAAGATGGAGGCGAGATGTGGGGTAAGTCTGATCAAAAATCAGCCAGGCAATTCATGAAGATGGAGGAGCATCGAATGGATTTGGATGGGTTTATAGATTTATTGTTCTGTGGTCTTGAAGTTGAAATTTACTTGGCAATCAAAAACTAGCTTCTGTTTGGCTGATATTACAAGGTAAACTTGTCATTTCAGATGCTGCAGTCTGGCAGAAATCCACTGGCAACCGGGCATATGCCCCCAACACTGCTACATTCCTCGCTTCAGCTTCCCCCGAACATGCACCCAACCGCCAGAGGGCAGGAAATGTCGTCTGGGCTGAACCAGGATAACCTCAGACAGCTGTCGGATCTTGCGCTGTGCAGGAAGCTTGCCGAGAGCAGCCGCAACTCTTTGCAGCCAGATGCAGAACTCCTGCAGCTCTTTGCGAAGACGCTTTCGGCGTCTAACTCAATCGTGCCTTCGCGCGACAGCACCAGCGCCATCTATTCATACGGCAATGGGCTACCCGCTGGTCTGAAACTTCCGGATCATCTTGGAAGCACCATCCAAAGCGGATGGTTTCCGAGTCCAACATTGGCGTCCGGTCCAGGTCGTTCGCCTTCCGTGGAACCAATGGCCGTTCCTGCTCAGAAGGGTCTGGATGGTTTTGACCTGACATCATCACTGATTGGTCGACAGTTTTCCCTGAACCTGGCGTCTTCAGCCAACCAGGATGCAGCAGCCGGCCTCAACAGATCAGATGCTTTTTCCAGTTCCCTTCAGTTGTCGCCCACGGATGTAAAGTCGAGCCAGATGGATCTGCAGAAGATGGCTCCTAAGCTGGAGATCAAAGAGTTCATTCCAGGTGTCCCGTGGAAAGGTGCCCATGAAACTGGTGACCAGAAGCCGGCCATGCCCACTGCCGTGGAGACGGCGTTCAAAGATGCAACAAAGGACTGGCCACCCCAGACTAAAGAAAAGGCTGTCCAAGGTGGGTCTTTCTCCTTTCATTGTGTTCTAGTTCTGTGGTGGTTTAATACCTGTTTATTTTATGAGAGGCTTTGTAAATGTTTTCAGTCATCATTGTTTTTTGTCATGACATAGCACTCAGATTAAGCTGACAATGATTTAACGGTTACAACTAAACAAAGCATTGATTGTCGGTATTCTTTTGCAGAAGATTCAGTTCAGAAATGTCTTCCTTCAAAGTGGCTTGAGCTGAAAAACATTTCAGATCAGGTAAGTCATTGGGCCGAAACTCTTGCCCTGTGGGCCAGATTGGTCGACAACCCGATTCTTTGACACAAAACACATTGTAAATTATATTTAATGTTTCAGAATCTATAGCTGAAGTAATTTTCCAGTTTCTCATTATGTTTACTGAAAAGCAGGAAATTATTGTTTTGGTGTTTTATGCACAAAATTACTTCAAAATGAACACATTGTAATGTACTGCATAAGTGCAATACATTTGTCACATGTATTCTTTCACTTTTACATGGCTTTAAGAAGAAAATAGTACATATAATACAATAGTACAAGTTGTGAGTTTGTTTAGAAAAGGTTTTACAGACTCAGGGAAGAGATCGATGATTTTATGGAATTATAAAACAGGGATATTCCTAAACTTTTATCCTGTGTTTATGAGGAAATTGCCAACATTGAAGACTTTGGAATTCTTGAGTTTTACGCATTTCTGTACCACGCAAGGTATCCCGATTCTTATCGGAAGTACTTACTTTTGTGAACTATCATTTGATTCATTTCAGTCGTGAAGTCTAGCAAATTGTCATCGAGGAATAGACCGACTTCAGTCAAACGGTGTTAGAGCATTGTATTGTTAACTTAATCGATGTGTTTAAATTTGTTTAATGACCTTGGGCAAGTTGTTTGTGCACTCATGTCTCTGTTACCAAGCAGGATAATTTGATACTGACTTAAACTGGGAAGTCAACTAAAGTCCCACAATGCACTGACCCCATGATCCTGGGCTTCATCCGTTGCTTACTTAAGGGCTGAGTGAATGTAATTGAGTGCCTCCCTTCGTTCCTCATGGGAGCTTTACTTTACTTTTGCAGATGGATGACGTGACCTTGCATGACCTTTGCACCCGCCACGGGCAGATCAAGGTCTTCACAAGACATGCGGATGGTTCACTTCTCGTCTCCTACGTCAACCTGGATGACGCGGTCAACGCCCAGGCAGCGATCGACCAATCGGAGCTCAACGGAGCAACAGTAACAGCTGAATTCGTCAAAGACTGGACCAATGCTGGAGCCAGCGCAACAACCACTGAGCCAAATTCTCTGGGCTTCATGAGACTGGACGGGCTTTGGATTCCACCAGATGCCGAGAGGGAACCAGCGTATTATGGCGGCGCAGACGAATGGTGCGAAGGATATGACGAGACACAGCCGGAGGAAACCTGGAACGGCGAAACGGCTTTTGAGCCGACCACCTCGAAGGCGTTCGAGGAGGATCCCAGTTCTCAGAAGCAGTAGCCACCGTCAGAGGACGTCATGCGACGCTCTGTCGGCCTTCGCATTTTAAGTAAGTCTAGCGGTTAAATTAGTCGCACGAAAATGCATCAAAACTATTTGCATACCATACTCTCTATCTGTCGGTTGTTATCAGTGGATTTGTAGGTTCGCGTAGTCTGGCTCTTACGAACAACTTAACACATCTGTTTGGCAAGGCTGCTGCTGTTTGCTTTTCAAAGTGCACGCTTAATTCGCATGTTATTGATGAGCCGCACGTATATGCGTTAATATGTATGTATGCTGATTGGTTTACTGAGTGGCTTGGCGTTATGTTGGCATACATAAGTAGCTGTATATATATACAAATGAACATATATACACTGGAGTCTCCCTGTGACGTGCTTCATTATAGGACGGGTTCTTGTACAGTGTGGTTGGGACAAATTTGAGAGTTAGAACTGATGGGTTAGGGTAGTTGTAATTGGGACTTGTAGAGACAGCGCTGTGAGGAGGAGGAGGCTCTGGTGTATGTGTTTGTATATATAAATATGTATTTATTTATACATAGGTATGTATGAAATTTTTGATCTTTTTAATATTGTTACGTTCAACATGTCAGGGATTGGCATTTCGCTGTTTATTTGATTGTGTGATAGCAGAGACAAGTTCTGAGATGTACATGTTGCATGTGATGAGAAAGTATTTTTTCGATATTCCTTCTTCCGGCTTCAGTCGAGCGTGGTTTTCGCCGCCACTGTTCGAATGTCGTGGACGCGTTGTTAAGTCTGATCGGGCAGACTCGCATCCAAGTTCGAAATGACTTGATATTTTGTTTTTTTCTAAAAAGGAGCATCCCGAGGTTCTGAAAGATATGCTTCCACATACGTTACAGGAAGTTATGATGTATTTCGAGGCATGTGTGTGCGTGTGTATAACACATTGCATCATCACATTTAAATTTGGTTTTGAAAAGCGTGCTGCAACTCTTGTGCCGAGGTATTTCTGAGGTTTGGTATATGTGCTTTGCCACAAGGCACGGTTTTAACATATGTGCCATCGCTTGCAGTACGTTTTGTTGTTAGGTGCTTAAATTACTGACGTTTGAACAACGTGGCTAATTCGAGACCGCAGAGTGCCTTCTCTAAGACTATCCCAAATGGCTGTAGGAACAGAGGATGAAGATGGCTTTGAAAATACACGTGCAGCCTTGGTATAACTTGCGTAATTTTTACACCGTCGATACAGAGCTGAAAGTTAGAACCATTTGGCCAAACTGTCGGTCATGCTCTGCTACTAGCTCTTGATGCCAACAACATATCATGGATCCCGATCTATGGCTGAAATTTAATTAACCTGCTGAGACCTTGCTGCAGCACACAATTTCAAGATCCATGTTTTCCTGAGCAGGATTTTGGCAACAAAATATACTGCTAGAAATCTAGAAATCTGCACAGTGTGGAAAATATCGGTTGAGTGCTTATTATAAAGCTGTTCCAACTCAGGTAGATGTAGATGCCAACTTTTCTTAGTGCTTTACGTTTTGAAAGAGAGCCGCAGCATGCAAATCACAAAGGCAAGACTAGTTTTGCGTGAAAGCCAGGACTGTCGTTGGGATGACTCGAGATCTGGTTATTAATTTGCTATGCATTGCAGTCGACAGTTTAATGCCTCATGGAATAATTCTGGATGCTTGTTTTGTTTTGATTCCGATTTTGATTTTCTGTAGGGCCCGAGAACTGAGATGCCAAAACGCTAGTCACTGTAAATGATTTGACCTTTGATGAACCAGTTTTTTGTGTTTGTTATATCGTATAATAATTGCCTCATACAATCAGAAACCTTCAGGGTGAGTTGTGCAGAGCTGCTGAAAACACAGCTTGAGTGAAAAAAAATGGGTTGCCCGTTCTATTGTCAGCGGCTTTTCTGCATGACAGTGAATCTTTGTTATAGTGCAGCACTTGGAAGTTATTCCAAGGTCTGTGTTATAACAGGGATTGCTTTACGACAAGGTTTGCAATACTTCTGGCTGTGGTACGTCGTCTCCGTTTACTTACGCGAATACAGCTTGCAAAGGCACAATTGAGGTTTTTGATTTTTTGCTGTTTTCTTTTGAATCCCTTGTGATTGCTGAAACTTGAGTAATAAGTTTTATGCAACTAACGTAGAATAAATGTGTAATTTTTTACCGTAATAATATTACCAAAGTACCTAATGCAAAAGTTTTTGCGTAACTTAATAGTTTGCACGACGTAATATTGACTTCTCGTCTATTTGCTCAGTCGCTAAGTTTTCGTTGTTGTCATTTGTGTAGTTGGGCCACTCGTAGATTTTTACTAACATGTCAGATTGGTTTTTTGGGTGGGTTTGGTTTGGCCACAGGAAGCCTTGCTTAAGCACAGATTTTGTTCAGACTGAAAATCTTAGAATGTATGCACAAGAATTGTGAATTTTGTGACACAGGCTTTGTGTCTGAAGTTTCTTTGGAAAGACTGCGATTTCAGAATGTAGTTTGGTTAGAAATGGCCTTTGATTGATGGTTTGTGCATTAGCAACACTGTTGAAACTTCCCAATTAAATTGGATTTGTGTACTTTAAATTAAATTTAAATTTGTTATTTACAGCTTTGGTCCTTTGTGCGGCTTTCAGACTCTGTGCTATAGCAAGGCTTCGTTGTACTGGGGTTGGCTGTGCTTGGTGACCTATGCAGAAGCGATCAGCCTGCGTTGGTGACACTGTGGTGTTGCTCGGTCCTCAGTGTTTTCTTTCAGTGCTGACCATGTTTCACTACGATTGGTCAGCATTTACTTATAGACTGGTCTCGTGTTCATCGCTGGCTATTTGAGATAGTCGGCCAATCTGCCTCCCTTGGCACACTTTTCCTACTACATGTGATTCGTCCACCTTTGACCAGGGTACTGGTTAGTGGGAAAGGGTTTTCTGCATCTAGTCTGGTATTGTTTGGCTTCGGTTGGGTCATTACGGTCATTTTCATAGACTGCATATTTTAAATAGACTGTGGATGGAAGAAATTAAGCATAATAGATGTTCTGAATCTGTAGCCGTTTGCTTGTCTGATCTCAGTAGAAGTGTTTTGCATCCTGCCGTAATCTTGTTTTTTTTTCTAAGAGAAAACGTTGCCTTCTGACGCAACAGCTGCACCATGTGATCTTTCATTCAGACATTTTGATCTATCACTACACACAGAAATTCTGTCTTTTTTATTGTAAGTTTTCACTAGAATTACATCTAAAACTTTCTTCTGGTCGGACGCGGTGTTCACACGATGCTGGCCCAGATACTTAGCCCAGTAATCAGTGATTCATCTCCTGGCTGTCTTAGCTCCAGTAGGCTTCTGTGAGCAGATTCACAGTCAAAACAACCAGTGTAAGACTTGGCCAAGGTTTCCTTGTCCTACATCATGACTTGCCAGTGAATTTCCAACTTCTTTTTGTGCACACAGACTTGTTGGCTAAGCACTGACTTGCGACTGTGTTCTTTGATGATGTATGAATGCACATATCTGGAATTTATGTAGCTCCTTTTAAGAATTTCTACATCAGACTTCCCTCTTAGATTTCATTGCTCAGCAAGGAATTATTTCTTGTACTGCAGCAATGCCCAGAATAACTGGAAAATGCCTATAAGTGCCTAAACTTATCGTCATGTTTCAGCACTGTTGTGAGGTCCTGTAAAGGCACTATCAGTAGTGGTCATTTGGTTTTTTTAGTAGCTGGATGCGTATATAGTGCCATCCGTAACTTTTTCAGGCATTGTGTCGTATCAAGTTACCTGGTCAAATGTTAACGATTTAAGTGAATTGCCAGTGTCGAAATGAACATCTGAAACGTTCACGTATATATATATATATGTTGCCTTTTCGTTAGAAATTAAACACTCAATTAAAAGAATTACTAATGAAATGTTGGAATAAGGTTTTGTTGGTAATCGGCAATTGCTGGCTGAGTTTTGCAATTTTCAGTCATTCATTTTGTTTTGTTTCTATGGGAAGAATTATTGCTAAGGACGATTCTGTCTTGGGACTAGAGCTGTAGACATGTGATTTTACTGGGTTCTGGTCTTAGCTGTCAATGCACATTTCAGGCAGGACGTTGGACCAGATTTATGTTAAATGGTTGTTTCTGGACGAATTTCACAATGTTGTTCATTGGCTAATACAACACTCATGACATTTGTTTCGTTATCTGTAATCCAAGCATTTGTAAAACCATTGGTAGAGAGACACATTAGAAAATTCTGTGCCACACGATTGTCCGTTAAATTATCTTCTTGTCAGTCTGAAGATTTTCTGCATTTCTTGGTTACTTTTATGTTAGATTGATTTACAAGAAATATCTGATATCCGATGTTGCTGCAGACGGCTTCATTAGCAAAGATTTGGATGTGTGAGACGTGGATATGAATCAGCTTCAAAAAGTTGCCAGTTCTAGCAAACGATTTATGCAACAATAAACCCGTTTTTCCACTTCCCATTACCGAAACTGGCGAAAACTGTTTGAATGAAATTAGATCCGATACCTCAAACTCATCCCACCACTTAAAACATGAAGTTTACACAAAAAAGCAAACTTAAGCAATTTGACAAATTTCTGTCTCGCCAAATGATCAGCGTGCATGCTTCTTCGAACCCCGGGCATTGTTATGCAAATTTCACACTGACACACTCAAAGTAACAGAAACTTTCATCCAAACGTTCATATGTATGTTGTAGGAGTTTTCAAGATAAATCGCTCCAATATTTTTTTTAGTAAACGTCTAATCTTCGTCGTTTTTGTAATCGCTGCTTGATGTGTGCACTCGATGATGAGTGAAGACTTTTTTGTGATTAGCTTTTATTATTGAAGTCTGTTCTTACGATGTTATTTACAAAACTGTCTTGAAAATCTTAGTTTTATTTTGCGATTTTGCAGACTTTTCTGTTTTTGTCGTTTTTTCAGTGACTCTTATTTGTTGGTTTCAATATTAAGAAGACTACTCTTCCGTCAAATAATTTTGTCAGAATCTGTTTTCAGTGTCTTGATTTCATTGCGTGAAAAAGTAATTTAAACTGTCTAGTTTAATTTATCAAATTTGCAGCAACACTTGATCTCCAGTGAAAGACTTTGCATGGAAAAGAACGCTTTCAAATGTTGATAAAACTATGGGAGAACCTGATAAGAGGATCCTGTGAGGATTAATGACATGTCAAGCATTTGCTTTTAACCATTTCAGTTTACATTCAACATGTTTAGTTTTGCTTAGGCCTATATCCAGTTAAATTTGGCTTCTTGGCCTCATGTTTCTAGTAGCCATTTCGGTGTTGCCCTAGGGTCTATATACATGTATTGTTATACATTTATTATAAGCTCTCATAGGTGTATAATACAATACAAATGAAATTTTATAAATTAATACCCTTTTGGCCACCCATTTAGTATGTACGTAGAAATCAGGAAAATTGGCCCTCTCCCCGTACGCATACGTGTACCTTTTTAGAGTTCTCAGTCTCCTTGGAAGTTGTAGGCCATTCCATCTGGAATGATCTCCTGCCAGATCTGCGTAGGCTATTCCATCTGGAATGATCTCCTGCCAGATTGCTGCGTTCATTACTCCTGATCAACCAATCCAACTAAATGGTATGATTTGATAAGTCACTCAAGTCTTTTCTTTAGTCGTGGCTGGGCTGGGAGCGTTGTTTCTTGAAGGGGCGCTATATAAATTCTCGGAATCAATTAATGAAATATGACTGAGGTGAAAGAGTTCCCAGATGGTGGGACCAGCATCTGTGAATGATTGCTGGTCAAAGATAAACACATAATATTTTAAAACTGATCTTGATCAAAGAACTAAATGGTATAAGAGTTTAATTCCTACCCTTACTCATCTAAGTCATCTTAGCCTCCGCCTTTGAATTCTTCTCAACCTGAACGAAACCCGCCTTAGCAGGTGCTCTGCCTCATCTGCCTGATCTGGAAACTCGAAACCTTTTGACTACCGTTTAGAAAACCCTCTGACTTGACCAGCGCTCGTGAATAAGGTGGTGCCCTGCGCTTGGCTGTCGAGTGTCGCTTTAGAAGACTTAGTGTGGAGTTTACTATTACGAGATTGCGCTTTCTTATGTAGGCCATTGCCCTTTGTAAGTTCGTTTCTACTGGTCTTAAAAATTAGCTTTGTTCTTATTGTTCTTATTCGTCTGCCACATTCGCTAGGAGAAGAAATCTTAGTATGTCAAAACAAAGATGAGAAACTGAAACTTAATGCCAGTTGCAACGCGATCTCATGTGTGTCCACATCCAATTGGAAACTAAAAACGTTTCCCCCACGCTGTCATAAAAGCATCAGTTACAGTTGAAAATTCGGGACCTGCGCTCGTGCCGTAGGATTCCTCCGCTGGCGGTGCCAGTCCCAAGATATCGATAGAAAAAAGGGCGGGCGACGTTAATCATTATCCAGGAGCGTAGCCAGAAAACAATTTCAGAGGGTTTAGTTTGGGGGTTCCATTGTACCATATACAGGTACAACTGTTCGCCAAATATTAGTCTTTAAGCAACTAGCAAGACGTCGATTTTACAGATGATTGGAAACTCCTTCAAGTAATTTAATTATTTGGTTGCTTCCTTACCCACAGCTGTCCCTGCCTCGATTTTTAACTGTAAATGTATACTCTTTTCTACAGCAACCACGCTCATATTTCCATTAGCATTGTCACTCGCCCACAACAATCCACTTCAGAATCCTCTATCTACTGTTCAGGCTTTTCACTCAAAATTAGTGTAACCTCTTCAAGAATTCCTACTCTGATCCATCTGTGGATTCTCCGCCTTCCAATCTTTCTCGATCTAAATGAAACCCGTCTTAGCAGTTCCTCAGCCTCCTCTCTCTGGACTCCCTCCCATGCAACAGAACTTGGATCTCCACTTGACAACTCTCTGGACAACCCCTCTGACTAGACGCAGTGCTCGCGATTCACGAATAAGCTTGAAAGCTATAGGTAACTAGAAACAAGACTTCTGAATCTGTCATTTTATTGTGAAACAAAAACCAGCTTACCATTGAACAAGAGTTTCTCGGCAAAAGATTAACTGGAGTATGGTGATGAAATGACTATCACGCAAGGAGTATGATATCAAAGTTTTCACAAACAATGAAACCAATCAACGGCCGAAAAACTAATATGCAAACCAATATACAAATTTTTACAAACGCTCGTACAAGCAGGTGCATAGTAAAACAAAATTAACTAGCAAAATATGTGCATCACCTGGTTATTAGGGCACTGCAGAAGTTCAAAACTCAATTCTTATTCAACATTTTAATTAACAGTATTCAAGAAGGCTATTTTTATACTTGTCATTATTATTCTTACCCCAGGTAACTGTAATCCTCAGGAATAAAAAATTATGCTAGGAACCGCTATTATTATTTATATTAGCATTACTGTGCATTTATTAAGCTCCACTATCTAATAACCAAACATCAATCGATGGCGTTGAGCAATTGTGAGCGAAGACCTTGCTCAAGGTCCCTACACAGTTACCGTCACACTGGAGGCTCAAAATTGTACTCTCCACATTACTAACCAATTGACTTTATAATTTCTTGAGGAAAAATTTCTTAAGCATTTAATTTATATCCCAGTTCATTGAGCCACTCTAGTTTCCAGGCCAACTGGTACAGTTGATCAAGTAGACCTACTGATGGCATACAAACGTTGGTTTTATATTTTAAAAAAGCAGAGCCTAGCTTGCTATTTATTTATAATTATTAACTTTATATAGAAAGTGATCCGGATTCTCGGAAGCAGGTTATGTAAACTACATCAAAATAACCATCAGCTGGTAAACCACCAACACTTGACAAAACGAAGGCCATAAAAGATGTCCCAAAAGTATCTGGAGGTGACCATTCCAGTCCACCGGTGTCAACTAGAAAAAGACGGACAAAGTCACCAATTTACGCAACATGAAGTAGGCCATAAGTAAGCTAAAAGCAAAAAGCGGTGATGACTGCATGTCACTACCTCTTTTAAAAGTGGCCTGTGACCGGGCA
Source organism: Aporrectodea caliginosa (assembly GCA_020284085.1). Classification (NCBI taxonomy): domain Eukaryota; kingdom Metazoa; phylum Annelida; class Clitellata; order Crassiclitellata; family Lumbricidae; genus Aporrectodea; species Aporrectodea caliginosa. The sequence goes on from JACEVL010000818.1 coordinate 302,332, forward strand.
CCACTGTCACAATACAAAATTACGTCTATGCGACTACTGCAATGCTTCGACCTTCTTAGTGCTGCAGAAAGTCAGGCGAATATAGCCAGCATGTGCATTGAACATACTAGAAATGCCTAACCTAGTGTGCAAAGATCCTTATCCGGCCAGCATTTCCATAGGCATTATATAAGACCAATGTTGGCTCTACACGGCCACCAAGAGAATAATATGGGTCCTCTAATGGGCTCCGTATGAACATACTATCAGCGCAACGACCCCCCGTCACATCTTGTCACCATGCCAGCAAGATAGACTCTGGATGATATCTGAAATTAAACTCCACATCTTGTCCACCCTGCCAGCATGCCCACATGAAGACCATTATTCCCTTATGGAATAGAACCCATATGGGTCCTATTTAATGACCACGGAGATGCTGGTCAGGGAATAACCTTGAAGATGTAAAAATCATTTCTCCAGTACCTTCGAGTGGAAATGATGGCGTTATGTTGTGTGTATGTCTGTTTGCATCTATGTACCGGTATGTATTTATGTATGCATGAATGTACATATGTATGTATTATATGTATGTGTAAGTAAGTGCATGTATGTGTTTGTTTGTATGTATGTATTTATGTGTGTATGTATAGTGGCCATCTATCGGACAAATGTTGCCCCAATTAATGTCGCTGAAAGTTTAGATAAAATAAGCGCCTAACAAATGAAACTCTGTGAAAGTATACAAAAGTTCAGTTATTAAGCGCAGACAGACTACAAGCTATTTAAAAAGCACCTTTGAGAGGCACTTAGACCAAAGGCGCCACAAACTTCGACTTACATTTCAATACGTTTACCGGTAGCCAAACAGTTGAAGTTAATGCAACAGTTAGATTCACTCCTTTCACTTGGTTACAGACAGTTTCACAAAAAACAAATATTTTAAAATATTTTCATCATATAAACTCTTTTTAAAGTTTTCAACACTTATTATGCATGCAGTTAGCAAATCTGAATTTGAATATACATTATAATATAGAATGCTAAAGTTGATAAACACTCACAGAAAATACACATGGTAGTAGTAATAGTAGTGGTAGTGGTGGTAGCGGTAGTAGTAGTGGGAGTAGTGGTAGTAATAGTAGTACAAATAATACATAGAACTGTTTTATAATGTCCCAAATTTGTTGTTTGTAAACACTACTCCGAAGAAGTTTTCCAATACTTCCAAAACCAACAACAAAATATGACATTCCAAGAACGTACGAAAGCTTTAAATTTTACTCCATTTCCATTTTCATCTATTGTTCCATTCCAAACAATGATTGAAACAATGATGATACAATGACAAGACACAGCATACAGAAATGCTTCCAATATACGAAGAATTCTGCTTGTGCAAACTTTTAACATTTTAAATTCATTGTACACACACCTCAACGTAATTTGTACTTCATAAGATGATTTTATACAAGCAATCAGCCTACAGTCCTTGCCTACATTGTTTCAAATCCGACTGAATGTATCACATCAACGCCTGTGTTATCGATGATCATTTCTGTGATGGTCAAAATGTGATGAACATTATAGAAATGTTTTTCAAGGCATTAACTCTGTAGTTTCCTAGAAATGACTTTAACACTTTAACAACGAGCTGCAGTCACTTTTTGTACACTCTCGTTGCTAAAGTGATTAAAGTGTCATCAACATTATCGAAAACAGTTAAACTTGTTTCGATCAATTTGAAGGTATCAGATCAACGCCCATTTGATCATTGATCATTTCTATGATGATCGCAATGCAACAAAAATCATAGAAATATTTTCTCATGGTACTAACTCTGCAGTTTCCTAGAAATGGTTTTCAAAATGTCATGAACGCAATCAACAACAGTCAGACTTAGCAAACAATTCATCTAGTCTTTAACGCTTAGCTTCTTGTCTCGCTAAATTCTGTAATTTCACATATACCACAGAAACAGAATTAACGTTTTAGACTTATGATGATCTGACAGAGGCATCACACAAATAACTTCACCAACGTTTGTCACAGCACTGTCACCAATTTTCCTGCAACACTTAGGCTATGACTACCTTTGTCTAACATCATCTTATATTCTCGGACATCTCTGGCAAGCGGACTTGGACCTCCACTTGGTATCTCTTAGCAATCCCTCATGAATAAGCTGGTGCCCTGCACTTAGCTTTCAAGCAGCACTTCAGCAATTTCTGGATTACGATTACCATTCTTAAATCCTTAGTCTTTACTTCCGGTGTAGTTCACGTTCAACAGACAAGCTTAAATTTCTGCACGAAACCATTTCGTCCTCTCTACTAACTTAGGTACAATTTTTAAACTATTATATGACTGTCATTGACTTTTTGAACTCGAGTACAGTACCCTCTTTTCTCCTGCCTTGGCTGGCTATGGCCCTAAATAAATCGTATTATTATCATTACTTTATTATGTACATATGATCCATCTGGATTTAAACAGATCCAGAGAATTATAAAATGCTTGGTTTGGCAAAGCCTCGTAGAGTTATGGCATGGAGAAAGAGTTGTGAAAGGTGATCATTGTCATTATTATTACTATTATAATAATAATATTATTATTATTACTTCTTATTATTATTATTATTAAATTCACATTATACAGTAGTACCTTAAGAACACAAAATTACTGCACATAGGGCAATGTTTTCTTGTTTTCTCAAACGTATCTTGGGTTGAATTTGCCTTAAATATAATGTAACACAACTGTAAAATAACTGCACAAAAACCACAACTTTATCAAGTTGTTATATACTTGCTCATTATACATGGAGTAAATGCAATCAAAACAAACCACACATACAGAAGAAGAAGAAGAAGCTTGCGTCTTTTTAAAACGGCAAAAAAATAACCAGATCATTCCAAACACACACAAGAAAAAAAGCTTTGATAAAAATTCTAAACGAGTTCAATCGGTACAAAATTCAAATACAACCAAATAGGCTTAATAAGAAATTTAAATACATGTGGCACATCAAAGAGCTGGTATGTCAAATCACAACGCAAAAGACTGCTTCTGGTTTCAACTGCATGTCCTCAAAAAAAAAATAAGAGTGCAAAGTTAGTCCAACTTGGCAACAAGATATCTACAGTACACTTATCCAACGTCCATGGTAAAAAATAAACATCTCTACATCTCTAAAAAGCTTATGACCAGACATTTCATTATTATTTACCATTATTATTATTATTATGCATTCATTAAGTGCCACTATCTAATGACCAAGCATCAATTGATGGCGCTGAGCAATTGTGAGTGAAGGACTTGCTCAAGGTCCCTAAACAGTAACTGTCTCAGTGGATGAGTTTCAGACCTGTACTCTCTACAATACAAGGTGACGAGTGTTCTAAAAATCATCTACTGTGTCCCACACATCTCACACTGTAAGGAAAGAACCTCTTATAGTGCACAGTGGATTGTATCAAGATTTCCTTCTTATTAGGCCATTCATCCAGCAACATGTTTCAATCCAACAATCCTGATATCTCACACTTATTACTTTCGAAAATCGTCAAGTAATTTTTTATGATAATTACAATTCTTGAAACTGTTACAGAATACTCCTGAACCTTTCTTTGGCTAACAAATCAACTACATCAAGTGTTACATAACAACAAAATTTTCTGTGGTCTTCATATAATACCAAACAACACCTCATTCTGCTCATAACTCAAAGCATCATCTAAACGCCACTCCCATAAACAAATGGCTTACTCCATGGCACAGTTACCATAAAACTCCTGCCCCTCTCTCTCTCTCCTATATGTTTACATCTCTTTGAACTGCTCAAACAGTAGTAGTACGGGGAAGGAGGCTTTTGGGTCAACTGAACATCAGCCTGAGCCAAAAACTGGGCTTGGGCCAGAACTAAAGGTCCTGTACAATTAATATTCAATTTAGATATTTTACAGTGGGTGATCAATATTAATTTAAGGCATTTTACAGCAACTAATGAATTTTAATATATGTTAATACCAGGTCAGGCGCACCTCTCGTTAGTTTTCCTGAAGAGGTGTTAAATAGGTGCGCAATTCCGAATACAATTAATTCATACATTTTGCAGCCACTAAAAAAAATATTAATTCAGACATTTTACTGCAAATAATAAATATTAATGCAAACATATACTTAACATTGCATCATATAGTTAACAGAAAATAATGAATATTCAGAGATTCTACAGCAAATAACAAATATTACTGAAATTCATTCAGACATTTATGACAAATAATGAATACTAATTCAGACATTTTTGTGCGAATAATGCATATTAATTCAGAGATTTTACTGCGAATATTGAATGGAAAACTAAATAGTCGACAATACAAATGGTTTGAGTAAAACACATCAATGGAATTTAACACAAAATCAAGTATCTCATAGCTGGAAAATTCAGATTTAACTTACTGTGATAAATTTCAAGTGCCAAGCCTTAGCAAAAAGCCTCTAAATCTAGTCATAGTCTGGAACCTGAAGCCAAAATAAAGAATCACACTGACAGATAATGCACATCACTAACTCACAATTTTAATCCTTAAACACATTAAATGTCTGGTAGCATGGCACAGTGGTTCTCTACCATCCAACACATAATACCAGACAGTGCTTAAAACTGCTCAGATTTGTGCCGAAAATGTGCAAATTCACTGTGTGCAAACTTTCTGTCAGAAATTTTCCTCGCGACGTATTTTCTGTCACCAAATTTCCCATCACCAAAAAACTTTGTCATAATATTTGTTTCTACCATTAACTCACAAAACAGTAGCTCACCAACAGCAACTAGCAACAGGGTTTACTATTTTTGTTGTCAAGAGTAGAAACTACAAGCTCAGCAAGCCACAACTGAAGCTGCATAGTAACTGCATGCATTTATAACAAAGGCTTTACTGTAGAAAACCTTCAAAATTAAATATTTCCAAAAACTTCAAACAAAATAAATCGATATCACTGGGTATTCAAAAGGAAATTAGAAATTACGAGATTTATTTATGAACACAATTCTTCATAAATTTAACTTAACACCTGTATCAAAATAAAACCTTCAAAAATGACTTCACCAAACAAGAGGGGTTTAAAAAATAAACAGAAGGAAAAGGGCACAACACTTGTATATTACGCTCAGTTTTTATTCTCAGAACGTCTTCAATTTAATACAAAAGAATCGAATAATATGCTGTTTTCTGTAAATCAATAGGGCCTTATTGAAAATGACAAAACCAGTTTTCATCCAAGATTATTTTCCCCCTTGCGAACTTTGACCATCCCAATTCCACCACAGTCAAACCTCACGTGGTCAGTGGAATTAGACAACCCAGCTGAAGCAGAAGACCCAAAGCTTATATAAAACAATGAAAGCCAATAATTATCGTGTACATACTGAAGAATTCATCTGCTAATTAATCTAACCTATCAACAACCAAATGCCAACAATTTTCTCTTAAAAAACCAAAACTTCTTGGAACCAACAACTGGCAGATTGGAATGTGCAAATTGGAACTTCAATCCAATGTTCACTAAGCTAATACTAGGGGTTTATGTAGCAAGCTTTATATTGCCAAGTCAGTCAATCAGAAAGTCAATCAGATTCAGCCAGCCAGTCAGGCAGATTCAGTCCGTCAGATTCAGTAAGTCAATCCCAGCCAGTCACGATCAGTCAGTCAATCCCAATCAGTTAGGTTCAGTCACTCAATCCCAGACAGATTCAGTCAGTCCGATTCAGTCAGTCAGTCCCAGCCAGCAAGTCAGTCAGTCATTTGACTTAATCGATTAATAACAAACCATAAACGAAATCAAATAATATATAGAACTGAAATCCGAGGCACAAGTCAATCACCTGATCAGCTGAGAATTAATTCATTGCCACTCCCAATCCACCACTGCAGCCCACTTACTCACCTACTCACTCACTGGCCATAGAAAACAACTACACACAACATAGAGATCACAATCTATGATTGAGCAGCGTGCATCAAACGACAACTATGATGATGACGACGACGACAATGATGATGATGACAAAACTTTGAAAGCTAAGACCCTGGATTAAGATGGCAGTTCACCCAACCTCAAAAATAACCACTCCCCCCAGAATGACCTTCCCAGAAGCGACTTTTCACAAGAACGACTTCCCCAGATATTAATTTAGCCAAAACATGACTTATTCTGAAATGACTGCCCAAAACACTACCTGCCCGGAACGACTTTCCCGAAAATGATTGCCAAAAACTGACTTTGTTGGAGAATGATTCTCCAACAGTGACTTTTCCAAAATGAAATTCCACCAGAACAGAGTACGGCCAAATTGATTTAAGCCAAAGTGACTTTCCCCGAAATGACTTCCAGCAAAATGACAATCCCACAAAATGACAATCCAACTCCCACATCGGTAGTCACTTGGAGCCTATAAAATCAAGACCCTGAAATAAGATGCATGGGTCATCCAACGTATCCCATGACGACTCGACGAGACACCTAATCTAGCAACACTAGACACTTTCACATCAAAAAGCGTTGCATGTTCAACATGCCCACAATAATATTATCATTAATACGTATAATTATAATAACAGACAATACATAATAATCCGTTCGTAATGACATTTAGCAAAGTGCCACGAATTACTTTTTTTTGGAAATGGCGCTATTTATGTATTTCCAATTACAATAATTATCATCTATGTGTTAAGATATACAAGCAGTTACAAACTACATACATCTACTTAATAATACCAAGTGCAGCTTACGTATACTCCAGAAACCCATTATATCACCGTCTTTCACGGTCTCATCAAGAACCACCTCATAACGAGGTCATATCAGAATACAATGCCTCTGTGTTAAATCAGAACGTCTATTAAAACAACGCGCACTTTAAGATGTCTCTGCTGTATTTCTTTCCAATTTCATTATTAATGTATTCATGGATGGATATATATATATTATATATATACACACATACTGATGCATTTACCAACATATATATATTTATACACATACATACTCCTGCATGCTCAATATGTGTACTCGGCAAACATTTTTACCTCAAGTAGCACACTCTTGGATCTGTCCACCTGCCACGTTTTAATGTTTTTAAAGTCAACGAAGGTGCTATATAAATGCCCTGATATATCACATACATATTACTTTTACACATTTATGCAGCATCCACTATATAATAACCAAGCACTGATCAATTGTGAGCAAAGGACTTGCTCCGGGTCCCTACACAGTAAGCGTCTCAGTGGAGGCTCAAACCGTACTCTCCGCATTACAAGGTAAGTGCTTTGGCCAATTGGCTTCTATGTCCAATGCGACTATATAGCACTGGTTGACAACGTATTAAAGGTGTCTAATGACAGCAGCAGAAGGAGTGATTGCTAACCATGCCCTGTGCCTATATATAGCATCAGTTGACAACGTTTTAAAGGTGTCTAAATCTGCAGATTGATTAAGCTTCTCTACATTGCCTTTAGAACTATCTCATTCATTCATTCATTCAATTTATATAGCACCTGTTGAAGATGTCCAAGCTGAAGCACTTCCAGCACAGCCCCAGAGAAATAGAACGGGTTTCAAGCGTTGATATGAATTGTATCAAGTGTCGCTGGGTGCTTCCTTGATCAAATTAATTAATTTAATTAATTATTTATTTTGTTGTTCAAGTAAATTAATCAAAAGCCTCTTCAAGACAGGTACTGAAAAGTGCTCCAGTCAGTTCCCTGTTCACATATGCTCACAATGGCAAACAGCATTCAGTTTTCATTCATTCACTCGTTCATTCATTCATTCATGTATTCATGTATTCATTCGTTCATTCATTCATTTGTTCATTCATTCATTCAAGTATTCAATCATTCCTTCACCGACTCATATGCCATTCATTCATTCATTTGAACACTGCATTCATTCATCTACAAACTCATTCATGCATTCAATCACTCAGTCATTTGCTGAACTACTTAACAAAGTGCTTCTTCGAGACATCTCCTCAGAAGGCTCAGCAAACGAGAATGGCTTTCAAGCACTGTCAACAGTCAAAGCACACATGCTCACACACGTACATACTCACATGCATAAATCCAATTGCCTACATGACCACCTGTTCAAGTGAAAATGATCCAGACTCTATCTGTCTAAAATGGCCCTAAAACATTCCATGTGTAACTCAAAGTAATTCTCTGTATTGTGCATGTTCAAAGAAAATCACGGCTCTTTGGAACGATCGTGGCTCTTTGGAATGATCGTGGCTCTTTGGAACGATCGTGGCTCTGTGGAACGATCTTGGCTTTTTGGAACGAGCGTGACTCTTTGGAACGATCGTGGCTCTTTGGGATGATTGTGTCTCTTTGGAACGATCGTGGCTCTTTGGAACGATTGTGGCTCTTGGGAATGATCGTGGCTCATCAGAATCATCATTGCTCTTTGAAACGATCGTGGCTCTTTGGAACGATCGTGGCTCTTTGGAACGATCGTGGCTCTTTGGAACGATCGTCGCTATGCTTAGGAGATTCTCATTTTGGGCCAGTGCATGATCCAAAATGGCAATAAAAAAAGGGCCTCGCCCTGAGACAGTGCTGGGAGGTGGCAGTGTTCAAATACATAAACACACATATACATACACACTTAATATGCACACATGCATGTATACATACAAACATACATGCATACACACAAAGAAGTGCAAATACAAAAACACAGATACACACATACACACTCATAAATACACTTAAAACACATACAACATATAAATAAATGTATACACACACATAACCACACAGATATACACACACACACATATATACATATCTGCTTAGAAACATGTATACCCACTCAAATAAATGCACACACACACACACACACACACACACACACAACGGAATTCAGAAGGGAGATGGAACTGAATGAAATGACACGTGACTGAGCAGAGCAGACAGATCCAGGAGAGTGTTCCATAATTTAGGTCCAGTGACCAAAGAAGTTTGTTCACCAAGAACGGCTCTAGTTTTAGGCACGACCATGGAAAAGAAATCAGACGACCTAATTGAATAGTGCTAAGACTAGGCAAAAAGGACCAATTTATTTACCCTTCTTGCCTACAGGTCACATATTTGATAAGACAGAAGCCCCGACTGAAGCAGATTCTTTGCTGAACACGAAGCCAATGCAAGAATCTCAGTACGTGGTTACTATGCTGGCATCTATTACGATTAATAAATGATTTTTCCAAGAAAGATTGTCAAGGTCTGTGAAAGACTGATTGGACCTTGGATGAGCGCCTCCTCTGAGTAGGCTTCTTGAAGAGGCGCTATATAAATCTCCGGAATGAATGAATGAATGAAAACCTCAGTCCAAATGCGGTGGTAATATTCAGAGCTCACTCCAATCATACTGCAATATTGCATGTAACTCTTTTCTGACCTAATCCATTGTTTTTTTAGCACCAATTTCTCAAGGTTCCTAAACAATGACTGCAGGATGAAGACAATCACGATTTAGAGGTGTACAATCGAGCATTAGCCACAAAAGCAATCAATACTTCAATCAATCAATCAATCAATCAATCAATCAGAGGCAATAAATCAATCAAATACGGCTAGTTCACTCAATAGCACAAAAAGCTGCTGTGCAAAGTAATACTAATAAAAATACTAATTTCCACGCCACGCTGCTGCACCAAATACAGTATAATGATCTTAGTAGCTACTCCACTAGTAGTTACTCCACTAATAGTTACTCCACTAGTAGATACTCCATCTTCAGCTTAGTAACTAAACACAGCCAGAGACAACGAGGCATAAAAATCCATTTTAAATTCCAATCAGGAGCAAAGCCCAGCCAAGTCATCACTACAACAAATATATTGTAGTTGATAATTCTTCTAATCAAATATTCTCTACTTTTTCACAGAATCACACCAACAGCGACGATTTACTGAAGCAAAGTCATCGGGGACATGCCTTATGATACAGCATTTAACCAGACCACGCGTATAAATGGACAACGATGAAAGTCAATTTTTAGTGCTGCACTGCAATTCATGTAGGACACGTTAACCAACATTGTGCGCTAGATTAGTTTTGGGACGTAACATCCCTTGGCATTGGCATCGCATAAACGAATCCATACTGAATCCATACTTATTTACTACTGGAAGAGTACAACTCAGTACTCCAGATACTGGAAAAAGTTGTTGTTATAATTCACTTTGCATTTCAGCAAAGCAGTATCTATGCCATGTTCCACGATGTACCAGTTCATATGTATCAAAACATTCGTGTTTGAAGTTTTTGTTTACACTTCTGGCCTAGATATGTCCACGGCCAATAAGGAACATAAGCTAATTATATAGTTCCTTTGTGGGTTGCTCAAAGGTGCCATAATGACGTGAATATGTACATACAAACAACTGAAAAATAGGCCTCTTTGTTTACATCTTCTTCGATAACGCATTTTTGGTTGTATATTCATGCAAAATGGTACAGAGACAAAAGAAAGTTCTGTTAAATCGTTTTACTACAAATAACTTTCATCTCATGCAAACAAAATCAGACGTTTAAACCACTTGACTATACAGCGCCTTCCCTACAATGAAGCCACATGACTACGACTGCAAAGTCATAGTTACAAGAGTGCGACTATGTGGCGTTAACTCACACGACAACTATGAAGTTGAAGCCACAAGAGTGCGACTACACGGCGTGAAGTCACATGACTACAACAACAAAATTGAGGTCACACGACTTGCCTACGTCATCTTGCGAAGCCCATGACTACGACAACAGAGTCACGAAGCCACATGACTACGACTACTGAATGACCATGACACGACTCTTGTGCATATTTCTACAGATGTCGTATTCTTGATGCCTTTGTGCAACGCTTACAGAAATAGCTCCACCAAAAATATTACAGATTTGTTAGTACCCTAGTGTTGTCACGCTTTCTAGCTATACATCTAGAACATCTAGTGACCTGACTTGTCCTCTCAAAGTACACAGGTCGGGGACTGCCTCACGTCGTGACAACGAAATCACAAGTCACGGCGACATCACAAGTCAATACGACACAAGACGTTGCGTTAACATCAAAAAGTTGTGGCGACATCACAAGTCGGGGTGACATATGTCAAGGCAAGACCATAAGCCAAGGGACATCAAAGCTTGTGGTGACATCCAAATATTGCGAGGGTCATCAGAAGTCGTGGTGACGCTAAAATTAGTGGCAATTTGTGACGCAATCTCGAGTCACGATGACATCCAAAGTCGTCACGCCGTCGTAAGTCGCATCGAATTCTAAGCTGGAGATGATCCATCTTTCTCCGATGGTTCCACCTTCAAGATGACTTCCTCCGAGTCCTTGGCGGCGTGTTCCAGGCGGAGTTTCACCTCGAGGGTGATGTATCCGATCGCGGCAATGGACAGCATCACCATCACGGTGAAGATCTTCGTCCGAGTGCAGAGGTACGGACCAGAGATGAAGAGAGCAAACGCGCTCAACGACTGTGTCATCTTGTATGATGCAAATGCAGGTTCTTTGTTATGGGGGAACAGTGTACCGATCAGACCTAGCATTCAAAGAAACAAGTAACAGAAATGAGTCAGTAAATAGAAAAAAGTACATTGCGAATTATAAAAACTCTCAATAAAAAAAATAAGCTGGAGTAGCCCCTTAGATCAGGGCCATTGCAGGAGTAGCCACCTAGATCAGGGCCATTGCCAGAGTAGCCCTCTGGATCAAGGTCATTGTAGGAGTAGCCTCTAGATCAGGGCCATAGAAAGAGTAGCCCCTAGATCATATATAAGCATACATGGTGACACTGCAGTTTCGGTGACAATGAAATGGTTGACAAAAATATTAAAATGACTTGTAATTTGCATACATACATACAGAACCACACCCACACAAAAGCACACACCCACACACAGGATGAATGCGTGTTGGCGTCACTAAGATGTGTAGCAAATCAAGTCTGAACAAGACTGAAGACTCGAAGCCTTAGGGCAAAACCAGACTAAAAATGTACAATTGACATGCATCAGTAACCAAGAAAGGAAGAAAAAGAGTGCGATGACGGGCAATGACGCACCATGTCACTATCTGACGAAGTCACGACGAGTAACAGCCAATGCAATTGTGACTAAAAAGGAAGCCTGTACTAAATAGGTCAGAAAGGTATGCAAAAAGGTTACAGTTGGTTACACATTTACCATTACCTGTAAGGATGGAGGGCTAAGTTGGCACATATGGCCTTTGTATTCCACCTACATTTACTAACTAAATAAACTCGATGGAGCATGCCAGTGTTGCATCCATAGCATAAGCAGTGGTCTCAGACTCAAGTCATCATCTGGGCCACATTAGGAAATTTACAATGGTTCTTTGGCCGCAACGTGAAAATGAATCACACACTCGTGATAATATTTATTTAGGATCATAATATGGTACTACATACAATGGTGAAAACTCAGAGCTACTACGATATGAAGTTCATTCATTCATTCATTCATTCAGAGCATTTATATAGCGCCTCTTCAAGAAGCTACTCAGAAGCGCTCCCGGCCCAGCATTAGCACGTTTATTAATAGCTAAAACTAAACTTGTAGGCTACCTGCTTTAAACTTGAAGGCAGTATAGTGACAGAGGTAATTCTCAAGTGTTTTTACGCTACTCGGCAAACAGTGTTTCCCAGGTACGAGAGCATCAATGTTTGATTTTATCTTCTGAGATTTCTTTCTGTACAAACCAGGTGGCTGCCGTGGGCCGCAAACAATGAGTCCATGGGCCGCATGCGGTCCACGTGTTTGAGACCACTGGCATACAGCATACCAACTCTGTTCAGTGAGTGTGGCTTGTATGGTAGCCAAATGTCTCTGGCTTTTAGGCCAAATGAATGTGCTTCACAATAGAAGCCATTAGATTAGATCAGATTATCTATGAATATATCTGGCCACATTGCATGTATCACAATCAATCAATCAATCATCAATCATTTATTTCTGTAACCATCAGAAGGGAAAACGAACAATGAAACAGTAAGACAATGGTTTGACATGTAATGGCTACAAGGAGGCCCAGAAGGGATCATGGATCACATCACATAACTTCAGATTACATCACATCAGATTACATCACATCACATTACATCACATCAGGTTACATCACATCAGATTACATCACATCAGATTACATCACATCAGGTTACATCACATCAGGTTACATCACATCAGATTACATCACATCAGGTTACATCACATCAGATTACATCACATCAGATTACATCACATCAGGTTACATCACATCAGATTACATCACATCAGGTTACATCACATCAGATTACATCACATCAGGTTACATCACATCAGATTACATCACATCAGATTACATCACATCAGGTTACATCACATCAGATTACATCACATCAGGTTACATCACATCAGATTACATCACATCAGATTACATCACATCAGGTTACATCACATCAGATTACATCACATCAGGTTACATCACATCAGATTACATCACATCAGGTTACATCACATCAGATTACATCACATCAGATTACATCACATCAGGTTACATCACATCAGATTACATCACATCAGGTTACATCACATCAGATTACATCACATCAGGTTACATCACATCAGGTTACATCACATCAGATTACATCACATCAGGTTACATCACATCAGATTACATCACATCAGATTACATCACATCAGGTTACATCACATCAGATTACATCACATCAGGTTACATCACATCAGATTACATCACATCAGGTTACATCACATCAGGTTACATCACATCAGATTACATCACATCAGGTTACATCACATCAGATTACATCACATCAGGTTACATCACATCAGGTTACATCACATCAGGTTACATCACATCAGGTTACATCACATCAGATTACATCACATCAGGTTACATCACATCAGATTACATCACATCAGGTTACATCACATCAGGTTACATCACATCAGATTACATCACATCAGGTTACATCACATCAGATTACATCACATCAGGTTACATCACATCAGATTACATCACATCAGGTTACATCACATCAGGTTACATCACATCAGATTACATCACATCAGGTTACATCACATCAGATTACATCACATCAGATTACATCACATCAGGTTACATCACATCAGATTACATCACATCAGGTTACATCACATCAGATTACATCACATCAGGTTACATCACATCAGGTTACATCACATCAGATTACATCACATCAGGTTACATCACATCAGATTACATCACATCAGATTACATCACATCAGGTTACATCACATCAGATTACATCACATCAGGTTACATCACATCAGATTACATCACATCAGGTTACATCACATCAGATTACATCACATCAGATTACATCACATCAGGTTACATCACATCAGATTACATCACATCAGGTTACATCACATCAGATTACATCACATCAGGTTACATCACATCAGGTTACATCACATCAGATTACATCACATCAGGTTACATCACATCAGATTACATCACATCAGATTACATCACATCAGGTTACATCACATCAGGTTACATCACATCAGATTACATCACATCAGATTACATCACATCAGGTTACATCACATCAGGTTACATCACATCAGATTACATCACATCAGGTTACATCACATCAGATTACATCACATCAGGTTACATCACATCAGATTACATCACATCAGGTTACATCACATCAGATTACATCACATCAGATTACATCACATCAGGTTACATCACATCAGATTACATCACATCAGGTTACATCACATCAGATTACATCACATCAGGTTACATCACATCAGGTTACATCACATCAGATTACATCACATCAGGTTACATCACATCAGATTACATCACATCAGATTCATCACATCAGGTTACATCACATCAGGTTACATCACATCAGATTACATCACATCAGGTTACATCACATCAGGTTACATCACATCAGATTACATCACATCAGGTTACATCACATCAGGTTACATCACATCAGATTACATCACATCAGGTTACATCACATCAGATTACATCACATCAGGTTACATCACATCAGGTTACATCACATCAGATTACATCACATCAGGTTACATCACATCAGATTACATCACATCAGGTTACATCACATCAGATTACATCACATCAGATTACATCACATCAGATTACATCACATCAGGTTACATCACATCAGATTACATCACATCAGGTTACATCACATCAGATCACATACATCACATCAGGTTACATCACATCAGATTACATCACATCAGGTTACATCACATCAGATTACATCACATCAGGTTACATCACATCAGATTACATCACATCAGGTTACATCACATCAGGTTACATCACATCAGATTACATCACATCAGGTTACATCACATCAGATTACATCACATCAGATTACATCACATCAGATTACATCACATCAGATTACATCATCACATCAGGTTACATCACATCAGATTACATCACCTCAGATTACATCACATCAGGTTACATCACATCAGATTACATCACATCAGATTACATCACATCAGATTACATCACATCAGATTACATCACATCAGGTTACACATCACATCAGATTACATCACATCAGATTACATCACATCAGGTTACATCACATCAGGTTACATCACATCAGGTTACATCACATCAGATTACATCACATCAGGTTACATCACATCAGATTTACATCATCACATCAGATTGCATAATAAAACATTAGATTACAATATATCACGTTGGATTACATTACATCACATTACATCAGATTACATCACATTACATCAGAATACATCTGCTGCTTAAGAAACCTACTTTTGACCCCAATGACCTGTCAAATTACCGACCCATCTCAACCTTGAATTTTCTTTCTAAATTCCTTGAACTGATAGTTATAAATCGCATGCAAACTCACCTATAGATTATTGAACTCACTAATCTCCCCTGGTGTGCGTGCCATCGGTTGATGCCTTCTACTTTAGACACTAGCACAATATAAGTTCCTAATTATCAATCAATCATTCAAAGAAACTTGATACAGAGCCCTTCAAGAGATCTACTCAGAGGCGCTCCTAGCCCAACCACGGCTGAAAAGAGTAGCTTTCAGTGAGGTATAAAATGCAGGTGAAGAGTTCCTAGGTAGGAGACAGAGCTAAAACACCCGTGTCAAGCTTGTGTGCCAACACAATGAAGCGCCACCTAATGTATCATTACACTTACAATGACATTGCATTAAATTGTGTTACATCAATTCAGATTGCATTACATTTTAGTGCTACAGCACACTAGTCTCATGAATAGATCATTATTTATTTATTATTATTATTAATGTTCCGAGCATGAAAGCAGTCAGGCATGGTGCACATAGAGTCAACCGTCCGAGACCATGTCACATAAAAGGTGTCTCTGGTTGCCATGACGCTGAATAGTAAACTATGTCCCATATCTCACCCGTGGGACGTAGGGAGAGGTGCTCAATTCCTTTTCCAGGCCCTTGATCTGTCAGTGGATGACTCCCTAGGTCCGCACATCGGGCCAGTGATATCGCATGACTTGCTGTTCACTTCCCAGCTTATGTTGCTACCAAATAACACCGCTTGGTGACAGATGCACGGTGTGCACAAACAACTAGCCCAGGTCGTTGCACGGAGTTGAACCCACGACCGCACGATCCATCGATTTACCGCTAGACCCCTGTGGTGCAAAAGGCATGGAATAAGCCAACTGAGTTTACATAGAGAAACACATGTACCGGTACATATACACAACTCATCTCAAAAACGCCTTCATTATCATGCAACCTTGCTAATATGCGATATGTGATCTGGCTTCCAAGGCAGCTTCATCCAGTGCATCAAGTGAACAACAAGTGCAATTAGGAAAATTGCAATTTTTGTAATTGTAATTTGACGTTTATCAAGAAAAAACTCATCAGTGGCGCTCCCAACCCGAACCACTGAAATTACTGTTGAATAATACAGCAACTTCAGGCACTTGCCAAACTGTGGAAGGGACAAACTGAGGAGCTCAAGCCGCAGCTAGCAAATAGGTCGGCAACCGTTGCCAACGCCGAAGCGCATACATAACTAAGCAGATCAGTGTTAGAAATGAACAAGGCACTAAGAAGAACATAAAAGAATACACAGGCCAGGTAGAATCTAAAGGGTCAGGTAAGCTGATAATGCTCTGAAGGTGTAATTGTCTACCAGGTACTGCTCTGTCATATCCTGGGGAGCCATTATATGCGCCTGGTCTCTTCCATTCCTGGCCGCAGACTTATTTGTTGTGCTGTCAAGGTGACCTGGTCGTCACGCCAATGCAATGAAAACGTTGTCTAACTGTTGGGTTGCTGCTGCAGAGTGCAGACTACAGAGTTTCCTCGTTCATCCAAGACATCCAACAACCTGCAGACTAATGCTCACAGAAATGTTTACTGAATAAACTTCAATGACATTCCAAGACTCATCTGTGTACCCATCACAGCCTGACTTCTGCCCCCTCCCCCCCAACAACTGGACTTGTGATTTTTCCAACACAGTTTTGTCTGTAAATGACCATGATCGTGCCTTGTGCGTTAGGACAAAGACACTATAGCAATCACCAATTAGATCCATTACCCAACAGGAGTAGCTCCCAGTGCTTAGCTGTCAGGTCCATTTATGTTGCCCTCCTGTTTTATCCTGGGATGGGACTAGCACCTCTTGCTATTTCTCCAAGGTCTTTCACTCAAAACTGAAAACACTGCTCTTTCACAAATCCTATCCCAATTCCTTCTCTTTCCAAAACTCAAAATACTGCTCTTTCACAAATCCTATCCCAATTCCTTCTCTTTCCAAAACTGAAAACACTGCTCTTTCACAAATCCTATCCCAATTCCTTCTCTTTCCAAAACTCAAAATACTGCTCTTTCACAAATCCTATCCCAATTCCTTCTCTTTCCAAAACTGAAAATACTGCTCTTTCACAAATCCTATCCCAATTCCTTCTCTTTCCAAAACTGAAAACACTGCTCTTTCACAAATCCTATCCCAATTCCTTCTCTTTCCAAAACTCAAAAACTGCTCTTTCACAAATCCTAAGCCAATTCCTTTATTTCCCTTACTGCTCTTTCACAAATCCTATCCCAATTCCGGCTCTGCACTGAAAATACTGTCTTTAAATCCTATCCCAATGATCTTGCCAAAACTGAAAACACTGCTTTTCACAATTAGATCCTCTTGCCCAACAGGAGCTCTTTCACAAAGTATCCCAGTCTCTTACTGCTGTCACATCCTACATTCCTTCTCTTTCCAAAACTTTATGTTGCCCTCCCTGCTTTATCCTGAAAACACTGGGATCCTATCCCAATTCCTTCTCTTTCCAAAACTCTACTGCTATTTCACAAATCCTATCCCAATTCCTTCACTCCAAAACTGAAAACGCTGCTCTTTCACAAATCCTATCCCAATTCCTTCTCTTTCCCTTTAATATCTCTCTTGTGGCCATTTCAATTCCAAACACCATCCACCGTACCCGTCTGCCCGACTCCTTCTGGATCTTGAACTGGGACCGATTTTTACCCTACATGCCCATTGATTTTGTTTGACCAAGTGCTTTATGAATACGCTAGTCCCCAACTCTGCCTTTTGTTTGCTGTAGAAATCATGATTACGATCGCAGTGGCTGGTAATGAACCCCGCCACTGTGTTACGCAAAGCACATGTGGCCTAAACCCACACAAAACGTGACTGGAAACATTAGTTTACAAAGCGGAGGTGACTTATTAATCGAGGAGGTTCGTGCAAACAAATGAGGCTGGCCAGAACACAGCTCAGTGTTCATCACCTCAGACAATAAAACATTGACCCAGTACAAGTCATCTTCACAATGGCTGTATACTGTATAGCAATCACTGTGGGCCTACACATGTCAGGCTAAATGGATGTGTACAGTATATCACATGTCTCTTCCTACGTCAGCTAATAGGAACTCGTGCGGTTCACGTGCTGGGTGGCTAATCACACGTCCTGCATGTTAGAACATTATGCAGTCTTTCATATCTGTCAAACTAACAGCACATGCACTTGCCATGTCCGTTATTATAATTGTTATTCTGATTACACTGATCATTACATAGATTATTATTATTATCATCATCATATTACTATTATTATTATTATTATTAACATTATTATTATTATTATTATTATCATCATCATCATTGTTACTATTATTATTATTATTATTATTATTATTATTATTATTATTATTGTTATTATTATTATTATTATTATTATTATTATTATTATTATCATTATCATTGTTATTATTATTATTATTATTATTATTATTATTATTATCATCATCATCATTATTACTATTATTATTATTATTATTATTGTTATTATTGTTATTATTATTATTATTATTATTATTATTATTATTATTATTATTATTATTATTATTATTATTATTATTATCATTGTTATTACTGTTGCTATTGCCACTGTCACTGTCATTAATATAATTTTTATTGTCATTATTATCATTGTTATTCTGTATCTATGCTTCTCTAATGGACCATTTTATTGTCATTACACTCAACACACACACATCAATTGATTTCTTTATCTCTTTGACATAATACATAATCATAATCATTGGTGTTATAGCATTTATTATTTTATATCAGATTCAGACTGGATGCATTATTATTAAACACCATTATCAGAGCATAAATCAGTGATGTCGCACAGTTGTGCATGACAGGGACTTGCTCAAGATCCCCATACTATAGGGAAGACTGGAACCCAAGCTCTCCATGTTACAAGGAAAGTGCTTCTAACCAATTGCCTACCATGTCACAAAGTGGTGGCTACTTATACAGCTTACCCGTAGTTACCTACCTAACTCATGAACAACATTCATAAAAACTAGCAGACGAATTAACTGCTGAACTATTGTTGTAAACATCGTGTTCGCACAATATTTGTTAACTGCGTTAAGGACAGACCTACAGGCAGTGCAGCAGTTAAATGTATGAAAGAAACCAGCAAGAGATAGAGGGAACCAGTAATAGATAAATGGAACCAGTAACAGATAGAGAAGAAACCAGTAAGTAATAGAAGAAACCAGTAAACCAGTAAGAGCTAGAAGAAACCAGTAAGAGATAGAGGGAACCAGTAATAGATAAATGGAACCAGTAACAGATAGAGAAGAAACCAGTAAGTAATAGAAGAAACCAGTAAACCAGTAAGAGCTAGAAGAAACCAGTAAGAGATAGAGAAGAAACCAGTAACAGATAGAGAAGAAACCAGTAACAGATAGAGAAGAAACCAGTAACAGATAGAGAAGAAACCAGTAAGACATAGAAGAAACCAGTAAGAGATAGAAGAAACCAGTAAGAGATAGAGAAGAAACCAGTAACAGATAGAGAAGAAACCAGTAAGACATAGAAGAAACCAGTAAGAGAAGAAGAAACCAGTAAGAGATAGAAGAAACCAGTAAGAGACAGACTGAACCAACAGGAAAACACACACAAGGGCAGAAGTGAAATGTACGGAAAAATGTTCCAGCATTATGTAATAGTCAGAGTCAGTGGTACAATGTTTCCCTGCCGTCCCTACATATTGCACAATAAACAATCCACATTCTTCCACACTTAAAAAGTCCACAGAACCAACTCTTACACGGACGTGTTCATCCGCTTCGAAACTTTTAAGCCAGACGCAGGTCGCATTCAGTTTAAATCCGGAATTAAAAGACCAGGCAGAGAATTAACTGATCAGCTGATGAAAACAGCCGCAGAGAACAGGAAGGAACAAAACGCCCGAATGTCTGCCACTTATTGGATCTGTTTTCAACGCTATTACAGGATGTAAACAATTAGGTTAAAATGGCACATACGCAGACCTAGTTAAGCTCTTAGCAGTAATTCCTGGTCATTAATGTGTTTAACAGTCATGACGCCATATCACCGAGAGCACTAGTCTGGAAAATTAAGCTGTGAAGTCCAACTTCGAAGAAGAGCAGCCCTTAATTCTAGCAGCCATGGGTATGAAGTGCTGGCGACTTCATTTTTCTTGGCCTCGGCATATGAGGGCGGGGCCAGCCCTCTCCCTCATCACCTGACCTTCTCACCCATGGTGTACAGTCAGTGTCCTTATGATAGCTGAGTTGGCTAGGAAGCACCAGAGGAGTCGAAACCTCGAAACAACTTCTACCCGAGCAGGATTCCGACCTCTGCACCAATAGTCCAGAATACTAACCACTAACTATTGTGCAATCGAAGAAGTTTAAAAAAGAACATGCAAGTCAGAAAATGGTGTAGACTACCTCAGGCTGACAACTATAATTACTGTAATTGCAATAATTACTAAATTACTCTCACCATCAATTATTATGGAGCTTTAGATCAGATATTACATAATAAAAAAGTTCAAAAATTATCTAGCTTAAAAGTATAATGTTACCATGTCACCCTGCTATAATGCTACCATGTTATAATGCTACCATGTTATGTTACCATGTTATAATGTTACCAATTTATTAAGTTACCATGTTATAAAGTATTCAAACTATAAAGTTACCATGTTGTAATGTACCTGACACTACACAACCTACTACTTTTACTTGAGGCAACGTTTGACCTATTTGTCAGTCTGTAACTTGAGACGCTGCCCATTAATGCTCTTGTCCATTCACCTGTCGTGTCATGCCTGGACTATTGCAACTCAACGTTCGGTTTCTTTCTGTTGCCTTTAAGACTCCTGACAATCAGTTCAGCATCTAACCTTCCTTTCAGATCTCCAATTACCAACTGAATGTCTCCAAAATTGCGCTGGTCACCTTTTCCAGCTTGATCAAGTTACTGTTTCTGTATACTAGGCACTTACCTTTTCTAACTTTGGTCCACTTTAAAGTTACTGCTTTTCTAAGCAAGGCACTAATCTTTTCCAACTTGATCCACTTTAAAGTTACTGCTTTTGTAAGCAAGGCAATTATATTTTCCAGCTTGGTCCACTTTAAAGTTACTGCTTTTGTATACAAGGCACTTATCTTTTCCAGCTTGGTCCACTTTAAAGTTACTGCTTTTGTATACAAGGCACTTATCTTTTCAAGCTTTGGTCCACTTTAAATTTGTATTGAAGGTACTTCATGGTCTAGCACCGAACTACCTTGCTGACTTGTGCATTCCAGTCACACTTAACCCCACCAGGACTAAACCTAAGATCAACATGTATCCTCTGGCCAACTCTATTTTCCAAATTACCACAAAAATGCATGTGTTTAGCACATGCCTTGTTGTAAGCTGGCATTCATCTTTGGAATTCATTACCACCAGATTAAAGGGAACCTTCTTTCTCTTATTTCATTTCGTAAATGATTGAAGACTCATTGTTTCCAGCTATCCACACTCTAAGATGAATTCATAAGTTGGCATGATACAAGTATCTAATTATAAATAGACAATGATGTTGAAGATGAAGAAGAAGATGAAGGAGATGACGATGATAATAATAATAAATATATCCTAAGAAGTTAAAATTGACATCAAATACAGCTATAATTATGCAATAGAAAAGTTAACAAATCATGTCATATAACCCATCTTAACTGAAAGAAAAAGTTAAGAATTTATGTCAAATAACACTAGAAATATCAAGAGTGTGAAAATTTTTACATAAATACATGAGAAAATCTTTGTAAGATGCTACCATGTAACTCAATTCAAGCATTTGATGGTACAGAACCCAAATTGAAAACAGCTTTTCATTTTTAAACACGCCCTCATTATCAAGCAACCTTGCTAATATGCGAAGCTTGATCTGGTTTCAAAGGCAGCTCCTGATAAAGCACCCAGTGAACCAACAAGGGCAGTTAGGAATATCATGCAGATCAGTGACTTTACAAATAACAAGTAAACAAAAAATATGTAGGCCAGGTAACATTTACATTTTATATCAAAATAAAATAAGCTGAACACACATGATCATGTATGATATACTGTACTTACATAGGTGGAACACTTATACAAATGATATACTTTCAAGTGTGGCACACTTATAACAAGATATATATGCCTTGAAGGGCAATATTTCACTTACTGACGAGCTGCGTGGTTAGGACTCCATCGGCTGCCCCCCACCCAGCAGCTATGGCAAAGAACACTGGGAGACTGTCTGCTGTCGGATGCCATAGCAACATCACCACCAGCAGGACCAGGTGCAAGAAGAGCGCTGAATCAATGCAACAATCAAACAGTCAATCAGCAAAACAATCAGACGTACGTGCATACACACACCCACACATGTACGTGAGTATGTATATATTGTACATGTATGTAGGCCTACTGCAAGTGTTATGTATCCTATGTATGAATATACAATTATACATATTGATTCTGCACGTGTCACAGGCATGTTGTCTAGCCTACTGCGCATTGTTTTGCTAACTGGTGTAATTTAAGTTCATAATGACTGCCAAACAGTTAAAGGCGACCCCTGTAATAACTTGTTATCGTCCTTTCATGCTATGACTTGTAATCATACTGCGGTGTGTCAGTTTGAATTAATAATAAACACAAATATATGTATGACATTTAACAGCACACAGGCAGAAATGCAAAGCGTATCTCTGATTTGTTTTACTCTTAGAGTAGCTCTATGTAAATCTTCAATTACAGTTACAGGACTTCATGTATGACTTATGTGTTATGAGCCATTTAAAACCCTGTTGTCAGATTACTGTCATCATGCTGGTGCTTCAGCTCAAAGATCTTTCCACCCAAGACCACCCTGATGTATTTCATCCGTTGATCGTGGCCATGTCACTCTACTTTCCCTCTATGACATTAGTGCTGCTTTCGACACTGTTGATCACACCATCCTTCTTGACCGACTCTCTAACTCATTTGGGATTACTGATTCTGCTCTTCTCTGGTTCCGCTCATTTCTTTCTGATCGCTCCGTCTCGGTAGTTTTTGGTCCCACCCGCTCTGCTTGGGTTCCCCTCTCTTACGGCTTACCTCAGGGCTCGGTTCTTGCTCCCCTTCTGTTTGTCCTATATACTTCGGATCTGGCTGGGGTCCTTGGTCCACTGGGTGTCCTATCCCACCAATATGCTGATGACACGCAGGCTTACCTTCATGGACCTGCAGACACAGCTGCTGTTATGGTTGAGCGTATTCTAGATGCTTCAGCTGCTCTTGTCCGATGGTTATCCTCTAATCGCCTCCGTCTTAACCAAGACAAGACTCAGTACATATGGCTCGGTAGTCGTGCCCAGCTTACCAAGATTAATGCTGACTCCCTTCGTCTTCGGTTTCCAAATATGCACTTCTCTTCCTCTGTCCGTGATCTTGGATTCATTCTTGATCCTGTCTCTCTCTGTCTGATCACATCAATAGTGTCTCTCGTTCCTGCTTCTACTACCTACGCCAACTCCGTGCCATACGCCAATCACTACCACTGCACGCTATCACGACTTTGGTCCATGCATTGATCTGTTCCAGGATTGATTATGGGAATGCGGTGCACATTGGTCTCTCCTCTACAAATACATCTAAACTTCAGTCCATTCTAAATGCTGCCGCCCGCCTCATAGGGGCATTGCAAAGTTTGACCATATCTCCTATTTTATTCGTGACTCCTTCACTGGCTCCCCATCCGCCAGCGCATCCAATTCAAAGTCTGTTCCCTCATGCGAAGCTGTCTTGCTGGCTCTGCTCCTCACTATCTTAGGGCCTTTTGTACCCCAGTATCTTCTCTGCACAGTCGTTCCTCCCTTCGGTCCTCGGCTCGTGGTTACTTGGTTGTCCCGCGGGTGCGTACTTCTACGGCCCAGTCTAGGAGCTTCGCTATTGTTGGTCCCAATAGCTGGAACCAGTTACCTCAGTCCCTTAGAACTGACCTTTTTTCTATTTCTTTTGACCAGTTCCAAGCGCCTGAAAACCTCCCTTTACCAGTGAAGAGACTGGCCCGGGTCGGGAGCGCCTCTGTTTTGAGTGGCGCTATATAAATGCTTGATTACGATTACGATTACCCTTTAGTTGTTTCAAGAGGAAGAGCAGCAGTCCCAACACAGCTAGCCTTGATAGGCAGCTGTGGGGTACACTGAACACCTACCTAAGATTTACCCCATGGTCAAGATTTACCCCATGGTCAAGATTTACACCATGGTCAAGATTTACCCCAAGGTAAAGATTTACTCCATGGTCAAGATTTACTCCATGGTCAAGATTTACATCATGGTCAAGATTTACTCCATGGTCAAGATTTACTCCATGGTCATGATTTACTCCATGGTCAAGATTTACTCCATGGTCAATAATTACCCAACGGTCGAAGCAGGACTTACAGGAAAGAAGAAGTACTGTTCGTCCGACGTGTTTCTGGAGGATTCCCATGGAGTAGGCGAAGACTCCGGACGAGACGGAGAGACAGACCATCAGATAGCCAACCATGTGGATTCCAAGAGTACAAGTAACATATGCCTAAGACCAACAAACAAACACAACAATCAAGTTTAGCAGGAGAGTTACTTCAGCTAGCTTGACAGGCGGTCATGGGTCTGAAAGGTTTTTTAGCCTCGGCATACAAGGGTGGGTCACCAGTCCTCTCCCTCACCATCCAATCTTCCCACCGACAGTGTACGGTCAGTGTACTCATTATAGCCGAGTTGGCTAGGGGCGCAAGTTGAGCAGAGATCTAAAAAACAAATTTTGCCCTAGTGGGAATTTCAACCTCACCCAACCTCTAGGTTGACAGTGCAGCATGCTAACCATTAGACTGTTGTGCACCCTATCAACAGTAAACAAGAAACCTGAGATACAAAAACTAGGCCTTTGGACAATTTTGACAGTTCAACACCCTCTTGTTCTTCAAAAACATATGTTTAAACTGTTGACCTGAGTGTATTTGATTGGGTATGGTGCGCCACTGGTAGATGCCTTGAGTATCAGGCAGTAGTACTATGGAAGTTATTAATTAATTTTAAGTAATAATTAAAAAGCACCTCTTTAAAATCGACTTGAAAACCATATACGATATTACAGAAATGGGCAACAAATTCCTTAAAA
The DNA here is from genome assembly GCA_020284085.1 of Aporrectodea caliginosa. Lineage (NCBI taxonomy): Eukaryota > Metazoa > Annelida > Clitellata > Crassiclitellata > Lumbricidae > Aporrectodea > Aporrectodea caliginosa. The sequence goes on from JACEVL010000818.1 coordinate 328,478, forward strand.
CCATCTAAAATCCAGCAATCTTCTTTTGTGTCTTCTCGGATGTCTCTCTAATCCTTGAGGCTATGAAACCAAACTAACTCTGGAATTTGTTATCAACCACAGCCGTGACATCAACTGAAGCCTCAAGAATCATTATATCAGATTCAAACAGGAGAACCTTAGATTCTCATTAAAACTCCTATGAAATTGAAACTGCTGCCACTTCTGTCAATCCGTGTCGAGCCAAAACGGCTCCAATGGAGGGCACTTGATATCAGAGAAAGGAAATGGCACCAAATGGAGAGCGATATGCCGTGCACAATAATAGATCCTCAAAGACGCAATAAGATCTCGTCACAGCAGATGTTTGCATGCCAACCGAGCTCAGTAACACACACTGAATCCCTTTCTTCTGTAATAATCTCCTGCTAAAAAGATGTGTGGTTCTGCCACAAAAACACGTGTAAGAAACCAACCTTAATCTACCCACATAACCTATCCTAACCTCTACTAAAGTCTAAGTCTCTTTTGACAGTCATGTATGTCAGAGGTGGGCAAACTTTTGGCACACTGGGCCACATTAAACGCCAAAAAAATTCGGAGGGCCAGGTAACACATTTTAAACATTTAATAACAGCTAAAATGAAAAAAAATGGTTTTCTGAATTAGATTTAATTGTACTTTGGCTGTAACTTGTGAGATGTATGCAACTGTGAACATGCATAACAATAAGAAAACAGCACGAGGAATTCTTCTTGAGGTCTAAATTTTATGACTTTTTACTTTTCTGAAGTATTGTGTGGACAAGATAAAATGTGTTGGCGGGCCGGATAAAATGTGTTGGCGGGCCGGATCTGGCCCGCGGGCCGTAGTTTGCCCACCCCTGATGTATGTAATGTAATGTAATGTAATTTATATAGCGCCGCTCACAGCCGAGGCCATTCAGTAGCGCTCCCAGTGCGAGAACCCCGAGAGAAGAAATAGGTTTTAAAGACAGAAAGAGATGAAGACAATGATCCAGAAAGGAAAGTCTCACGCAAAGTGAAGGGAAGGGCATTCCATAAAGAGGGCCCAATGATGGCAAAGGATCGTGGCACCTTTGAGAGGCACTTGTAACAAAACTATTTTAGCCTATCCACATAACGTATCCTAACCGATCAACCAATCTACCTATCTGAAGTCACATCTCTTTAGATAGATCTGCTAGAGGGCCATGTCTTCTTACACGTGTTTTTGTGACAGGTATGAAAAAGGTAACAAATATCTGCTAAGATACAGTCTGTAGAGTGACAGGTACAAAAAGGTGATAAATAAATCATAAGATATAGTGAACACACAACAGGCCCTCAAAAGCATTTCATACTTGCCGGGACAACCAATTCAGTTCTATGCATACAAAATTGTACGAACAAAACAGTACAATATAAACTGTAACTTGATAATGACCCCTGCAAAGTTAAGAAGTGCCCATTGAAGCTGAACAACAACTGAACAACAGAAAAACATCAAGGGGCAGGAGATGGTTGAATGATAACACGCTGGCATGAAGATCAGAAGGAAGCGGGTTCGATACCTGCTGGCCTCTCATAAGGTTGACTCAGCCTTCAACTTCCTCGGGGTGACTGTAAAATGAGCAGTAGGACAGATGGGTGTCTTGCAGGCTGCCATACAGTAAAATTCGACTCCTGTTAAACTTGTTATATCTGCCACTATTATATCATGTAATCTTACTGCGTACTTGTCAGTTGAATTAATAAACAAATATTATTATAATCAAAAACACACTGGAGGGGCAAGTTTTTTGTTCGGCGTGAATACGAGTCTCAGAATCGAGAACACAACACGAAGAAGCAGAAGAGTTCCATATGGAGAGACCAGCAACTGTGAACAATCGCCGACCACAAGTAAGACGTGTACCAGGAACAAAATACTTTTCTGAGAATGTTTATAGAAGAGCGGATTGTTCTGTCAGATCTACACGACTGCCAAGCCAAACATTTGGAATTCCTACGACCATACAAGCCTCAGTCAGCATTTTCTGCGGATATGCAGCTGGCCACAATTGCTGTGTTTACCACCAAACAGTGAGTGTATCCAGTTACATTTTCAACCACACTGTAAACATGCAGGATTCTAAGGAAAAAGAAATGAAGGCAGACTCAGCTGGATAGATAAATGAGATCCAGCTAACATCACTTGGACTAATATTGAGAAAAGCACTAGAAATAAAAATGACCAAGGGCAATGGAGATCATTTCTTCGTACCCATCGTCACCAAATGACTGGCGTCGGGAAATTACGTTAATTTGGGAGGGGGTTTAGGGTTTATTGGGAGGGGTTTAGCATAATGGTAACACTATGGCACGAAGAGCAGAAGATCAGCACGGACGCGGAATCCCCACTACCCTCCAAAGATCGACTCAGCCTTTCATTCGTCAGATGGAATTGGGAAAATGAGCAGTAGGATGTGATTGGCACCTTGTACGGCTGCCAAAACAGTTAAATTCTACTCCTACAATAATTTGTGATCATCCGTTCATCCCATGAATTGTAGTCATACTGCGGTGTGTCAGTTTGAAATAATAAACGAAGATTATTATTATTATTACGATGATGAATATCATTCCTATGGCCGACTTCAGTTTCAGGTATATAGGCCACTTGCGTCACTTGGTCAGATGATAAGAAGCTTGGAGCTGCTCTTGTTCAGATTAAGTGATTGAGAATCATGATTACGACTGATTGGTGGCCATCTGGTGTCCCAAGAGTCTGCTCTTGACAAGCGCCATATAAAAGACTGCAGCCAAGTGATACTCAATGCCAGACGTAAGACGCAGACTCCTTTCTTCTGCTCAAACATTATTCGCTCTGATTGACGGAACATTCTTCACATCGCTAGATCCTGCTCAGCTATTTCGACCGACTGCTGCTAGTTGTCGACCTACTTTTGTGGCTGTAACAAACTTTAATTAATTAATTAATATTTGTAATGTCCTTCAGGCCAGTGTATAATGCACAGGGCATTAACCGACAGCAGAAGTTCATTCACACCTCAGGGTTTGATATTTACTAACTTTTGCACATATATGAAACAAGTGCTTCAAAGATCACTAAAACTAAATGGACTTATTATTATTATTACTATCACTATTAATTATTATTATTATTATTATTATTATTATTATTATCACTAATCATTGTTATTATTGTTATTATTATTATTATTGTTATTATTATTATTGTTATTATTATTATTATTATTATTATTGTTATTATTATTATTATCATTATGCATTTATTAAGCATCACTATCTGATGACTAAGCATCAATCGATGAAGTTGAGCAACTGTGAGCAAAGGATTTGCTCAAGGTCCCAACATGGTAACCATTTCAGAGAAGGTTCTAACCCGTACTCTGTGTTACAAGGAAAAGAGTGTTTAACAACCTAACCTGGGTGCCGCATCAAAAAGGGTGCCATGAACCTGTTCTAGGGGTGCCATTGCTGCATGGCAGAATGGGTAAAAAATGTGAAAACTTCTCATTATTACTACTGATATAGGCCTATAATTATCTTTTTAAACTTACAGTAGTGTAGAATAGTCACAACACTGCGGCTGAATACAAGGAATGTTGTTTGCCATTAAAATAAAGTATTAACAAGAATATATCTTATCGCCATACCTATTTAGCCCAGTATCAGAAGCAGTAACGTCACTCAGTCTTAACAACACTGAGGCAGGATATTAAATGGAGGGCCGGAGAATAATCTCCGATTTGCTGAGGGCAATGGCCTATTCACTAGAAGCGGGCCAGGACTACAGGATATTACAACACAGATTGACGTAAACAGTAGAAGATTTGGCCTAATAATCAAAGCAGAGAAAACCAAAACAAAGCTGATTGAAAAGACCAAAGAGACATCAATAAGTATCAACATCCAAGAAGCAATTGAGCAAGTAGTACAATTCGTCTACATAGGTGGGCTAATAAACGCAGATGGCACCAACGTTAAAGACATGCAAAGAAGAATTGGACGTGCTTCACAAGCATCTGGAATCATGAACAGGAAATGGAGAAGCAGAGAATTAACAAAGAAACCATAATGAAAATATACGAGACAATGATACAACTGATTTTCCTATACAGACCAGAATGCTGGACAATGCAAAAACAGGATGAGAATAGAATTCTTACAGCAGAAATGAGTTGGCAACAGAAGATAAGAGGGATTTCAAGACTGCAGAAAATAAGAAATGCTGACATTAGACAAGCATTAGGGATCAAAACAACTCTGCTAGACAAAGTTGTTCAACAAAGACTTCGATGGTTTAGACAAGTAGAGAGAATGTCAGCTGACCGAATACAACACAATGCACTATATATGCAATATTCGAAGGAAAGAGAAACAAAGGCAGACCAAGACTGTGCTGGATAGACGATATAAATGAGGACATAGCATCACTTGGACTAACACTGAGAGGAGCAATGGACTTGACAAATGACCGAGGACAGTGTAGGTCATTTATTCGTACCCATCGCCGCGAAATGGCTGTCATCAGAACTGATGATGATGATGATTAACTGGCGAAAAATAAAAAGAAATTAAAGCCAGGCGCAGTTGACTGAATGACTTTTAGTAAGGGTGCCTTGCTTTGAAAAGGTTGGGAACCACTGCAGTAAAGCATGGATTCAAGAGCATTTCGAAGAGTCACAAAAGCATTCAAGAAATTAACTTTCTCAGCTGATTAAATGACTCTTCAGATATCTAATCATCTTCACGACAAATGACTTTCGTCAAGTGTTTGCACCATAAAACCATCTCAAGAACATCATATCGCTACACTCTCGAAACTAGCACTCCAGTTGCTAATTATCTCTTGCAATAAACACTACAGTGTAGAACACCACCTGTAATACAGGCTCCGTAAAATAACACTGCTCTTAATTAACGACTTCATATAATGCAACACCTGTTTATTAATTACTCCAATATGTAACACCTGTTGCTAGCGGGTTCTCTGTCATAATATATAACATCGGAATGCTTGGACATTGAACCTCTTTCTATGTAATCAACTCTTCTTAAAGGTAAAAGTAGGGTACTTAACAAAAGTAAGTGGATCAACTAGATGTTTCTGGAAGACTTATTGAATAATGTGAAACATCACAAGAAAATGACGACTTAACCACAAAGCTGCCACTAATAATAACAACAAAAACACGACGATTTATATAGCACTCTAAGCAGCCGTGGCCAAAGAAAAGGACACCACTGTACATGAGTTTAAAAAATCAACTTACAGTTGTATGGTATTTAAAAAGAATACGGTTTAAGCCATGATTTGAATGTCTCCAGAGATGATGCATTCGTCACAAAGTCGGGAAGACTGGTCCATATAGTGGTCCCAGCGACAGAGAAGGAAGAGTCTTGATAAAATCTGAATGTGAATTTCAAGGTTACTGGCCAAAAGCCCAAAACCTACGGAAGACCGTGGAACAGGCAGCTGATCTATAGACTTAAATCCACTACTTTCTCTATCTTCCCTCTACCATACTTGACATCATCTGCAAACAAGGCTACTATAGTTGGTGGAGGCCACATGGACCCGGAATACAAAATACTGCAAGGGCCTCCCAACCTGGGTGGGTTCTTGTTCAAAAGGTGATGGCTTATCAATGTTTCAAAGGTGTGCTAAAGCCGTAGTCTCACTGTCACCCCAAGAAACAGCTTCAGATGAGAACAGATGTCCTTGAGTCAAGGCCATGAGGTCATAGCCTTGCAGTTGTTTCAGAGGAGTAGAGGAGTCCTTGTGTCAAGGTCACACTCAAACAACTGTTTCAGAGGAGGACTGAAGCCTAGTCTCAAGGTCAAGACTAAGAACTGTTTCAGAGACTAGTTGAGTTTTGTGGCTCCAGTAAGCCAACTCCCAAAACAGTGACAGCGAGACTAAGGTTTCAGTACTCTACTCTGTGAAATACTTTCTAAGCAGTGACCTTGGTGAAGGGCTGAAGGCTTACAGAAAACACTCTGAATATTCTTTTGGTAGTAACCTTAAAACTCAAGTCATCTGCTGCAATTACTTCAGGAGACGACCTGAGTTATAAGGTCACTACCAAACGAATATTTAGAGTGTTTCTGGTAAGCCTTCGTAAAACTCCATAATGTAAAGCCCTTGCAGTGTTTCTGTATATAGAGTCCATTATGGCCTCCACACCAACCATAAACATTGTTAGACCATAAATATTGTTAGACCATAAACATTGTTAGACCATAAACATTGTTAGACCATAAACATTGTTAGCTTTGCCTGCTGTCAAAGTCAAGTATATCGGTCACTTCCTAGCTATTGCTTCAGAGTAGTACATATAGGTGTCCCTTCATCAAGGTCACAGTCTGGTAAGGCTTAAACCTACCTGCATACAGACTATTTTAGAAGCTGAATGCTTAACTTACAAGTAAAATATGACATCTGTCAATCATTCCATCATACACTCTTGTTGACAAATTAACAATTCACCTGAAACTCATTATCTGCTCAACTCACCGGCGTCCTTATTTATGTTATTTAAATCACGTCTAAAAAGAGCATTTGCTCCAGTCAGAGGGTCTGTATGGAGCTTGACTTAAGTGAACCTGGCGTCAAGACCATCAAGCAGGCTGAAGTGCAGTAGGTATAAAGGGCGTGGTAGCCGACTGGTTAGAGTGCCTGTAATGCGGACAGGACATTGCGGAGAGTATGGGTTCGGGTCTCACCTGAGGCAGTTACTGGGTAGAGAGAGAGACCTAGGACCTTAACTCACAATAATGCTCAGTGAGATTAAGTCATATGGTAAATTGGTAATGGGTGCACTTTTGAACTTTGGAAGAAAGGCAAAATCAGTGGCAATTGTATTGTAACATATTATTAAAAGGCAAAGTACGAAAGGTAAGGTTAGTTAGATAGGCAAAGAGATATCACAAGTATCATTTCTTATCTTTTTATTTATACATGTGACCTGCCACGGCAAAAGTAGGCTTTTCTCGGCAAAAATCAAAATTTATTTTATTCTCCCATGAGATTTTACTATTTAAGACAACTGATGTATTATTTATTTATTTATGATGTTCCTAACTGGAGTTGTGCGCTTTTAAAGATTAGCAGTGATGGAAACTACATTTGGAGAAAATCGCAATCAAAGTTTCGAGTCATAAATTCTTTAGAATCGATGACGTATTCTCAATAACATCAGTAAAATAGTAGTTTTTAGTGCCGTGCCTAGTTACATCGCTTAGTAAAATTTTGGGTTATTTTGCATTCTATTCTTCACAAATAATTATAAACTTTGAAATAAAGCCACTTAAACCACTTACGATTGAACCCAGAAGCACAATGTCAACCATTTTTAAATATCCGATCGCAGTATATTGCATACAAAAACAGCCAACTAACCAATCACGGCTGGGATAGGCTATCACGTGACGCGTTTGACCTTGCGAACGCCGTTTTGTCCACATTAATTATTAATCTTTTGTAGGTTAATTTATTTTCAACCAATCCTGATGATCGCTTCATTATGTAGACCAGATCCTGACCTTTCTAAGGATATATAACTTTGATGGTTTCCCATGAGTCGACTCTTAATGCAACCCTTTGAAAAACGGGAGAAATCATGTTTATTTACGCTATTCTTGCACACAATTGTCTTTACAACTCTCAGTTAGTTTTAAGGTTTTATTTGATACCTATAATGTTTTTAAGATATTTTAACGCTTGAATTTGATTAAAACTAAATTTGCGTAAAAGAGTAAAAATTCGCAGTTTTCGGCTTGTTTCTCGTAATTTAACGTTGCCGAGAAGAGCCTAGTTTTGGGATGGCAGGTCACATATTTATTTTTATTGTATTTATCACATAAATCTGATTCCGATTCAGATTTACGTGATAAAACCATTGATCTTTTTTATATTCACCTTTTCACACGTACACATCATCATTCATCACAGCATGGTACAATGTACTTTGCATCTCGTTGCGACCAATAGAAGAAGAGAATAGCAGTCAATTCAGCTAGCGTGAGAGGCATAGATCTACAGTTATGAAGCATTGGCGACTTCATTTTCTTAGCCTCAGCACATGAGGACAGGTGGCCAGTCCTCTGCCATGCCGTCTGATCTTCCTACAGACAGTGTGCACATCAGTGTACTCATTATCGCTGAGTTGGCCAGAGGGTGCAGAAATCTCGATACAATTTTCTGCCCTGGCAGGGATTTAAATCTCTGACCTCTCAACTGACAATCCAGCATGCTAACCACTACACAATCCAACACCTGGTGACCAATAAAGTATCCAAAAACAACACGTATAAAAAACACAAGAAAAGCATATCAACACAATCATGAATCGGCCGCTTACCTTGGAAAACTCTCCGACCATAAAAGAGACCTGCAGAAGAGAGTAGAGCATCAATCCTATCAGACAAATCAGATTCGGCTTCGTATAGAACTTGAAGACGGCCCCCATTTGCTGCGTGATCGTCGCATGCGACTTCTTCATGACGCCCTCTAGCGGATCGAGCAGGAACAGCAAGATCAAAATTCCAACCAGAGTGCATCCAAGAAAAATGCCCATCAGCATATAGACCATGTACTCTTCGATTGGCGCGGCCGACTTCTTGAAAGCCTTTCCGGGGCAGTACCCCATTCCGCAAACAGGAAATTCGTCGTCATCGAGGCTGAAGTTGCCGTACATGACTTGCGTCATGCCGTCGATCGATGTGGTATTCAGAAACGTGTATCCGTTGTCGTAAAAAGTCGTGACGTTCGGAGTCGCAGCCGGAAGCGGAGTAGACGTCAGGAGCAGGGACGAGATGAGCCCTCCGACGATCTGCGACGACTGAAAGAAGACGAAGAAGATTCCGTGGAATTTGCTCATGATGTTCTGCACCTTGTTGCCGGTCAGGTCGGCGAAGCTCGCCGCGACGTTGGCCATGTACGTCGCCTGCGCCGTCCAGATGACGGCCAGGGAGAAGCCGACGGCGCAGGCCGCCGGGACGAGGGTGTAGAAACTGGGGTAGAAGTTGGCGAGGTCGTAGAGGAGGAACCCGGTTGTACTGAGGAGCATGGCCACCTTTGGACGCAGCCGCTGGACGATCGTCGTCGTGAAGATCGACCCGATGAAGAGAAAAGCGTAGACGCAGCTGAGCGAGTACATGCCAAGGCCGCCGGTATCGTTCAGACTGCTCTGCAGGTTACGAAGCGACAGGTAGGACGTGAAGATGAAGAAGAAGACACAGCCCATAACTAGAAGGTTCTTCATGTACTTGCGCCGTTCCTTCTTCTCGTCCACCTCCTCGATCTCGTCCTTGAGCATCGACTCGTCCTTGTACTCGCCTCGGATGATCGCGAGCGCCGCCATCGCCAGCTGGTTCCGCGTCGTGCTCTGCATCGTCAACGTCTCACTCTCCGGTCCTTCCACCAGATCAGGCATAGTCTGCTGCCACTTCTTCTTGCTCGGAATGATCCCGACGAGGCTCGACTTCAGCTCGGCCAGCTCGTCCACCTGCTCGTCTTCCAGTCGCTCGGTCGAACCGTCCTTTGAGATTTTCATAACCGACGGAAAAGCAACCTTCCCGGTGTTATAGGCATACTTCGACGGCAGCGAAACGCTTCTCTGGAGAACGTTCAAGTCTGAATTCTCTGCGGTCGATCCAGCGGAAACAATGCTTCCCGATCGTTCCAGCTTCTCCGTCTGATCGATCTTGTCCTGATATGACGCTGAGACAAGTCCGTTGGCCGTGCTGATCGGTGGAAATGCCTCAATGTAGAGATCGGCCATCTGTGGGCCGCCCGAAGTCGATACCTGGTCATAGGAACAAAGGCTGACGAGGCTTGGATACACGCTCTGCGCATCCATCACAAAGTTTATTCTCGGCGACGCGACACTCCGTCTTGACGGCGATCCAAACATTGCCGATCCAAAGATCGAGTTAGTGCGGCCCATCGAAGATGCTGTCGACAGCTGTGAGTCCTGGCGCAGCGTTCCCCGCCGCGTACGGTGAATGTTTGTCACCGAGCTATTCCTGGAAAAAAAGCGGAACCTCCCCGACCCAAAAATACCCGACTTCGTACTGCTCACCACCGACGACGACCTCTCCTTTCCTACAGTCGCTCCGTTGGGAGCAGACGTTCCCATGATGCTCGCTGACGGGCTACCGATTGTGGAATTGTCCATGAGCGAGTGAGTGAGCGGGCTCGGAGACGTGAGCTGTTGGATCGTCGTTCCTTGAACTTCTGGCAGGGAAGTCGACAGATCGACTTCCGGACTAGGATCGATGAATGGAAAGAAGAGTTCTTCGTTCCGCTGGCTCTTTTCGTCCAGCATTGGCTGACTGCTCATCGTGTGCTCGAGCCTTGGACTCGTGCTGAGCGCTCGTTGAAGCGTGCCCGGCATCCGGAGAGCATCCGTCGTGAGGCTCTGGCTAAGCATGTCGGTGCTCAGTTGTGGAGACTCGGATGGCGTATTGATCTTGCCCAGCGAACCGGAACGGGTGGTGAAGAGCGTTCCGTATTCGGTGGGAGTGGCTTTGGTGATGTCCACCATGGAGGCGGCAGCCGATTGGCTGGCGGATGGTACGGGATCCATTAGATCTTTATTCATCTAAAGAGAAAATCATCAGGTATTAAAGGCAAACCATAGAGTAAGTTAAAGGCTATATAACTGTCACCATTTGTTGAGTAAACAGTTTGAGTAACGCATTGTTTACATACCTCTATCAAATCTACAGGTAACAATATTGGGTTAACACTGACCGCTGAACAATAGTATGAAAATGTATGAAATAAGGGATGTGTTAGCACGTCCCTAACGACCAACGTGTTAAAGATAAAGCCAACATGTACATACCGTTACAGAATCTACAGATAAAATTGCTGGGCAAAATATAAACTTGTAATTATTGCAACGGTAACTGAACATTTATATAGCCCACTACCAGAGCAGACAAATCAGGAGAAGACTTCAGTGATGGGCCCACACACACACGTGGAGCCCAACCAATGAATTCCTGTCCACAGTGGACACAGATGTCATAAGTTCAGAGTCTCTGGACCAAGCAGAGTGATCAGTTTTGGGTTAAAGACAGATGGCAGCCCAACTTTGATCACACAAATGTTTACCTCAACAGCATCAACAGAGAGTGTCGAGCGAAAGGGTAAACACAACACTTTTGTTTACATACACGATACCTCTGTAGAAACTCTTCAGCTGAGAAGTGTGACTATGACCACAAAGAATCACAATAGTGTTTACAATAACTTTATATTGCACACCACCATAGTGACAAGCACTGACGTAATACTGTTAGGAAAGGCACAAAGGTAAGATCAAGTCAGCAAGTTTAACAAGCTAATAAGGCAAGACACGGCAAGCTAGTGCAAGGCAAATGTACCCATAACTAGTACAGTAGTAGATTCAGTTTAACGACACTGTGCGATAACAAAGATCATTAGCATCGCCCTCCTCCTTCATCCAGGCTTGAGACTGGCACTGATAGAGTACGATCAGTGACAGTCTGTTGCGTTGACCAGTGTCTAACGCATGAGGCATTGATCAATCAGGTCAGTATTCTGATCAGTCCACTAACACAGAGCCAGATTATGGTGAATAAGCAATTGGAAGAACAAGGTAAATCTTACGTTGAGAATGAGACATAAGCAACTGAGCAGAATGGACAGATACAGGAGAGAGTTCCAAAAACAAGCTCCAGCAACCGAAAGGCTCTCCACCAAGAACCGTTCTTGTTATAGGTATGACCAGAGAAAGATAATCATACGACCTCATTGAATAATTACAGTTTTGATTTCAGGGGAAGTCAAGGGAATATAACAAAGGCCAGGTTGAGGCAACAAAAAATATATTTTAAGACTTTTCTTTATCAAATTACTTACCCATCACAACTTATCTTTATTAAATTACTTATCCACCATAGGCTGCCTGTCTTTGTAGATTGTCCTTCCGGATGTTAGCCTAATTACTGCTTAATTTTAGTGTGTCATTGGCTGAGGCCTTGTGCATTAGAGACTGGCACTCCAGAAGTTTACAAGTTGCTAATTAGTAACAATAATAATACAAAACAAAAGTCAGGTCAGATAGCTCCACAGGTCTCGCAGTGTTTGCCTATTGCCTCAGCGTCAAAGAGTTCAACCCCGAGGGCCTAAAGTAAAACCCACAACGCAATATCACCATATGAAGCCCTAACAGAAAGCAGTCTGAACTTCCATGAAAGGATCCTTCCATCTGAGAACTAGAGGCATTGAATAAATAACCATCTACCTACCGTATCTTACCTTATACCTAATCTCACCTGACAAGCTATACCATGCGACCTCATACACACAATAGAATAATCCCAGCAGCAGATCTATACCTCAGCATGGAAAACCTTTATAATCAGGATGATTTATTAACATTACAATGAGTCGTTCACAATTTCTTAAAACTTTCATGTACACCAAAGTGTGGTTAGCAGTTGACTGAATAAAAAGGATATACTTACTTACCTTACCACAGCAGTCCCTAAATACAGCTTGAGAGGTAGCCATGCATGAAGTGTTAGCGACTTCATTTTTCTTAGCCTCAGCTTACGAGGGTGGATGGCCAGTCCTCTCCCCACTGTCTGTTCTTCCCACCAACAGTGTATTGGCAGTGTACTCATTATAGCCAAGTGCACTAGATGGCACAGTAAGAGCACATATCCGAAAACAAATTTTGGCCCGGACAGCTTTTGAACCCACTTGGTTGATAGTCCAGCACACTACCCACTGTACCATCGCATCCTTAATTGAAGAGCTTACAGATAATATTTACATAATGAATATGCACTTGCATTTACCCAGTGACCATTCAAAGTCAATATTAACAGACATGAAACTCTGTAGCGGCAAAAGTTTATGCAAATATGAAGAAGACGTTAACCAAGCAATCAATTAAATCAATCAAAACAAACAACAACTCTATCAATCATTCTTTTTATATATTAATCCAGTGGTTCTTCAGTATTTCTTATCTTTGGGAATCTGCCAGATCTGTCTATCTTTCTATCTGCCTTTCTTCTTAACCTGGCTGGTTTTCTTTTACTTCTTTTATTCACTCCTCCATTCATTCCTTCATTTCCTACTTCTATAGCTCCCTAACCCACACTGACTGCCCAACAAATTTCTGCAAACATTTAGTATCGTGGTGCGTGAGGTTACAGGCGTGGGACGGTATTTTTTGGCATGCTCCGCAGAAGGTACGATGTTTTCTAAAGACGACACAAACCCTAACCCTGACCCTAACCGACTCTCACGACGCCTAAAATTACGGGAGAAAAATACATGCACCACGATACTAAATGCTTGCCCAAATTTCATAGCACCGTCTTTCCATGTGCCGAGCAAAACTTTGTGGACAAAGCTAGCTTTAACAGTGAGTGCCAATGTTAAAGCTAGCTTTGTCCACAATTAAATTATTACATCAACAGTTACTGGTTTAGGCAGTCAGACATCCATACTGCAAAGCAGACTATGTACAATAATTGATGATTTTACCCTGTTCGTTTTCTAATCTTACAATCCGGCTTTAAATTAATCCATAATCCTAAGCCGGAAACAAACGAGAATGGGTTATTTGCACGTACTTTGACGTGGAATTTATTGGTACATGGCCCACTCAGTTGGGCCTCTAACCCTAGGAGTTTGAAACCTAAAATTTTCCACTAACGCAGCAGGGAGGGTAGACAACAGCTTTGTCAAGGCTATTCGCAATTCGTTGAACGTACAGAACATTTTCAAAACAAACCTTCAAACTTATATAAGAATTAAGATTGATTTTTCTGTTACGAGTTTTTGTGCAAGATTCCTATTTGTTTGGGCGCTCTATAAATGTCTAAAAAATTAATAATAATCGTATAAGTGGCAGTGTACCCGCGACTCAAACCCCTTGAGTAAACACGTTTCTGCCGTGAACACCCCAGACGGAGAGGGTCCCTCAATTAACCCCCTTCAAACGAACAATCCCCGTGTTCACCCTCTTAACCACGCCACTCAAATCCCCATCGAACCCTTTTGTCCCGGGCGAAGACGGGCATTTCGCGTTCAATTATTATAATGTATAAAGAAGTGCGCGTCTAACGACCAATGGTTATAGACTACGGCCATCGCAATATTACGAGAATTTCTCAACCGGCAAACCTTTGTCGATTGGAAACGGTGTATGAATTCTCTGTTCTCATCGTTCGCTACGTATCCAACTGGAGTTGTGATCTAATTTCCTTTTCTCTTCGCTCTTTATCTGGCGTCGTTTTCTCGTCCTCCAACACCTGGCTCCGTCCGTCCATCCATCCATCCATTCGCGTAATTCTTAGTCACTGCTGCGGTCGGTCGCTATCCTCAGCGAGAACAGCTAGAACAACACGCAGTGTGTGTGTCAAGCGGTCCTCCTCTGCTGCGCCAGCTGATCAGAGAATCCGCGGCCGTTCCAAATAAATCTTATTACACTTTTACTGTTTTACAGACCTCTCTCAACTTGTAGTTTCAGTTTAACGACATTGTGTGATAATAAAGATCATTAACGTCGCCCTCCTCCTTTATCCAGGCTTGGGACTGGCACTGTCAGAGTGCAAACAGTGACTTAGTTACTTAGTTAAGTTACTTTCCAGAGTCATTAGATATGACCCATATGTGGGCTCTATTATACGATTCCCATATCATATGGAAATATGGCCCTATAATAGGCCTACAGGGGCTTCAAATGGACTGCTGGCAGGGACGATCATCTGCGTCGTTACGTTCAATCTATTTGTATATGAACATCGACAACAACAACAACAACAACAACAACAACAACAACAACAACAACAACAACAACAAACAACAACAACAACATGAGTAGCGTCTACATCCTGCATGTGACTCAGCTGCCTGAAACTTTCCTCACTAAACTTAAAACTGTTCTTTTCCTGAGGGGCGCTATATAAATTCCCGAATGAATGAATCAATCAACATCATCTAGTTTATCAAGGTGAGTGACGTGACTTATGTCACTAATAAAGGAATTTTGTTGGTTTAAACTTTTGAATCATTTTGAATATTTCAGAATGGCTGCACTATTTAATTTCTTTATAGTTTATACAATAATTCAGGTGATCGGCTGATTTCAGTGACTTGTCCCTGGTATAAGACTTTAAAAGTTGAGAAAAATTGTTTGGGGATTTGGGTCCAATGTGCATTTCACTCATTTTGAACTGTTTTGAACTGTCTCGGACCTAATTGTCGTCTCGGTCTCGGTCTCGGACCCCACTGTCTCGGTCTCGGTTTGATGTCTCGTAAGCTTATACAAGTCTGCTATCGATTGCTGTCGACTTTGTTCACTTAAAATATCAGCAGTTATTTATTTACTACCTTACTCTCTACCTAGTACAACTTAATTAGCCTACTTTACTAGCTAAATTTACTTCCAAGGAATCTATATTTAGACTTACCGCAACAGTCGGATTTTTCTGTCACGTAACCTGACGTTAAACTGCTCAGCAGCAGTGGCGTAAATCATGGGGGGACAGAGGGGACTGCCCCCGCCAAAGTTTTGACTTCAGCCGTTCTGTCCCATCCCCCCCAAAATCCGGCCCTCGTAGAGTCTGGCCCCCCCTTCCCAAAAGTAATGTAGGCCTATAGATTTTCGCCTCTGCTCAGCAGCCTTGGATTTGGTCGTATGTCTTATTCGTTTGAAAAATACTCAAATGCGTCTGTTACCTTTCGTAAATTCACATTGACATTTCACAGCCATCGGTCTGTCCTGAAGCGGAACCCATATAGGACCCATGTTCCCATTATGCCATATTGGATTCGTATGGAGCCGATTAATTATAGCTCATAATGCCATATGGGTCACATCTAGGCCTAATGCCCACGGAAAATGACGGCGCGGTCAGCACAGACTCGATAGTACGCAAGATGCATTTAAATGTTAGGTAACTAATTGACGTACCTGATTACCCGAGAAGTCGATAGCAAGTCGTTAAGTCAGTCGATAAGCCTAAGAGACTTAGTCAGTCGATAAGCAAGTGACTCAGTCGATAAGCAAGTGACTCAGTCGACTGAGTCGCTAAGTCATTCGCTAAGTATCCAAGTCAGTTGCTAATTCTTCTGTTAGCGACTCCGAGGACTAGCTCGGAGGTGAAAGGTCAAGTCACCAATAATTACACTCCTGATTGAACAGCAGCGCTGGCTCGTGGACCAACCGATAGTGGCGCCTCTTGCGATTGCAAAATTCTGACCATTAAGAATTGCGGCTTTTAATCCAATTTAATATCTCCGAAATTCCTCAGTTATGAATATAGGCATCCAAATGATGAAAGTAGTCTGTCTACACAAGTCGTTCAGGGACGAGAGAGACTGGATTATAAACATAGATTAAAATAAAGCAGACGTTGTCTGAACCTTGTTCTCCCTCTGTAAAGCAGATACATTTCATCACATTATAGGCCTAGTCTACTGCAGGAAAATCCCAACACGTGCTCCGAGATATAGGGATATAGGCCATATTTTAACGGCTCAAGTTTTATCTGGAAGTTTAAACCAACAACAACAGTTAACTCGTCAATGAATCTGCTGAAATCGTAACCTCGATCGAGACTTCGATAGCGCTAAACGAAAGAAAACGGCCGGAATCCGCTTAATGGCAGGAGCTCAGTCAAAGCGAAATCGATAGGAGCATTTACTCTGGATCACGTGACAATGTTTAATGTAAGTAAAAACAAATTTTTAAAATGCCGTCGACTTGTGTGAAATTGTACGGAAAAGACATAGAAACGACGAAGAAATTTAAATCTTTTATCGGTTTCCTCTTGGACGAAAGCGATCGAGAGGAGAAGCTGAGTAGGCCTAAATGGGTTACAGCAGTAAATAGCAAGGAATGGCGACCGAATGAAGGCGATGCAGGTATAGCCATTCCTTGCGATTTATATATACTGCTGTAACCCATTTTCATGATCAGCTTCTATCTCTCGTCAAAGAGGAAACGGATAAAATTTAATTTCTTCATCGTTTCTATGTCTGTTCGTACAATCTTTCACACAAGTCGACGGCATTTTAAAATTTGTTTTGACTTACGTAAACATTGTCACGTGATCGAGTAATGCTCCTATGGACAGATATAGGTCCTAGTGCAATTACAAATCAATAAAACAGGGTTTAAATATAGATTCATCATCGTCGTCGTCGTTATCGTCATCACCGTCATCATTTCTGACGTCAGCCATTTGTGAATAAACGATCACCATTGTCCCAGATAATTTACGAATCTGTCTAGTCAAGTGCTCCTCTTAATGTCAGTTCAAGTGTTGCTATGTAGGCCCTATTGAAGCCTAAACTACGTGAGTTAAGTCGGCTGTAAAGTGTAAACACGAAAGCAGCGTTGAGCCGTTGAATGACAACAGGACTATTTAACACTACAAGTCTATGAAACCATGTCTATGACGTTCGCGTCCTGGACGACCTGTTATTGACGCCGAGTTAAGAAACATCTGGAGTGGCCGTAGCGTTACGTCACGTTTCAAGGTAAAGCCAAGGTCAATCTATATTCTAGTGACCACGTGATTGGCAGCAACACCGCTCTCATCAATCACGTGTTCCGGGTCCAAAACAGTAAACTGCAAATAACCAGTTACCTGTCGAATGGAATGCAGGTGTCACCGCAAAGAAATCGATTAGCTGGTGCGATGCTTGAAACGTATCGCCTCTCGGAAGAAGTAGGCTACGTTGACAAACAAGATGATTCGACGAACTTAACTGCGTGGAAAATAACATGACCTTTGTGCCACGTCCGTATTTGATGTCTTACGCCTAGCCTCCTATATCGTATTCTTGAACAACAGAAGAGGCCCGAAGTCTGACGAAAGATTTCATCCAGTAGTTTCAAATTTAGACGTTAAGAAAATACTGATCCATGGCACTTGTTTTCAAGGAAATCCGATCTTTCCGTACGGGCCTAGGTCTAGGTCGGTGATCCTCGGTATGATTTAAGATCTCCGAATACAGAGCAGATAAACAATATGCTGTGGTGGAAAACAAGTTGGTCGGTTTTTAGCTAGTTTTTTTGCAAGCTCGAACAACAGGGCGTGTGCAAGGGTGGTTTAAGGTAGGATGTCGCATACAGGCTGATCTTTGGATATTGACCTCATAATGGCTTGGTTTGGTGTGCCATCGGTAGATGCCATGTGCATTAGACAGCGGCGCAATAGAAGTTACTAATAATTAGTAATTACAATTAGAACCCAATGCAATTTAAAGACGTTGCCATGGATCGGACAATATTGCACCAAGACGCACTTCACGCAGGCATAACTACCGATCTATTCGACCGAATAAAGCCCAGTCATGCTTACGTAGCATGCAGGGCTTAAAGTGTGCATGGACGGCGTCCAGGCACTTATTTTCAAGGCTGAACGCCGTCCTGCCACTTATTAGGTCAGCACAGCCTGTACGCCGTCCATGCAGCGTCCATGCAACCGTGTAATTCCTTATTCCTCTACGTCATTATCAGCAGCATTTAATTTTTAAGATTCCAATAAAGTTTCATATTGTCATTTTGATTTCTAAATGTGTTCTACTGTGTAAGTGTAACTTGTTTTCCCACTTCATTCCTTAGTCCTTAGGCCTACTTACTTAAATATGTGTATAATGTACAATTGTAGCCTACATGTATACACTATATCTATCATTCGTGTTATACACTTTAGCCTAGTTAACTTTTCATCAAATCGCACGTCATAGGCGCTTCCGGATTTTTCGTCTGAGCTTTCGTAGACCCTAATAACTAGGGCATATATAGTATATATAGTTTACCGTCTACGGTAGCATGCCTACCATAGGCCTAGGCCCCTTGGGCCTGCGTAAGCCAGTTGGCTGAACCAACTTCCCGTGATTTAGGATGCTTTTGTTTTCGCTTCCGATTTCCTGAATTATTGCGGCATATCATTTCTGACAGACCAAGAATGCTCCGACTAGACACTAATCGAAAACATAACAAGCCTTGGACTAATACATTGAGAGCATTGGCCTCTGGGCTCGACGAATCACCAAGGACAATGGATATCATTTCTTCGTACCCATCGCCGCCAAGGGAGCTTCTCCCATATCTCCTCCTATAAGTATGAACATCTTCACTGGCTCCCTCTCACTGCTCGTATCCAGTTTAAGGTTGTCGTTCTTGTCTACCGGTCTTATTCTGGCCTAGCTACCAAGTAGGGGGCCTACCTCTGTGGCCTCATTCGCCGACTTATCTCTGCCACCTCTGACCGTCCGCTTCGCTCACTTGATCGCCTTGACTTCTTGTCCCAATAGCTTCGGACTGCTATGGCTAAATCTCGAGCTTTTGCCTTCATTGGCCCTTCACTACGGAACCAACTCCCTACAGCAACTGGTTCTTTGATGTTACCGGTTATCCAGGTGCTTCCTTTCGCTGTCTTAAGGCCACTTTTCGCTCGCTGTCTCTCGCACTGGGAGCGCCTCTGATTGGTGTTCACTGACACTTCGATCAAATAGCCTACGTTTGAAACTGCAACGAACGACTGATAAACTGTCCAAATAAATCCCATAAACCTCGACAGCTTGTGTAGCCTTAACAGCTCTTCCGCCTCTTCGCATGGGCGTAGCCAGAAAAAATTTCCTTTAAGATTGGGGGGGGTTTCCATGGAAATCGTCGCAAAAGTTCAGGTTTTTGTATTTTGCATGTAAAACCCTGAAGTCCAACTCACACCTCAACGTGGTGAGGGGTGGCGCAGTCAGTAGTGCCTGCTGAGGCTGCCATCAGTGGTGAAGGTCTTGGTCGAAGTTGCGCTACGCGAGGTGGACAGGCCAGCAGGAACCCTGAAAAAGTCAAACGTGGGTGGCATCGCCGCCTTTGATACCCATGTGGTTATCAGAGCCAGTCCTAAGCCTGGAACTTCTTTAAGGGTCGGAAGGTCGAACGGATGGGTGCAGATATCCGTGCTAAAGCTTTCCGAAATAGTGCAAGCATTGGACCCCAAAAGGCCCCTTGGCCCAGGGATCCGAGGCAAGCGTTGGACAGGCCTTCGGCCCATGGATCCTGATGATGATGATGATGATGTAAAAGCATAGACACAGCGTTGTTAGACAGAACCTAGGCCTACATACCAATACCCATAGTAGGCTTAGTTGGCATAATGTTATTGTGAAATTGTACACACTATTTTGTGATTATCACGTGGGCAGTCACCACCACTTTTTGGTCCTGCAGGCACTTGTAGGCAGATGATCGCAGTACGTGCTGTTTGGCAATGGAAAGTTCTGGCATTTCGTTGAATGGCAATGATTCACGAGTAACTGTTGTTTAGCTCTATCGGGGTCAACATATTTACAGCTGTGAAAAACAGAATGCAAACATGTATAGGCTACATAGGCCGCTACTTTGTTAGCCTATCTGCGAGTGATGTTATCTGCGAGTGATCTTAAAGTAACGGGAAAGGAATAAACACTGCCTATAGGTGTATAATAGTGGAGGGGAGGAGGGAAGGGAATCGGGGAAGAGGAAAGGAAACGGATGGGAAGGGAGAAGGGATCCGATCGCGATTGATCATCACCATTTAGTGGGCAAAGTTAAGACCTTGGCTAGAATCCAATCGATGGATGATTTTCGTTCTCAGTGGCTCTAGGCCGAATCGCCAAGGTCAAATCGACGTTCTTCGAGTTCTTAGTTCAGCTGCTCGCTGAAAATCGGCCGCCTTTCTAAATATGCTTCTGTCTCTGCCATATATGCGTTATGTCCTTCACAGGCTCCTCGAGATCTGTTTCTCAGCGCATCTCTTACCGAGTTGCTGCACTTTTCTGGCGGTGCCTTCCTGGTTGCGCTACATGAAAATAATTCAAGCTCGTCTCTACAGCTAATTGGTGTTACTTGTAACCAGTTGCGTTCATGACAACTGGATTTATTGAATTAAACGAATAATGATTGATTGATTGATTGATTGATTGATTGATTGATTGATTGATTGATTGATCCTACTTGTCTGATCTTTGTCGACCTGTCTCTGACCCCGCAGCCCGTCAAACTCTTCGCTCGTCAGGAAGAGGTGAGCTTTTGGTCCCGCGAGCTCACACTTCTGTTAGACAGCGTCGAGCATTTTCCATTGTGAGTGCCTCCATCCAACTAGACATGCGATTTATGCTTCGGTTAAACTCGTCTCCTTTTTATAAAAGTCCCTGGGCTGGGAGTGCCTCTGAGTAGGTTTATCATCTATATGGTAGCCAAACGCTGCAATTCTGTGTTTCCCTAAACAAACTAAAGTACAGTACTGTTGTAAGCCTACTTTGGGGGCCATCCATAAATGACGTCACGCACCCAGAGGGGAGGGGCGTCAGAAATTTGTGACGATGTGTGACACGAGGGTGGGGTCTGAGAAGTGTGACGTCACACCAGGTCTATGTTACTAAATTTAACAATTAACAACGTTTAATTTTATTAATAACAGCACTAATTTTGAGGATTAAATTTTAATTATTTTTCTAATTATTTTAATGTATACGGGCACTATTATTAATAATTTTCTAATTATTTCAATATTTGGTCACCGTTAGATTTTAAAATATTCATGCTTTCCCTATTTGTTCCATTCAGACGGAGCAATCATGGAAATTTGGTTTTAGGGGGTCAGAGCTTTGTGACGTCATTTTCAGAGGGGGTGTAACTTTTTGTGACGAAGTGTGACGAGGAGGGAGGGGGTAACAAAACGGCCTGCGTGACGTCATTTATGGACGGCCCCTTGACACCATTATACGGCGTCCACCAGGTTTGTTACAATTAAGTTGTTGGTGTACGCAATTTTTCTCTTGACTTTTTGTCTTCGCTACTTTTGCCGCCGCTTATGGTCAGCGACTTCTTGTTCGCATGTATTTTTATTTAGGAACTAAATTTTAACTTAGAACTGTCGTAATATTCCACACTCCAAGACAGCCTGCAACACACATGTACGCAGCCTTGAAAATCTTCCCCTATATAGTGAAGACAGGGGCAGGGTATTCAAAGTCCCCGTGAAAATACAGACTGTGCGCATCTGCGATAAATCTCGTTGACTTCGTTGGTCGTACATTGGGCCAGACAACTGAATACAATTAGGAACCACATTTGCTATTCTGACCCGATGTATTTTCGTGCTACGTCTTTAACCGCAGTAGGCTATACACAACGCGTCGACTTTTGGTGTGAACCCACGGCACCGGTAAACAGGAGGTTTTCAGTCCTTTTTTACAAGAATCTGCATTACCCCACCATCCCCCCGCAATAGCCCTTCCGGGGACTCTGTAAAAATGGCTGCTATAGGTGGCGCCAGGATGGCATATAGTTTGGCTACTCTAGGTAAAATGTGTGCTCTGTTGTGCGGTAGGTTTATTTCATAGACATCTTAGCTTTAATATATGATTGGTTGTCTATGGCCTTGTAACGCTAAAGTTTGACATCATCACATACTGGCGACGCCTATCGCCGCTTAAAGGAACTGCTCACAGAGTCCCCCATAGCCCTTTCATCGCGTCTAAGCCTAATATATATGGTGACTTCATTTAACCTATTTTCGATTCACCGAGTCGGCCTAGGTTAATTGCTATGTTTGCATTGGCATCTCGAGCTCTGTACCTTTGGCACAATTATAGCCGATTGGTTAGAGCACTGACCTTGTAAAGCGGAGAGTAGGCCTAGGCTAGTCTACATCTTCGAGCCTTACCCGAGTTGAAGGTAGGGACATTGAGCAAGTCCTTCACTCATAATTGCTCAGCGTCATCGACTCTTGGTAATACCTAGGATGCAGGACAATACCCCAGGCCTCGGACAAAACCCCCGGACAAAACCCCCCGGTCAAACTCTCGTGGTCTATCGAGAGGTTTGGACCCACCCACCAGCGACAAATTGAACACACGTAGTAACACAAGTAACTGAATAGTTGTTAAAGGGTAGGTCTGGAGATTCATCGACGATTGACAGAATCACATCAACAGGCAACTTGACATCGAGAGAGAACTGCACAGCTGCTTCCTCGTCACTCCTATCATCAAGCAGGCCCTCTAGCGACAGCGTCTCGGATGGCTGGTCCGTAGATCGACGGCAGGTCCTCATTCAGACTCCACCAAGACTGCGAGGCCGATGCAAAGCTCGAGGCCGAATCTTCAGGCGGTCTTCTCCAGACTGACTGTCCCATGGCCAACCTCTGCCTTATATACCTATCAGAGGTGCAGAAAACCCTGGTGCCCCCACACCTTTTCCATGGGGTGCAACTAGAAATGGCACCGGTGCAATATCTCAAAATGGCACCGGTGGTGCAGTTTCTCAAAAGAGCACCGGTGGTGCAGTTTTACCGGCCGGTGCTACCTACTCACCACAGGGTATATCTTAAATTGGCACCGGTGCAGTTTTACCAGCAAGTGCTATATGTAAACCACATGATATATCCTATAATGGCACCGGTGCAGTTTCACCAGCAATTGCTATATATAAAGCACAGGACATTTCCTAAAATGGCTCCGGTGCAGTTTGCAGCTCTCTCGGTGTCAATATCAACAGGTACAGAACAAGAAATCGCACCAATACAATTATCAAACATTGGCGTTCCATAGAGTGCCAAATCAACTATCTAACCGTATCAGCTCAATAGGAAGTGCCTTGAAATTAATACTACAGCGCTCCATAGAGTGCCCAGCCAATTACGAATTTCGCAACAGCTTATATATATATATATATATATATATATGCAGAGTACCTCCTTACTCAAGAGTGCTTCGTCATCACAGAGGAGTTTTTCAGAGATAAGTCTAGCTTAGCCTACTGTATACCAGAGACGGGCTACTACTAACCAATAGATTAGATTCTACTCAATTAGACTTAATTCAATAAAAATAATTTCAGTCCCGTTTCAATCGATTAGACAAACAACCAATTCTAATCAATTAGCTGTCGTCTGATTCTAATTCTAATTCATTAGCAATTTTTAGCTAAACATATTCTAACCGTAGAACGGTTTATAGCTGTTCGATTAGATCAACTTTTCTCTATAGGCCTATATGCTTCTCACAATGGCTAATGGCTGCGCAGGCGACTGGTGATAAACTTTCTTTAAAAAATTCCTGAATTTGTTGAAACGTTCTTTAATAGAACTGAGATAAAAGTCATATCGGAAAGAAAATTAAAATTAAAAGGGAAGCTTAAAAGATGCAGTAAAATTATCTATGCTTATTGCAAACCAGCTTACGTATTAGTGTATAAAACTTTGAACGTCAGTCACGACTGTCACGTTAAGATGAAGTTCAAGTTGACAAACTAAATCACGAGCGCTGCGTAGAGTGAGCGCGTTCTCCAAAGGTTAGTCAGAAAGTCCGAGTTCGGTTGCCAGATGGCTGGAGCTGGGGGCAGAGTAGCTGTTAACTTGTTAAGGCGGGTGTCGTTTTGGGTGGAGAGTTGGAAGTATCTTCAGACATTAAATTCAAACGTGTACAATTAATAGACTATTGTATTGTATTGTATTTGAACACTTGTTATAGCGCCCCTACCAGATTGCCCATTCAGAGGCGCTCCCGACTACTGCGCGAACGCTGAATCGGAGTTTCACGCCGAAGCGCATGAGCAATTGCGAGTGAAGGACTTGCCCAGGGTCCCTACGCGGCGGCTTTGAGGTGGATTCGAACCCGCAACCCTCCAGCTGCAAGGCACCGAACATACCCCTATAGGCCTACCACCGCGCCCCAGTATATTGTGTTGTGTTGTATTGTATTGTATTGTGTTGTATTGTATTGTATTGTATTGTATACTATTAACCAGAATTCACTCACAGATCGTCCATAATATGAAAAAATGAATTCCAAACGCATCTTAATCAGACGTCGGTAAAGCCTTCAGTCTTCAGATAACTAGTTAAAAATTGTAATGCTCGAGTACGGAAAACTGCAACTACGCGTCTACGTATTGTAAGTCTAAAGAGACGCGGCTGTAGTATGCACAAGCTTGCCACACTCATCTAGACCGCAATCTTCAAATGCATAAACGATGGCAGAAGTAGGCCTATGGGATTCTAGTTGGGATGATCAGGGATTCTAGTCTCCACTGGCTCAAACTGACCATTTTCAAAGCCTCCTTTGACGCATTTGCCTCGGCTGACCTGCATGGAAAAGCGGTGCTTAGTTGAGGGAGGATGAATTTCTACCATAGGCCTACATGAATTTATTTTAAACTTCTCCTATTAGGCCTATAACGATTCATGAATATTTTGGCGCTTCGGATACCTTACAGAGATAATTAGGCCTATAGCCTATTAATTAACTAGCAAAAGTACATGTTAAATCATTGGGCAATTAGGCCTAACTAATTAGGCCTAATTCTGCTTTCAAGTAGACGGCACTGATGAGGACATCTAGGTATGGGGTGCAGCTTACGTAATTATCTGTATTTTCGCACTGTTTAATTATTGACATCGGGAGTACAGCGTAAGGATGACGATTTGGGGTCGCGCACCAGTCGCGCACTATAGCAATTGCGCTAGGTAACCTGGTAGATCGACAGCGTATGGAGCGCTGTTGGCTCGATACGGACGGATGTCGTTTTTTGGGATTTTGTCTTCCGAAATGCATGGGATAGATTGGCAAATCGACATCCATGAGATGACGATTTTGGATCGTCGGGGTTTTGGATGCATTAAGTTATACATGGGTGTCATTTCCAAACAGCATCTGAGCATCTCATGGGAAAAGTGATGAGTCATAGGACAAAACTACATCTCATGGGGAATTAGGCTATGAAAGGCGGAGGTTGGCCATGGTGGGACCTAGCGAGTGGAAGGGGCAAAAGCCGCAAAACCCGCGTCGAGGGCTTCATAACAGGCGCAGGCGATCCGGATATACATCCTGATCGATGCTCTGACGGCTGAAACCCTAGCACAAGCAGCAGACGCCGCTCTGTTCAGAACAGTCCAGGGCAAATTAATGAACTTCACGTCCTCCCATTGCAGCGCCAGCGAGAACTATTATAATATAAGCTTAGTTTTCGGGAAAGGGTACACAACTTCACCCTCTCTGATAATGACTCGATGAACTTTAGGCCTATCCCAAGAATGTTATAATAGAAACATGCATTAGGCCTAACAAACTCAACCATAAGTAGCCATACTGTCAATAATTGTTAGACTTAGTCTAGGCCTACTGTTCACCTACAGCGTTATCGCCGTTATGCCTGTTGCTTGTTTGGAAATAAACGAATACAGGCTACATATGCATAGGCCTACATCGGACTAATAGAAAAGTTTTTTCGATCGTTGATGGAGGCCAATAATTAATTATAGCGTTCCTGTGGGCCAAAGGGTGTCTGTGAACATTACGAAACAATATTATAGGCTATTTGACACTTTCAGCGGTTCAACCACATTTTCCGTAGTAGAGGCCGAAACAATAGGCTATCTGTGACAGGCTATTAAGCTGAATCCGACATTGACGACATCGTTAATGAAAGCAGAATGTTTTTAAGGAAACCACGAAACACCGTTAATTAGTGCCTGTAGCATCTTTATCAAGATTTGCACATTGCTGGTTATTTTGTTAGACAGTTGCAAGATTAAATTTGACTAATTTGGCCAAATTCCAAGCCAGTTTTCTAGGCAGATGTGTTGTTGATAGCTGAGGCGTCTACCAGTTGATTGACGATAGAGGCTTAAGTTCCCAGGGCCGCCCTCGAACGCGGTCAAAATGCACTAGATATCTGACGGAGAGGTAAAGCTGATAATTATGCATAAGCTTATTGCAAATTATATCCGGTCGTTAATTAATTGGTAGATCTGAAACCCGAGGTCAGTCTGGAGCAAAGTATGAACTGCGATAGCCTACCATTAGGCTATCTTTTACAGCTTGGGTAAATTGTCAATTTTTTTCGACTAGTCCAAACCGGTTTCCGTTCGCACATCGACCAAGTACATGGCATTGTATGAGCTGTGAAACTGTTGTCGTCTATTTGGAGATAACACGTATTGTTAAAAACTTTGACTGGGCGTCACCGGTTTTAGTTGGAACATCGACCAATTCGTTCGTCATAAATGCAAGAATAATCCACCGGTTTTGGGTTACCAATTAAATTTATTTCCGGTTCTATCCGAACGTAACTTCAAACCAAAACGCTGCCAGTGCTGAGCCAGGGTTGCCACATTTCGGAAGTGCTTGGTCGCGAAGTCACGTCAAAAAGTAGCCCAAAAGTCGCGAGCTGAACAGCTAAATGAAAACATTAATATTTTTTTTTGTTAAGTACGTCAACATACATAGGCCTACTTTATTGGTTTCGCGAAGGCACGTGATGAAGCCATTGAGATAAAAATTTAGATGGCAGACTGCTTTTAATCAAGCCCCTCGGATGACGTCATATAGCGGAAGCCAGATGGCTTCCATCTTGCAAGTAGACTTTGTAGTAGCACTTCGTACGGAGTAGATCGAATAAATACGCGAAATGGCCGAAATAGAAACAAAATTTAAGTCTAAACGTTGTACAAAAAATTGTGTTACAGTTGGATGCATTAATGTGGCAAATCTAGAATCAAGAATGGCAGGAATAACTCTCCATGCGTGAGTATTAGCAGGTTTAATTGCATACCGTACTTGGCCTTCCGTGGAGGTAAATAACACAAGTTCGTGTGTTATATAGGGCAAAATGCATCCCACATCCTCATTTTATGGGTGCTCTTGTCCATTCATTAATCTCTTGAGACTGCAGACCGACATATCTCAAGGTTGTGGACTCAAGGCTGTGTGTCCCAGGACTTGCCGATTCTTCCCAGCGAACGTTGGTACCGCTGCAGCTAGGTTTGCAAATGGCGAGATTTCGAGGAAATGCGCAGTTTGTGAAAGCTGTCTGCGAGACAGATTTTTTAACCACAATTGCTGTTATTCCCTAAACATGTTTTACATTAGGTAATTTAAATCTTGATGCAAGGCTACAAGAATATTTTGTTTGAAGGGTGTACTAATAGGTAGGTCAGATTTTGTGATGAATTTTGTTTACAATATTCAGAGCTATGCCAAGTGTAAATCCTGTTTATCAATTAATCTAAAACAGTTGAAATTGTGTTTTGCTGTAAAATTATTATATGGTAAACTGCTAATAGTTTGAAGATATTTCTTTTTCAGATTTCCGATGTCAAATCCAGATCGTGTCAAAGTCTGGGAACATGGAATGCAGAGTAGAATTCAAAGCCACTAAATGACCTCGTGTATGTTGTCAACAGTTTACACCAGATTGCTTTAACCGCAGTGGTCAGACAGGTTGAGTGATGGAAGGTAGGCCTACGTCTTACAAATGTTTCATTACTATGTGATTACTTTATTTTTGCCAACCATGCCAGCTTCACTAGCTTTGTTGACCTATCCACAATGTCCATGTAAGTAAGTAAGTATAATTTTTATTAACCAATTGCTAATCACACTATGCTGTACAGACAACTAACAAGATATACATGGGTGTGTAGGTAAGGTGGGAGATGTTTCATTCTAGATTGATGTATGATTAGTTCATAAGTCGTTACTTGGTTTAGTTTGAAGTTGCATGTAGAAGCCTACCGGGAGACATGGTCCAGTTCAGCACCTACGATGGCACTGTTCGAAGATAGAATAAGTAAAATAATGACTGTGATAAATATTAAAATGTTTTATGGAACTTTGACCCTGATCACTCTGCGAAGATGTTTTATCACCCACCATCACTGCAGGCCATGTTAGGTTGCCATGTATAGACCAGAGTGACCCAAAAACAAAAGAAATACATCTTTGAAGTACATTTAGCCATGACAAACACTTCATGAACAAAATCTGTTCAGTTTCATTGTCCAGAGTATCTTACAATTCCGATATTCAGATTATATTCTTTGATACTTGCAGGTATTATTCCAACCATCTTCAGTTTATCTGCCGAAGCACTCTGAACCACGCAGAGCTCCAAAAGACAGATCTTACGCTGTCCTACCAATCTACCGTTGCTGAATTAGGCCTACATCTCACAGAACCAGCATCAACAGTTACAGCCGCTCATCTCGGGACAATGCAGATCATCCATATTTCATGCCGAGCCCCTCGAATGCTAAAGAGACGTCTGGTTGATGTTCATCAGAGACTGGAAGCCATGCAAAAGCATCCGTACAGTAGCCAGCAAAAATGCCGCAGATTACTTGTGAAGTTTAATTCAATGCAACTCAGCGAGAGACATGAAAACCTCAGTGCCAATGAAATTTGACAAACTGTTGCAAATTAACTGTCCATTGGCAAGTTTGAGTCCCGTCCCATCAAATACTAGACTGCATGAAGCAGAAATGGTCTCCAAACCCCTCATTTTGCAAGCTTATCGGTGCTTTGTACCCCTTTGCAAAAGATTCCTACTGTTTAAACTAGCAAAAGTTGATGAAGTAATCCTTATAGAAATTAACTGTTGCTGAGGAGTTTTGAAATATCAGAAGTTGCAGGGTCTTGTCACAATTGCATCAGCAACAAAAACTTAGGGTTTGGGCGGCTAGTTTTACATTTCATTTTTTGTCTCTTCCACTGAGTATGGCACTTGTGAAGTTTATTTGCAGCTCTCAAACCCTTGTTACTCTGCAACTCTCACAACTCCCTTAGGTAGTTCCAATTAATTTCATTGCCAGTTGGAGTCAGTTATGATGCTCTTCTCTACCAAAGTGTTTTTTATCAGCTTTAACATTATGACACGCATCAAGAAACACTGGAACGCTTTTAGTGGAATCACAAGGATGCAGAAAGTATGATTTCACATTTTCTATCGAAGGCCAAAAACAGTTCATCGTTGAACCCAGGGTTCCCATTAAATGCACTTGTACCAAGAACTGATGGTCTGTGGGTGTGGCAAGAATTTTGTTAAACGTTTGTCAAACATAATCGTAAGCTTTAGATGATTAAAATTGTAAAGCAAGAGCATATGCACGAAGTTCAAGAGGATATTATAACCTAACAGCTTCCCAAGAAACTTTCTTCAAACGGCTCATAACCAAATCTGATGCCGGCCTAGAAACGATGCACAAAGGTTTTCAGCTACCTGTTGTTATAAAAGTTTTGTTTATTTTCAGATCATGAAAAGCAGCTAGACTTTGAACAATCACTAGGTTACTCTGATCGGGTCCATCCATTGCCTCAAACTACATAAAAATAAGGCTGCATCACCAGTGCAAAACTCACACTAGATAATATTGTACAAGGGAAAACTGTTGTTCTGTTGTGTAATAAGATGGTTGGGTTTAACTGTTGTTCTGTTGTGTAATAAGATGGTTGGGTTTAAAGGACAGTTGTTAGCTGGTCCTATGTTTTGTAATTGAAAAAAGCTTAAAGATATATACTTTACTGCTGCTTTATTATTGTACATTGCATTCATAAAAGCTATTGAAGTTACAGTATGTTTTACTTTAGGTTAGTGTGATGATGATGGTGGTGGTGAACTGGTGGTGGAAGGTACTGTGGTGATGGTGGTGATGGAAGTTACTGTGACTCTGATGATGGTAATTGTGGTGGTGGAAGTTACTGTGATGATGGTGGTAGAAGTTACTGTGACTCTGATGATGGTAATTGTGGTGGTGGAAGTTACTGTGATGATGGTGGTAGAAGTTACTGTGACTCTGATGATGGTAATGGTGGTGATGGAAGTTACTGTGACTCTGATGATGGTAATTGTG
The DNA here is from genome assembly GCA_020284085.1 of Aporrectodea caliginosa. Classification (NCBI taxonomy): domain Eukaryota; kingdom Metazoa; phylum Annelida; class Clitellata; order Crassiclitellata; family Lumbricidae; genus Aporrectodea; species Aporrectodea caliginosa. The sequence goes on from JACEVL010000818.1 coordinate 359,173, forward strand.
GTGGTGGAAGTTACTGTGACTCTGATGATGGTAATTGTGGTGGTGGAAGTTACTGTGATGATGGTGGTAGAAGTTACTGTGACTCTGATGATGGTAATGGTGGTGATGGAAGTTACTGTGACTCTGATGATGGTAATTGTGGTGGTGGAAGTTACTGTGACTCTGATGATGGTAATTGTGGTGGTGGAAGTTACTGTGATGATGGTGGTAGAAATTAGTGTGACTCTGATGATGGTAATTGTGGTGGTGGAAGTTACTGTGATGATGGTGGTAGAAGTTACTGTGACTCTGATGATGGTAATGGTGGTGATGGAAGTTACTGTGACTCTGAGGCAGGCACGTAGAGACTTAAATTCAAGAGTAGGCAACTTATCAGACCATTGGCAAAATCCTGGTCATTGGGGGTCATTAGTCAATAAAAGTTCCAGTATATAAAAAAGCAAGAGGAGGCAACTGCCTCCTCGTGCCTCAATGTAGCTACGCCTATGCTCTGAGGATGGTAATGGTGGACGTTGCTGTGACTCCGAGGGTGATGATTTTGATGGTGATGGTGGAAGAGTAGTCCAGGTAGTTTTGAACTAGTAGAAATTGACCAAATTAACAACGCATAGCCAGAAACTATAATGAAGACATGCCAACGTTAAGCCAACGGGAGGCGTAATTCTTTATTTATAAATCTGCCAATGTTACGAAAACATCAATAGCGTCATATCCAAATGATTTATAAATAATGATGAACCCATTAAATGGGCCAGAGGCAAAGATTAAAACGATAAAATTGATTAATTTGGTCAATTTCTACATCCCACAGTCTATAGTAAATGCACTGTTTACATCCGACGGTCTACCAAAATGGCGTTGGGTGCGCCGCTACCGTCTGCGTCAAAGGCCGTAAGCCCAATACACGGCAGCACTTTCTCTAGTTCTTCTACCTCGTTGCTTTTAATTAGTGCTTTAGACTAGTCCGTACCTGGAGCATGTATTTATTACTAACTGAGCAATCGTAATCGTAAACTCGATATTTCTACAGCGCCCACAAAAGCGAAGTCGCGGGAACCAGCTTATTCACAGGCGCTTAACCAAAACAGAATCGATAGGCAGGGGGTCAAAATCCAGAGAGTCAGGCAGGCAGACAGTCAGACGGCTAAGGTGGATGATGCTTAGAGTTGAAATGGCGAGGAAGGTGAGGGGAAGAGAAGGAATCGGGATAGGATTTGTGAAAAAGCAGTGTTTTCAGTTTTGAGTGGAAGACCTGTGGAGAGATAGCAAGAGGTGAGGTTTTGGTGAGTTCATAGGATGGATCGGATATTTGTCGTAGCACAGGCGGGAGTTTGTTCCAAAGAGGCGGGACAGCTATGGCTATGGAACGATTTGCAAATTTAAGCGATGAGGTGACGGAAGGGCGGAGCAGTGTGAGGGTGGAAGATGAACGGGTTGAACGAAGAGGTTGGACCGAGAACAACTGACGGAGATACGAGGGCTGAGAGGATTGAAGCGTATTGTAGGTGAGAGATAGGACTTTATATTCTATTCGTTCAGGAATTTTGAGCCAGTGGAGTGATTTCAAGACAGGTGTGATGTGGTGGTGTTTGGGGGTTTTGGTGACAGCACGGGCGAGGGCATTCTGAATGGCTTGGAGGCGATTAATTTGAGTGGTATCTATGTTGAGAAAGAGAGCATTGCAGTAATCTAATTTAGCGTGAACTATTGATGTGGCGACACCACATAAGAATAGTAGCTAGCAACAGTGACCCAGTAGCCTACCGTGGTCAATTTATGAGAATTCATAATGTCGCGGTAGCGACCGCGGGACAATTCAAAAGTAGCCCAAATATCGCGAGGACGAAATTTTCAGTCGCGAGCGCATTGAAAAGTAGCCCAACTCGTGCTTTTCGCGACGACCTGGCAACCCTGTGCCGAGCTACCATTCCTTAGACTTTTCCCCAAGAGCTTGGGATTTTTGGGTCGACTTCGGATCTTGGGATTTTGCATAACAATCTTGGGATTTTTGTCTGAGGTCTAGACTTTTTACCGTACTTTGGCAGAGAATCAGATCAGAAAAAATTCGCTCAGTGACTGTCTGAAAGACGTATATTATTATTGTAACTTGTAAATATTGTAACTTGTTAATTCAATGTTATGTTCCAGCTGCTTCTTTGCCAGTTAGCATTTTTGCAAATAATTGTGATTGTTAAAACACGTTTCATAATTATTTCATCACAACTCTTTCCTTTTCAGTTACTCGGGATTTGTTGGTACTCTTGGCCAATCTTGGGATTTTTCTGGCAAGATCTTGGGAATTTCAGAAAATGGAGAGTGGTAGCACTGGTGCTGAGATATGAACCTATCTGCTAGTACAGCATCCTCCATAAAGATAAACCAATTTGAAAGTTACATGTAGGAATACACTGAGCCGATCACATAATTATTAACAGACACTGACTCTTGATGTCTTGATTTGAATAGACTGGTCAGCTGGCACGGCTTTTGTGAGATGTTGAGAAATTATCCATTGTACTTGCTACATGTGTGCCCTCTCTTGCCAACCCTCCCCTATCTCTCTTAACACTGTAACAATGCAATAAGTTTATACACCAGAGATTCGTTGCAATACAATTAATTAAAACACAAATTCTGATATAAAAGGTCAGGATATGGAACCCAAATTAGTTCAGCATCATTATAAAGTCTTGTTAAATGCCGGTTCTCGTTATTGCTCTCAAAGACAATTTACAAGAAGTTTGCAGAGTATATATTTGCTTGATGACAAGGGAGTCAAGACTCAAGACCTGCAGAAGTTCTGAAAGAGTACCGATTGCCCCACGTCTGAAATTTCTGATTCGTGTAACATCATAACATGCAACCATTGCAACAAGTCACTGGTAGATAATGTGTAGAACGTGAGAACAGTAAATGCTTGACCATGGTTGAAATGTTTAGAACTTGAGAACAGTAAATGGCTGACCATGGTTGAAATGTGTAGAACTTGAGAACAGTAAATGGCTGACCATGGTTGAAATGTGTAGAACTTGAGAACAGTAAATGCTTGACCATGGTTGAAATGTTTAGAACTTGAGAACAGTAAATGGCTGACCATGGTTGAAATGTTTAGAACTTGAGAACAGTAAATGGCTGACCATGGTTGAAATGTTTAGAACTTGAGAACAGTAAATGGCTGACCATGGTTGAAATGTTTAGAACTTGAGAACAGTAAATGGCTGACCATGGTTGAAATGTTTAGAACTTGAGAACAGTAAATGGCTGACCATAGTTGAGGTCTTGTATCATGGACACAGTTTTGGTCATCAAGGTATAATGATTACTTTCAAGTCATGAAATACCCCATGACCACCAAATCGTAATCTGCCCTTCACTCACATTTATCTATCTCCATGTCATTTCCACTTTGGTTTTTCTATTTTACTTTGGTTTCCAAAATGTTTCTTTTAACAGTACAGGTTAGTATTACATCTACTTTGTAACTTACAATTGCATTGGGTAATACCTGTTACCTTGTTACCTTGTGCTGTCAGTTCCTGGAACTCTAGCGACCTTCATGATCAAGCCTCTCCATTTCCTTCTGTCCGCCGTCGCATCTCTCAGTTCTGCCAAATTCATTCCAGTTGTTTCATGTATCTCGTCCATCCACTTTTTCCTTGGTCGTCCTTGTTTTCTCCTTTCCTCTCCATATGCTAACATCATTTCCTTTTCCAATCCATCTGATCGCATGACATGACCAAAGAACCTCAACTTTGCTCTTAGCACTGTTTGTTGTAGTGTCTCTTCATTCTCAATTCCGATACTCATGCGCACCCAATCGTTGGTCCTTTTCTCTTTCCATGATATTCTCTGCATCTTCCTCCATATCCACATTTCGCATGCGTTAATCTTTTTTTCATTTTCTTGGTCATTGTCCATGTCTCACTGCCGTATGTTACTGTTGGTATGATCAGAGCCTTCACCAATCTTTTTTCGTGTCTATACTCACATGTTTGTCCTTCCATATTTTTTCCAGACCATTCATTGCAGTTTTTCCTATCGCTACTCTACGATTTATTTCCATATCACACTTTCCCTCTTTTTCTATTACTGATCCCAAAAACGTGAAGCTAGTTACCGTTTCTATTTCCTCTCCATCTACTACAAAACTGTCCTCCTCCTCTGTTGTCATGATCTTTGTCTTCTTTATATTGAAGTAGAGTCCTGCTTTCTCACTTTCACTCTTGAGCCTTCTTATTAGTTCTACCAAATCGGTTTTTTTACCCGCCAATAGTGTTGTATCGTCAGCGTATCTCAGATTGTTTATTGTTCTTCCCGCTATCTTTATTCCTTCCATAGCCTCATCCATTCCCGCCTGCCTCATTATCCTTTCAGCATACATATTAAATAGGAAAGGAGACAGAATGCATCCTTGCCGCACTCCCTTCCTAATCCTGAATCTGTCAGTATCTCCATATTCAGTCCTTATCACCGCTATCTGATCTTCGTACAAACCCCTAAGAAGTTGAATCAAGTGTTTCGGTATTCCCATTTCTCCCAAGGTTTTCCACATCAATTCATGATTAATGCAGTCAAACGCTTTGCTATAATCAATGAAGCATATGTATACTTTCTGTCCAAACTCCCTTTGTCTCTCCATTATCCACCTCATATTGGCAATATGATCACGTGTTCCACGAAATTTCCTAAATCCTGCTTGACTATCAGGAAGCTCTCTCTCTATTGTACTCTCCATTCTTTTATGTATTATTTTGAGTAATATTTTGCTTATGTGTGATATCATTGCTATTGTCCTGTAATTTTCACACTCTTTTGCGTCTCCTTTTTTAAATAAAGGGATAAAGACTGAACTTTTCCAATCTTCTGGCCACTTTCCAGTTTTCCATATGTTATTACAAATCTTTGTTATTGTCTTTGTCATCACGCCATCCCCAGCTTTTACCATTTCTATTGGTATCCCGTCTTGACCCGGGGCCTTATTATCTTTCAATTGTTTAATAGCCCATTCTACCTCTGCTTCCATGATTTCCGGTTCATTTTCATACTCTGTTACATCTGTTTTTTCTACCTTTACTCTTTTATCTTCGTTGTACAACTCTTCTGTGTATTCCTTCCATCTTTTCTTCATTCCTTCTTCATCCGCAATTATGTGTCCATCACCTGCTTTCAGCGACCCCATTTTGGTGTGTTTTTTCTCGTTATTTCCCTCACTTTTGAAAACATAGTTTTAGTTCTTCCTTTTCTTCCCTCCTCCTCCATTTCCTTGCATAATTCATTTAGATGTTTTTCTTTGTCCATGCGTGCTTGTTTTTGGAATGCGCTGTTCAGTTTTCTTATCTTATCTTTATCTCCTTCTCTTTTTGCTTCCCTTCTGCATATGGCTATGTTAATAGCTTCTTTCGATAGCCAAGGAGTTGTTTTAGTTTTTCTTTTCTTCGGAATATATTTCTCCGCAGTTTCTAAGATCACTTCCTTTACCTGTAATACCTGTAACGGTCACCAAAACATGTTTTGGCCTAGGCCAAACCAATGGTGCGGCCTCAACATTTTTTGCGCTCTCTTTACAAAAGCCTGTTATATCGACTTCACACAAAGCATGAAAACGGGTTGAAAACTAAATTTAGAAATCTCCATAATTATTTCCAGATAAAACGAAAACCAAGTTTAGCAGCAGGACTCAAATGTCATTTACCATAACTTTCCCAAGTGGACCAACTGTAGAAACGCAAATATTTTGTCAGCGTTTTGCAGTAAACACACCAATTTATATAATCACATCGTTCCATTTTAAAATTTATGTTCCATCATCTCATAATTGTGACATTTCCAGTAAAATAAGTCGGTGTCAAAGCGTCTATGCAGAAGAGTCTGTGCCGTTCTTTGTGAAAATTTCTGTTGATCCTGGTTTCATCCACGACAGTCCGAGGCTTTGAATGTTCGGACTTCCCTCACGACTGCTAGAGTCCTGTAAAAAATGTTAAACAGTAAGATACATGCATATCGGGGCAGGGATGGGCAAATTACTTGAAAAAATGTAATTGAATTACAAATTACGAATTACTTTGGGACATGAAATGTAATTTCAAATTACAAAATACATGGGAAATGTAATTGAATTACAAATTAACAAATTACAAATTGCTCAATTTCAAGTAATTTGGCCATTTCAATTACTGCCCTATGTTCTGGCGCGTTGGATAACATCTGGCGAAGAGTGCGAGAGGTTGCGAGTTCGAGCCCCGTTAGGCGGATTTGCTTTGTAGGCTGCTATTAGTGCCGTGTATTACAGGCTGTCTGTTCTGTTAGTAGTTAACTAGTTAAGATTGTTTCAATTGCATAATATGTAAATGTACAGCGCAGTGCGTTTGTCAGGGCTAAATTAAAGAAAAGATATTATATTATTATTATTATTTATTAATTGCACTTAATTGCTCTGCTTCGGCCTGCAGTGGCCACCGATCTCTATGTTCTGCGGTCCATGGTGACTTGCTTGTTCCCTTTGCGCACTTCCACCATGCAATACTGGGTTTTCCCCGACATGGGCCTGACCATTTGAAACGGTCTTTCATCGGAGCTATGTTTGCTCCCAGTGACAGATTCCTCGGCCTTTTACTTATCTCTAAAAAACATTCTTTTCAGCCACGGCTGGCCCGGGAGCGCCTCTGAGTAGTATCTTGAAGGGATGCTATATCAATATCACCTCTCTACCTTCAATCACTTCTAACTCATTACATACCTCCTCGTTGCCTGCGATCATCAAGTACAGGTCTTTTAGCTGAGCCATGATGCAGAACAGTTGTGGGCTCTCGTGCATTCCATGCCTCTGCCCCAAGGAATGGAATCGACTGCCACTCTCTCTTCATAGCTCAAATTCACTTCCCTTCTTCAAGAAGTGGCTCAAAACTCACTATATCTCCTTGGCTTTCAAGCACTTTGATATCCAACTACATCTTCTCCTGGCGGTTGATTATCCGTGAATCAGATTCACGTTTCAGTGTGACTGTGCGCGTTACAAATTTAATTAATAATAATAATTATTTAATTAATAACTCATTAAGTGTTTACTCTGCCTTGCCTAACTTTTATACAAATTATTAGCCCTAGAAAAGGGAGTTATGATTTTACACAAAAACTACAAATTCTTACGTTTTGGCTTAGCATTCGATTTTTCGCGTCTTCATGAATTGCTGGGTCCCATTTGCTGAATCTGTAACATCACATATAAGAAAATCTTCTCAAAACACAGTCAAGTCCCAGATGGCAAGCTAGACAGGAAGGTCAGAGACTCCATCTCACCCAAAGGAGCTTCAAGTTACTTGAATACCAGGCTCACTGTAGCTGCAGTATTCAGTTTCTTGGTGGCCAGTCAATAGTTCAGGAGTTAGAGTCAACTGTAGATTGTAACCCCAGCACAATGCAACCTTTTTATAAAGATGACACTTACCCCTGGCATATAATGGTTCATAACAGAAAGATATTCTAGTGTTTAGAAGACATAAATCACTGTTCTCCCTCCATCTCTCCCTCCCTTCCTCCACTCTCCATTCTCTCATTCTTAAACTGTTGAAAACAAAGAAAGACATTATCGTTTCGTCTTGTCCCAGCTACTCTTTTCAGCTGAATTCATCACTGGCAAGATATAAATGTTTGACTATTTAAATAATTATTGCACAACTCTACCTTTGCATAGTCAACTGCATATAGTTGTCAAAATATACAGTGAAAAACAATTATACCTGATCGCATGATCATCCTCTGGATCGGGATCAATGTAGAGCAGTTCTTGTGCTTTTTCGATCGACTGTGCCACTTTAGTTTTAAACGATTCATTGTCTTGTTCATACCTAAACAACAAAGACACATTAACAAACCTAATGACTTTTGCAGTGCATTATCACAATGCACAAGGGGTCATCTGAAATGTGACTTCAATCTAAACCATAGTAACACATAATCTGTTGGAAAAATTCGGTGAAACTCAAAAGGTCGGGCAAACCTGCATTGGCTCTCTCTTAAACTTAGAATAAGATTCAAGCTTGTCTTCTCTGAATACGTTCAAGATCACCTGATCAAAGAATTCTCCAGCCTCGCTATGTCCCACACTCCAACTGCAACTTGAGTATGGTACACTTTCTCATCTTTTTTCATGTTACATCGAACTGATGCATGCACAAATTTCAGCTAGACTTGAGATGCATCTTTACAGAACTGTCAGACGGCCATAGGTTATTAAAAGGTGTTTATTATTAATTAATTCTAATTAATTTATTAATTAATTTATTAATTAATAAATTCTATAGTGCTGATGTCTAATGCACAAGGTATCAACCGATGGTACACCAAAACCAAGCCATAATCAGGTCAATGCAGAGCTCAGATACATCCACGTACTTTTCATTACTCGGAATGCACTTCACAAATCTGTTTGACTGATTTGAAATCACTGCCATAACATTCTATTTAGAACATTTTCTTAATCCACCTAGACTAACTTAGGCCACCAAGGCCAACTTACAAGACAGCGGCTTCTGGATTCAGTGGTGTATTAGTCTCAATCTTCATGAAAACCCTTCGTGCGTACATCAGGACCTGCCATAGGTGATGAAAGTTACGCCTGCAATTCAGAAAAACAGCCCAGAATTTATCTATAAAATATATCAAATACTAACTTTCAAATTCCATAAATTTAAAACAATCTGATCAATCTGAAAACGATTTTTACAAATTAGAAACTACATCAACAGTTTGGAATTTTTGCAGCTTAAATCTATAAGATTAAGTGCATGATTTCTATGACATTCTTTCACAATATCTAATCGGGGAGTATAATGTTAGTCTGAGATTGCACGACAAAAATAGATTAAACAAAGGAACAGCAAACTAACAAAGGCTGTCTCAGAAATGTTTACAAAGAAAGAAATCGCAAAATGCCGGAAATCTAAATGTGTTGTATGTAGAGACAAAAGACAAGACTGGAAAGACCAAGCACCTACTTCCACTTGTGGAAAGCCCTTGTAATATCCAGCTGCCCAGTCAACGGGTGGATAACCGGGTGGTAGATCGGAGGAGTAAACAGAACTTTCTGCAATCACCAATAACCACAATATAGGAACCTTCTTCATTTTTTATATGTGTACTGAAACGAGTTCTGAAGCCTTAATAACAATATACACCATCCTGGCCACAGGTTACTAAAGGCACACCCAAAAGAGCAAAAGTCCCACTAAATTAGGCTGACCAGATATTGGAAACTAAAAACCGGGACACTTCAATCACGAAATAAATTTGTCATGTTGTCAATAATTAATATAATATAACTTGCACAAATATCTATTTTATGCTTATTATACTGGTATAAGACTATAAGTCTATAACTATAAAACTAAGTGAAAGGTTTTATTCAAATCATGCTTTTAAATTTAAAATTAAATTCTAAATTTATCGAATCAGTCACTCATATTTGGCGCTTGAATGTATGCTTGATGAAGAACTTGCTCTTGCACTCAGAGCGACCTTGTGTTTCTTAGTGGCAATGTGGTCATTGATGTCTGACCTGCCGCCGTGAGCAACCGAAATAGTTGACTTACATATATTGCAGAATGCAGTACCATCAGTCGCACTGCTGGACAAGAATGAAAACTCGGCCTTCAGATCGTCGTTAAAAGAACACTTTCGTTTTGACATTTTATAATTTTATTTGAGTAATTTAGTTAAAAATTATTATTTATGAAAATGTGCTTCATCAGAATATTATCACTACGACAATATGACGTTTAGAACCGAAGAGGTATTATGCATGGTAATAAATAAAAGTGAGATTAAAAATGAATTTACTCGCCAGATGCCAGTAGTAAAATCAAGGAGACGTTGATAAAGTAAGTATATCCTTTATTTTCATCACATGACAAACGCACATGAAATACATCATAAAATTATATAAGATCGGAAAGTCGGGTAAGTTTTAAAAACCGGGACATATTTAACAATATACACCTTTCCTGGCCACAGCTAGCAGAAAAGGACTGACCCGAAAGAACAAACATCCCACTAAATGGAACCGATATAACATAATACAAACATACCATGTCTAATGAACAACTTCAGATTGGCTAAATGATGTACATGTACATGAAATTAGTAATCTGACAACTGGAAAGTGTTTCTTTACAGGCCACACGTTAGGGGCACACGAGTCAATTTCACGCTACATTCATCTGACAAACTCTTACAGGTGCTGAAAGGTCAATTAACAATCTCTCCTAACAATAGTAACAGGAATGAGCTTTCACCTATAGTCAGAAAACCAGTTTTCGTCAGTCAAGGCTAGAATATATTCAGATAACCAAAATTATTCAACAAGTTAAATCCAGATCCTAACTCCTAAGACCTCACAACAATGTTGCCAATACAAATGGAGCAAATCAATCAAATTGAAAACTGTTTAGTGCACCAAAAGGGTAGCTTAAAATCAAAATGTTAGATCCTAAGCATAGTACAACAGGAGTCAAATGAAAGCTTATGTCAAGTCAAAGCTTATGTCAAGTCGTCTGTGACATACTTAGAAAATATGAAGAGCAGCCGTTTCTAAGGCAAAACCTGATAGGAAGCCATGGGTTGATATGTAAGAAACTTCATTTCCTTAGCCTCAACACTTGGGACATGTGGCCAGCCCTTGTCCTTGCCGCATTCTCTTTTCACCAACAATGTAAACTCAGCACAAGTACTATTTTACACAGGTAACCGAGTTTGCTACACATACTAAAAAGAAAACATGACCCAGTGCCAATAGGTGACAGAGGAAGAGGAATACACCAAACAAGAACTGTGTAAATGAACACTGTTTGAGAAACCTTACTGGACATTCGCCGTCGGGAAAGTTGTTTGGAATGTCAAGGCTGAACCTAAGGGTTGCGCCTTCATAGATGCCTTGTCGAATGAACATTACGCCGTTCCAACCTAGAGAAAATAACAGAGACACAGATATCGGATTTCAAAGATGCTACAGAGCGAGATATCTTCCCGACACTTTCCACAGTTTCTAGCAACTGTACCATCCTCGCTGACCCAGCACAAGTTTTGCACAGGTTGCTGCCTCCCCTTACACAAACAAACCATTCACTACATGTACGCCACAGGCCCACAAATCCTTTGTAATCAGGATGATTTATTCAGGAATACAAGTCATAGTATTGTGTAAGCCAAAATGTGGTTAGCAATTGGCCAAATAAAGGATATACTAACTTACTTACAAAACAAAGGTCAACACAAAACAATTTGGATACAGACATATGCACATTTCCCACAAGAAACATTTATTATAACTATGCAGTCTGTGCAGTGAAATATGATTTTCATTTGCCTTGCCCTTACTTTGGAGAAAATGGGCAACAACTGGCAATAACCGGCCGGCAACAACTGGCAATAACCGGTTATTGCCACTGTCCCGGCAACAATACGTTGTTGCCGGCATTAACCCAACCCAGTGAGAAGCATAAAGAATCATAAAAAACCTCTAACTTTAAACCCACTGCATTAGCTTTAATTGAGTGGCTGTAAAAATCTATGGAAATTCCAGTTACTTTACACAGTACATGCAATACAAAATACAACTGAATAATAGATAATTCAGGACTCTAAATTAAACTGAATAATAAAAATAAACTGACTTATAAAAATAAACTGAATTATACATAATTCAGGACTTTAAAATAAATTGAATAATAAAAATAAACAGAATTACAGATAAATCTAGAGTCCAGCAGGTTTCTGAAAAAATCCAAAGCAACTCACGGAGAGGAGATTTCGCAGATGGCATCACGTATATGCCTGGCAGTTTCTGTTTCTGCAGCATTTGGCTGAAAGAATAAAAATTAAAGTTCTACCATGTAACTACTTACTTAATTATTTTCAAATTTACAATCTAACTCGATGACGATGGAGAATTTACCTCTTAACTAATTAGCTCATTATTTCAAATTTGTAACCTAACTTGAAAACCTTTGGAGGGGTCACCCAAATGTGGACAAGGGCAGGTGTCATGCCCAATCTGGTTGTCCATGCCAAAATTTGGTACATACAGATATTTCAGTCCATCCTGTACCTTCACTATGACTTCAGTATCTCATTGGATCTAAATACAGTCCATTTTCTGGATGTGGCATTATCAAAGTAATCCACCCTGTAGGAAAGTTAGCCCTATAAGATCAACAGGATACACAAAGTAAGGCCTTAGTATTGCGATGGACTGCATACATTTGTGAAAGGTAGACAGAAGGGATAATGATAAACGGAAACAAACGAAGCGCAGGGAGGGAAAGAGGAAAGGAGTGAGAAAGGAGTGGAAGAAGGTGTTTAAATTCACTGTTTATGGACATCCATGATGGGTGACTTTCAGACATTTTCACATTGAAAATCTATAGTCTTTTCAGTCGCTTGTGCCCAGAAGTGTTTCCCTCATCCTCATTAAGAAGAGGCAGCCATGTGTAGGAAGTGTAGGCAACTTCGTTTTCTTAGCCTCGGCATACAACGGCAGGTGGCCAGTCCTCTCCCTCATCGTCTTATCTCCCCACTGACAGTGTACTCGTTCTAGCTGATTTTCCTAGGGGCACATACGGAACAGAAATCTCAACCAAATTTCTGCTCTGATGGGGATTTGAACCCTGACCTCTCGATTGACAGTCCAGTGCGCCAATCACTACACTAGTGAGCACCCTCACTATAAGCCAACCATAAATTAAACTCCACTGTAACTGTTAACCAACTGCTAGTACAATTCATACCCATTTTTACCTCAGCGCTGGCTTGCGGGACTGCTTCTTTTAATAAATGATCGGTGAAGTTTTTCCAGTTTGTCCTGTCATCAGTGGGATGATTCAACTAGCAGGCTCCGCTTGAAAGACTCTAAACAACTAAAGCCAAAAAGCCTACTTTTACAATAATACTCACTACTCAGCCATCAGAGAATATTCCAGAAAGAACGGTCCATAGCCGAGATCGCCACAGGGGTTGCTTGTCAGGCGTTCCATTACCCTATGGGTCGATGAAAGCACGGTTTCGTTGTCGGGCAACGGAGGCAACTGTTTCCTTCCTGGTCCACAAGATTTTGGGCGCAGGGTGTCCCAACTATCAGAAGCGTCGTGACCAAATTCTGACTGTGCTCTTATATAACCAAACTTCTGAAAAACATAGTTTGACTATAATTGACTATTATATCAAGTGTTACAGTACCATTATAATATGTCGTGATACTGAACGCAGCCCCTTTTAGTAATCTTCCACAAGCGCTGTACGCAAGATAATCTTACAAATTTAAACAGATTTAACTTAAAATAAATTTTGCACAACAGTGGTTCTCAAAGTTTTGTCCATGAAACACTTATGGTCTATGAGTCCAGCATGTGGTCTGCAGTGAAAAAGTTACCTAATATTCCCATAATGTCCTTCTCTCATAAAAAACACTGTTGTGTTTGATAGATAGCATTTTCCTCTGTTTCTTATCAACGACATCTACTCTGTGGTTTTGTTGCCGTCATTGCTGATGTCACAGTGAAAATGTTTTTACCTTGACAGTCACATTATTAATTTCTGATTAAAATTATTGGGCTTATTGTAGGTGGTCTGTCATAAGTTTGACTTTGGTAAAGTGGTCCCGTGATGAAAAACTTTAAGAACCACTGGAGTAAGTATAATAAAAGCCAAATGAAATAGAATATCCAAGGGAATATTGTTAATAAAAGCCAAATGAAATAGTAAGCATATCCAACGAAATATTGCTGATAAAGTTACACACTCAACAAACCAACAGCAAAATAAAGTGGGAATATTGCTAATAAAGTTACACACTCAACAAACCAACAGCAAAAAATGTCTCTACAGTGAGTGGGACAAACTTAGTTGCCACAGGGTCACACCATTCCCCCATTGGGAAGCATTGTTCCCATTAGAATCCATCCAAAAATATTCCCCCACTGCTTTCAGCCATTATTTGTGCCTTGAACTGGACAACTTTCTCTTATAGGTTAGCCAGTTCACACACAGGTCAAAAGCCAACAATATAAAAAGAGAAAGTAGTTGGAAATTAGTCGGACCTTGGGGTCAGGCTGGTTAGACATGCTTCATTCGTGCAGCAAATCTCTCATCTGAAACACAAAATGGTAATGCAACAGAGACGGTAAGCTGGGTTTACGAGGTCACAAATACTCTTGACACTATTTAAAAACAGCCTTTAGAACCAAAATAAATATCACAATACAACAAGTTCAAGTATAATGGAATCACACTCTAAAAGGGGGTCAACTCGAATCATGAAACCCGAATCCCCGAAAACGCGAAAAATAGACAAAAGCCCGATTTCCCGAAAACAGTTTTCTAGAAAGCGGCCGAGATATTTAGAGTTAAATTGTAAACATAACAAAGACCTAGCGTGGCCTTGATGTATATCGATACACTGCCTATTCAAATGTTTACTTGTTAATTATATTCATTCGGGTCAGACTTAGAAAATGAATTTCGGGGATCCGGCCGAAATTCATTTCGGGGATTCGGGTTTCGGGGATTCGGCCCGCACCCAGAAGTATAGTTGCTAATCGCAGTCAAGTGACGCATTGTAATGTCTTATGCCGTACTTAGGAGCATTAACTCTGCAGTCACCTATGTGCATGTTAACTATCATCAATCCAGCTTCCATTTCATCAAGAAATTTTTTCATCAATGCAACTTCGATTTAATTGGAAAAAATTACTTTTATCAATCCAACTTCTATTTGATGAAAGAAATATTTTTCATCAATGAAACTTTTATTTAAGCAAAGATATGTTCTCATGGATCCATGCAGCTTCTAATTACGGAAACAATTATTTTCAGCAATCCAACTTCTATTGAATCGAAAACTTAATTTCATCCATCCAGCTTCTATTTACGGTAAAAATTATTTCGATCAATCCAACTTCAATTTTGAAAACAGGAATGTTTTCATCAATCCCACTTCCATTGGGAAACAATTTCTTTCATCAATCCAGCTTCCATTTTAGAGTGACAGTATCAAATAATTTAGCAACGTAAACTACGACTTTACCGAACTTTGCTAATCGCAGTCAAGTGACGCATTGTAACCAGAGTATGGCGCTAAATGATCAGCAAAATACACAACTGTATCTCTCCAGAATAACCACATTACATAGCATAAAATTTACCTTTTAATTACGATTCGAAATCGCAGGCCAACAGCCTCTACCCCAAAAAGGTCTAGTTGTCTCATGACATTAAATCAGTCATCAACATTTTACGCTCACAAAGTGACGTCAAATCACAAAATGACTACAGCTTACAGAAAACTTCTAAATCACAAATGAAACTGAACAAACGACTACATATCACAGACTAAAATGACTAAAAACAAAAGTCATTAGGTTTGTCATTTACCTTTTAAGTCCAGGCAAAAAGTGTAACTAAATAAAATATTCATTCAATGAAAAAAAGAAAAACATAAATCAATCGACACCCTTGCCGGAAGTAACAACCTTAGGCGCTGGTGCCCTAACAGTCGAGATTGTTATTATCATTGATATTAATTAATTTTGTTATTTTGTTATTTTGAATTTATGTATTTAATTGTGCATGTTTGTCTATACTATTTCCTCCGGTGATGGCCAATTTCAAATATGCAAATAATCGTTTTATGCACTGTAATGCATACACGGTTGTTATTATGCTTATGAAGGCTACTTGCTTAAGGCTGCGTCAACGTCAGATTTTTAATACGAAGCACAATAACTTGTGGATTACGACAACGCAACGTTTTGTAGTTTTAGATTAGTTTAACTGGAACAACAATAATAATTGTTCAATATATACGAAGATTAGACGTTTGTTAATTTATTGCGCAACATAAATGGTTGCCCATGCGCAGCGAAGTAGAACAAGTCCAAACAAGACGCGGTGGGGAGGGAGATGCGAGTGGACGTAATGAAATAAATTTCTGAATTATGTTTAAGACGAAAACGTAATTTTACTCTTTTATATGTTACAGAGATTTTTCTTAAGGTTGATAACGTAATAAGGTAGTGATAATGGAACTCATTTTTTAGCTGTTTTGTGAATGTGCGGGTTGCGTTTGGCTTATCTGTATTTCGGCTAGGGCCTAGTTGTTTCGGTGCTTATTTTTATAGCGCATGAATTCTTGCGTAACGTTTCTTTACTAAATCAGATTATCAGAGTAATCCATGACCTTCTCAGTATTTTTCAGTTGTTTTTAGAGAAAAATTTTTTTCCAGGCTATACTTAGAAAAACTTTAAAGTCTATGGCGACTAGACCTATCAATGTTGTGAAAATGGACTTAGAATTAATTCTGATTTCTATAAGAATATTCCATGTATCCACTTATATTTATGCTCAGGACAGTTACTCTAAGTCTAAGATGCACTATAGAAATATTCCATTCTGGTTGTCTATTCAGCAAAGGCTTCAGAAGAATGGAACACTGATATCTACAACTGTCTGACCGTTTAAAGTTCTTCCACAATGAACCTTGAAGCATCTGCCTTTAAGAAGACTGGTACATCAGCAGCAGCTCTGACTCTGACAGGAAACGATGTCAAAATACTCGGCAAACTACTGGAAAAGAAAAGAGAGAAGACGCTTCCACCGAATCAGTTTCATACACGGCTCTTCAAAACTCATAACAGCAACTGGACTCCAGTTGTACACAAGCCTTCCAATGATAAGGTACTAGTAATCTGATCTCTGATCATAATCCCTAATCTGTTCCATTCCAGATACATCTATAGGCTTAGACCGGGCCGTAAATCGTTTCAACATGTGGGGAGGGAAACTGCCCCTTTCGAAAATGTGTATGCTTCCCTGAAGAAGCCCATGTATTGCAGCATTGCGTAGGAATCATAATTTTATTTAATTAATGCATTGCACTGAGCAAAGCGATATTCCAAACTTCCACTAGTTACCGAGTAATGACTGATTCCCACTCCTGAGTTCACTTACACACAGGGTTGGACTGGCTTGCAAAAGCGGCCCGGGAAATTTGGTCATTGGGCGGCCCACATTATCGAACGCTGAAGGGCGCGAAACCTTTCAGGGTAATCCGATAAGGGGTCTGAGTGGTGCCCCACCGGCCAATGCTTTTGTAACATTTAGCATAAAATGAGGACAGTTTTAGTTAGTAATGAGCCAAATGGCATAAATACTGTTAAATGAGTATTAACAGATCAACAACTAAACACATGCGTTTTAAGTTTTGATTTGTTGTAAATTCGTAATTATTTTTCGATCCAACTGCTGAATTATGTAGTGCACTGAGCACAGTTTAGTTTATTTCAGAAACTCAGATCACGATAGAATTCGTAGACACAACTGCTCACAAGCACTAGTAGGCCTATAGCAGTTTTTCATCGTATCACCAGTTGATGTCAAAACGTTAACAATGTCATCATAATTATTAATTCTGAGAAGGTCCTTTCACAAACAATGAGCATGAAAAACTCAAAACTTGACTGACTTAGCAAATTTCTTAATCTGTTCAAAATATATTTCAATTTCGGAAACGACCTGTCACAGGCAACTTATGATGAGGATAATATAGGCCTAATCACGAATTTGTAAGCCAAAGCAAATTTCATTAAGCCAGAACATAAGTATGCTGACTGAACGCAAGGAGAACGTGGTAACCATCTTATAGGCTTGTATGATGTTCATGTCGTTTGTTTGCAGATAATTACGTTATTGAGATAACGGAGTTGTGTGTTCATCACTTTCAAAAAAATTACTCTGCCAAAATAAATTCAATGCTTGTCAAAGAATCCTGATTCTGAATCCAGGGAGTTTTCGCTCTGTACTGGACATTGTAATTAAACTAGAATTAAAAAAGAACAAAATATCATAATATTTTAAAATATTTTTCTATTCTGGGCGCCAGCCCACCGTTCCGCCGACCCTCCGGCCCACCGGGAATCTCCCGGTGTCCCGGCGGGCCAGTCCAAGCCTGCTTACACACTACGCTAGTGGTACAATTTTTAAAATTTATTTACACTGCTGCATATAGGTTTGGACTGTCATAATATTTATGACACAGCTTAAAAAACTTGTGGGGAGGGAATTCATTCATGGTCCCTCCCCTAGCTTAGCGGGGAATTAATTCCCACCCTTCATCTCCAGGATTTATGGCATCTACATGCATACATGCATATATATATGTACATGCATACATATGTATGTAAGTACATCCATGTTTACATATGATGCAAATAGCTGGATTGGGATCATTTGGGATCATATTTCACGAGTATGACAAATGAATTGCTAACAATTCATACTCTTGGCTGCTATTCTGCTGTTGTCTCTTGAATTTAATATATTTTTGCATAAATGTTGTTTAACAGAATTTGTGTTTATAATTTTCAGATCTTTACTGAACGCTTGGAACTCATCTCAAACTGGGTTAGTAATGAATAATGAACGTCTGTGACTTTAACTGACTTATGGGCATAGGCTGAATTTTCAGGGGTACAAGGGGTACCCACACCCTATTGGGGCACTGGAGGGTGTGGTCCCCACTTTTTGTACCCATAAGAAACAATCATTGTTGTGATCACCATCATGATCATATTTTTCATTGTTACTAATATTACTATTATAATTATTATTATTTATTATTATTATTTTATCATTATGCATGGTGCATAATTATATATTAATTTTGGCACAGTAATAATTATTTTTGTAGTCACGAAGGGGAAATGATGCAAAAGTTGGTACCCCCACTTTCATAGACCTTATAGTTACGCCTCTGTGTGTGGCAGTTTGCATGTATTTATGTTGTCAAAATGGATTCAGATTGCAGGTTTCCTTGTAAACGGAAAAAATAAATGACTGATTTCTTACTCTGAATTAATGCTATGAAACATGATAATAAACATCAAATAAAAAGTGTGGGTTTTTAAATAGTTTTTTATGGTTATTTTTGCAAATCACAATCATCAATTGATGGTGCTAACAATCGTGTTTTGTAAACTCCAAATTTCTAAAGTGCTACTCTAAAGCTAAGTGCAGGATACCTACCAGCTTGTTCACAAGTGCTGAGTCACATCAGAGGGGTTGTCCAGGGACATTGTCCAGAGAGCAATGTCCAGTGAACGGCCGAATCCGGTTGCCAGAGAGATCAGAGAGAGGAGGTAGAGCAGCTGCTAAGGCGGGTTTAGTTAATGACAAGAAAGCTTCGAAAGATCTTACAGAAAATCATTTTATAGTAACCATCTCTGAAAGGATTCAAACCTTCACGCTTCCTGTACAAGACATGCAATTGCATGTATGTCATATTCATAATTTTTTTATTTATCAATGTTATTACCAGTTTTATAACTGCTGAAATATTCTCACTGATTTTGTTATTTATTTTTTGTTATCTTACTTTTCATGTATGAAGTTCGATATGTGGACAGCATTGCAGAGACGTGAATTCTTCGACATTATTCTGCTTCACTGCACCAAGAAACAGCTGTTCTATATCCAGAAGTGGTTCAATGAGAGGGTCCCTCTGAGGCACCTTGACTTCACCACAGTTTTGCCACGCTTCTTATCGTTGTATATATTCTCCTTCCTCGATCCACGCAGTCTGAGCCGTGCCTCAATGGTCTCTTGGCACTGGAAATTTCTAACAGAACAGGTAAGCCCACAACTGTCACCATTACTAGCAATATCTGAGTCACTCTTGGAGTTTAATGCCAGTCAATCGAAACTTAAGATTTGTTTGTTTCAACGTGCTTAATAATAATAATAATAATAATAATAATAATGACAACAATTTATATGGCACCGTAACACGGCCATGCCGCTACAAGGGTGCCTGACTCATTCTGGCTTTCCTGACTCCACAGATTTTGACTGGCTTCTTAAAGAGATTGAGATTTTGGACTATAGTTTAACTGAAAATGAGCATTGACTGATGCCTTCTGCATGTTTTAATTGCACTATAGAAGTCATTAGATTAAGTAATTGTCCCAATACTCTGCGCCTATACCAAGTCGCATGCAAGATTATTGAAAAAAAGTTCTTTGTGTTAAGGTTGCAGTATGTTTGAAGTAACCTATTGCAGATAAACCTACTGCTACATAAATAATTATATCTATCTATCTGTCTTTATAATTATATCTATATCTGTCTGTCTGTCTGTCTATCTATCTATCTATCTATATATATATATATATATCATATATATATATATATATATAATTATGTATATATATCTACATAAATAAAGGATATACATTTGTGCATACATGCTTAATACTGATTTCTTGCATTTTCATGATTTTTAGAATATTCTCTGGACGCCAAAGTGTTTACGACATGGTTGGTTTCTCCCGTTCAGTCCATCGGCATATGAGTTTGGAACATGGAAGCATCACTACGTCGCCTGTCTTCTGTCAATAGACGCTGAAGCGGGTGGAGCTGGAGCAGGAGGCCTCACAGTCGTAAGGCATTTTCAGTCACTGTACATGTATCTGTCTGGATGTGCAAAGCCCTATAAAGTAGTTGTTGGTGCACACGTATGGTGGATATTGTCTATTTTGAAGTTCTGGAAAATGCCTGCCTTCAGTGTGGACTTCTGAACTGTATTGTATTGTATTGTATTGTATCTATCAATTTATATAGCGCCTCTCGCAGTGCACACCAATCAGAGGCGCGCGTCCCAGTGCGAAAGACCCAGAGAAAAAGAAAGAGGTCTTCAGACAACGAAAAGAGGCACTTGGCCCACCAGTTAATAAACAGGAACGTGTCAAAGGAGGAAGCAAATTCCATAGTGCAGGGCCAATGAAGGCAAAGGCTCGCGTTTTAGCCATAGCAGTTCTCGCACACGTATCACGGGACAAAGAGATCATGCTGTGTAACGAGGGCATACTGAAACTGAAATGTGTTGATAAGTATGCCAAGAAATTTCCAAGTTGCGGTGTGTCAACTGGTTTTCCTATTAAACGAATATATATCATTATGAAATTACAGTTGTATTGTATTGTATTGTAAAGTAAAAGTTAAACTCCCACATCTCTAACGTAATGTAGGGAACTGCACATTGCCGCTCTTTGGCCCGTGAAACAGCTGTTGGTTAATCCAAGGTCCTGAACATGGACCAGTGCATTGCATAACTTGCTGTGTACTGCCTAGTTTATGCCAGTACCAAATTATTCTACTTTGTGAGAGAGGCATCTGTGTGCAAACAACTTGTGAATAGTTGCTACATGGAAACCACTTGGCAGCAACAAAGCTATTTTTTATTACATGCCCTTTGCACATACTGGCCACCAAGTTGCACGTATTGATAAGTATACCATGGATTTATAAGTATACCTTGGATTCATAAGTATACCAAGGATTGAGTAGTATACCATGGACTCTTAAGTATACCAGCTTCTATACCTGCGCTTAAATGCTAAATTTTAAAATTGAATTATCTGTTTGATGATGAACTTGATTGCAGATAATTATCATCATTGCTCATGCAGCTTGGTGTGTCTTTTCATGTCATTGTCTCCTTCTTTTGAACCTTTCAACAAAGCATCTCTTCATATCTGCACTGCTGTTGGAATCTGCTACACTGTCAATCCACAAATCCAGTAACTGTGACTATGTCTGCACAAAACGACAATTAACATCATGAGACCAGCACAGACATATTTTTCTTAACTTTTTTCTGTTACATGCTTTCGTGCAAGATTTCCATTTTGTTTATGCACGCTATAAATGACAGTTTTAATAATAATAATTGATATAATTGATTGAGGAATGGAGATGAGGTGGTTACTCTGTTAAAACTTTGAACAATTCCTTGATTAAAAGTGCTCAGTGCCATTGACACTGTGTGTATACTTCTGAGCTTTGGAAGGATGGCAGTATCAATATGTGTTGTATTATTGTATGTATGATATTGGTGTGGTGATAATGATGAAGGGAATAACGATAACACAAACACAATGTTGATAACATCAAACTGATTCGAATGCTGCCTGAGGTGACTGACTAGCTGATGACTGATACCCGAGCCTTATTAGAGTGGCACAATGGTAGGTCTAATATTGTTGTTACCTGGGTATTCTGCTCTGTTTTCATTGTCTCTCTGGTGATTTTATTTAATATTCTGCTACAATTATGGATTTGTTGTTAGTACAAGGCTAAAAAGGGATCGACAAGTAAAATCCTGCTGAAGTCAGCGAAAGGTGACACCATCTCAACAAGGAAAGCATTGCGTCTTCTTTGGCCTCACCTTGGAAGTAAATCCTTTCATGATTATCTATATATATAATATATATATTTATATTTACATATTATATACTTCTGTTTATATAGCTCTAATAAGGAACCATTAGAGAACAACTCATGCATAAATTTGGTTTTAAAATTCTTTGCATAAACTGCACTGGGGACCTTAATTGGCATGGCACATATTCAAACAGGCTGCGGTGGTGAAGGATCTCGCCCAATCAATGCATTAAAAAAATGAGCAGGTTGAAATCATACGGTCGCCATACAAAAACATGTATATTTTACATTTGAGATGTGCAATGCCAATCCAGAGATCTTATATTAAAATTGGGTACTTGACTAACGTTGCGTGCAAAATCTGCTTAATTTATACCAGGCATCTAAACTTTAGAATTTACCTTGCAATATTGCAAACCTATTTGCACGGAGATGTACATGTTAAATCGTTGTAACTTTGTACTATTTGTGATAAAAACATGCGATTTTAATAAGAACAGTGCGACACTTTCAGCCCAATTCAATTTAAAAGTGGTGGTGATAGTCACCACCACTTTTTGGTCCTGCAATTAAATATATTTTTTGCCATGAAAGCATTTGGCTGTCTACCGTCTAGGCTATTCATGCATAGCCTACTTAACATCGCAATGGCGGCAATGTTGATAGAGACCTCCACAGTGTGTCCACACTGCCTTACTTACATATTTTTTGTTTCATAATTTGATGTCATCAATTTTGTTTCTATAAAAGGTCAAATTATCAAATTCATATTTGGAAAAATGGATCGATTCATTGTAAAGAGACCGCGAAAGGCTATAATTGTGCAAGCAATGTATGATGTCTCGATGTTAGGCTGTAAGCTCTGACTGCAGTCTATGGTAATTTAGCAGGTAAACCCGTAGTTTAGGTTGGTGAATTATTTTATATTGTCAATTTAAAATGGAAGCTGGATCGATGAAAATAATTATTGGCCTAAATAGAAGTTGGATTGACGAAACTAATTCTTTGTTTAAATAGAAGTTGGGTTGATGGAAATAATTCTTTGTTTAAATAGAAGTTGGATTGAAGGAAATAATTGTTTCCGTAAATAGAAGCTGGATTGATTAAACTAAGTCTTTGCTTCAATAGAAGCTGGATCGATGAAGTTTTTTGCGTAAATAGAAAAGTGAGATTGACGAAAATAGCATAATTCTTGCCTAAAGAGCAGATGGATTGATGAAAAAATTCTTTGTTAAATACAAGTTGTATTGATGACAATAATTCTTGCCTAAACAAAAGTTCGAATGATGAAAATATGTTCTGGTAAATGAAAGCTGGATTGATGACAATTATCATGGGCATTGGTAGACTGCTCACTTACCAGCTTCAAGTACGGCATTGAAGACATAAAAATAATTTACCAACCTAAACTTCGGGATAACCATTTAGTGTTGATAATGACTATTTGTACCATTACGTCAATTATTGGTGGTACAGTAGTAGTAACCAGGTAACGATGTTCATTTAAAAACCGCAGTAGCAGCTGGACAATGCATAGCGTGTCTCTGAGGCTTCGAAGCTGCTAGAGTATCTTGTCTCCTTCGCAACTGGACTTGGAACACCATCTGGACAACCATCTGACTTAACGCAGTGCTTGTGAATAAGAGGGTATCCTGCTCTTAGCCATCTTTCCAGTAGTACGTTTAAAGTTAGGAGGAGGGAATTGGTCACCACCACTTTCTGGGGCAAAGTTACGCCCTTGTTTTGTGAAAAAAACATGCGATTTTAATCGAAACAATGCAACATTTTCAGCCCAATCAAATGCAATATTGAACCAAAGTTTGACAATGTTTCAATTTTCTCATGCTTTGTCATAGATGTTATGTTTCAGAAGAGAGCAGAGGACTTTGGAAAGTAGTTGCAGTCACAATTTACTATAGTTATCTTAATTAAAACTACCTACTTTCACGTAGATGTTATGTTTGTAGAAGAGATTCTGGATGCCCGTCCACCTTGGCTGCCACCCGACAGAGTGCCACATGACATCGAGACAACGGAGAAAGCGTTTTTGGCTGGATTCAATCCAAATGATCCAAAAATCCACCCGTCCCTTCGTCTCTACCATACCCAGTTTGGAACGTGGAAAAGTCAGCTGCGCCAGTCGGCTCCAGCTTTAGTCCGGATGAGGCTACTGGATTCAGCCAGGCACTCTGACCATCATCTACTCCAGGTAAGGTTATGAGGCTGGATCAGTGATTTCATCTGAAATGTTTAACCGGTGCAATACAAAACATTTGAAGCTTATCGTAAGATGCACCAGTTTAGATCTTTTAGCAAACCAAAGTGTAAAGTGCAACTACTGGTGTGTAGGCTACATATTGCATTTATATGTACATAATTAGTATTTACATACATACATACATACATACCAGGGATGGATACACATAAAGTAAGTGAGTAAGAATATTCTTCATTTGACTAGCCTACCAGCAAATGTACAGTAGCTTAACCCTTTAACGCCGAGCTGCATTGGTTTTCCCATACATTTTAGTAAACGCTCGGCGTTAAAGGGTTAAAGAAGAAATAAATAATACAAACATGTATGCAAAGTCATATAACATTCTCATAATAAAACTTCTTCTTGCAAAGGCATCATTTCTAGGTAAGGTGATATCATTGTAATTGTAATCGAACATTTATATAGCGCCGCTCAAAAATCAGCAGCACTGGTACTTGGATATTTAATTAAATGTTATGTATAATTATTAGGAAAATATTGATCCTGAGTTGGAGCATGAATTGGAGCCAGCGAGGGCGCCACTCTCTCGTAGTCTGCAACTGGAGAACTTTGAGGAGCGTCGTCTGATGGAACTGCAGGGCATGACGTCCGACCCACCGATGCCATCAGCACGTCTTGCAGAACGCAGGTATGCTCGTAATTAGCGACAAGGTGCTAGACACCTAGATTCTGGAACTCTGCTCTGTATCTGTTTATTCTGCTTGTTTGCTTGTGTCATTGCGTTGACATCTTAAGACTTGCACAGTGGTTGTCCACCACAGCCTGCCTCTCATAGTGGACTGATCTTCTGGATATTGACCTGTTTATGGCTTGGTTTTGGTGTGCCAGCAGTCGATGCCTTGTGCTTTAGACACTGGTGCTATAGAAGTTATTAATTAACTATAATAATAATTATTACTATTGTTTCTGTATTTATTTACAGCCACTACTTAATGACTAAGCATCAGTCGATTGTGCATGAAGGCTCAAACCAGTCGGCTACTATGGCCAAGTTTATATTCACATGCTCAGTTGTTGTTCTGTTTCTTTTAGGCCTGATCTGTCTGGTGGATTTCAGTATCCGCTGCCATGGGCAAAGTGCATAAGTGAATCAAGAAGCAAAAAGATGTTGCCCCATCCTCGAATCATTCTAATTTCATCTCGTGTGGCTGCATCTGAGGTAAGGTTAACTTAGTTATATTAACTCAATGCTCATGAATAATCTTAGCTTTAGAGTAGCACTTTAGAAATTTGAACTAAGAGAAGAAACAGGCAGAAAGCTGCTTTGGTCCTGCTTGTATGCATATCAAAATTTTACCATATGCAGCAGTGGTTCCCAAACTGTTTCGGAGCAAGGCATCCTTACTTACAGCCATTCAGTCAACAACACCTGACTTTAATTTCATTTATTTTTCTTCCAGTTAGTACTTTATTTTAATGACGAGCAACGTTCCTTGTATTCAACCGCAGTGTTGTGTCTATTCCTGCACTAATTTAATTTTTTTTAATAGTTATAGGCTTATGTCAATAGTGATAATAATCAGTAGTTTCTCACTTTTTGGAAGAAAAAGCTGCACAAATATTATCCAGCTGCAGCCCCCATGGAGCAGGTTCACCTCACCCTTGAGTGTCACGTCACCCATGTTGAGGAACATTCCTGTGGGTTTATTTCCATCCCCAGCTCAGCCCCATTAGGTGTGCTCCCGTCACACGTCATCCCCATTAGGTGTGTTCCCATCCACATTCCAATCCCAATGAAGCAAAATAATAAGATAAAAATGCTCTTTTTTAAATACAGAATACTTAACTGAAGCTGAAAAGATATAAAATATTCAAGGATTTTAATTATATAGCACGATGACTTAACATTGGTTACCTTACTGGATAGTTCACTAAGACAGTGGACAAAGTTACAACTGTTACGTCAATAAATAGCACACTTGTGTTTCCATTCCCATGGTAATACTGCAGGCTGTGCTAACATTACAATCCCACGGTATTACTGCCTCTTCTGACACCATTTCCACAGATTTACCATTGGAAACTGCGGTATTACCCTTTTCTCCATTACCTTGTCACTCTCTAATACAAAAACAAACGTTCTCTTATAGTTTTGACTTCGAATAGGCTAGACAAGAGGCTCTTTTTGAGGTTCATAATGGTGTGCTGTATATCAATAGATACATTTATACGTGCTGCAAGTATGTACGTTGAAACGTTAGTAATTTTATGAGTAAAACTGATTTCAGATGTTGGTTGATGCGTCGCTTTGTGACGTTATACCGATCGCCTATGACTATGAAGCCACCACTCTCGAGTCCCTTCTTCATCAATTAGATCTCACCTTACAAGGTCGACAAGCCAGGTACGTTTACATGTGGACACATATTTAGCAACGTTTGAAACAAATGTTTACCATTGTGTAACCACAGTGACCTGTGATTGTCCTTGTTTTTTTGTCCTTGCTTTGAGCATTATAATAATATGCTATAGAAGTCTTTACATTTGATTAGATTCACAGTGTTCTCAGTCCATATTGTCCTCAGTAGTATCTTAAATTGTCTTCTCATTGTCCTGATTTTGGTCCTCATTGTCCTCATTGTTCTGAGTTTCCCACCTTATGTTTTGTCTTTAACGTTCTTATTTTTGTTCGTATTGTTCTCAGTGTTGTCCTCACCATTGCATCATTGTTTGTATTGTCTTCCATAATATCTTATTCTTCCTTTATGTAGACCCAAACTGGTGTAGAACACTCTGATGATGATAAGACTGTCCGTATCCAGATACATTGCTCTGTGTCCTTGATAGCTATAGCTTACAATCAGTGCTAATTTGCATGATGTCTTATGATAACTGTTCTCGTTTTCTGTCTTTAGAAGCGTTGGAATTTTCACCCACGTCGATGGTCCTGGGAGGCTTGGTCTACTGCGAGACATCACCGTTACCTCAGGCAATCTACAGACGACTCCTAACCTGCTGCATTTCTTTAAGAAAGTTGCCACTCATGTCAAGGCTGGGTCAGATGGTGGACATGTTGATCTATTTGTACCACTTCATGCCTGTGGTAATACCAATTAACAGCAGTATTGGCAGTGACGATCCTTTTCATTCATCATTCATTCATTCATTCGTTCAGAGCATTTATATAGCACCTGAGTTGATTCTGAGTTGGTATCCAAGGTACCAACTCGGAGATGATTCCGGCCCAAACCCAGCAATAGCACTACTCTTTACTGTGTAATACCATAATTTCATTTTCTGATTACTGAAGTGGTAATAAAAAGAAGGTCCTGAGTGGCCGAGTGGGTTGGTAGCCCGCTCTCCACGCCGGCGGCCCGGGTTCGATTCCCAGTCGGTCGGTTTATCAGAGATTAATTTCTCGGATCTTTACTGCGGTTGGCTCGGTCACAATATAAAAGTGGAGTACAATACAATACAATACAACACAATACAACTGGGGCGCGGTGGTGTAGGGGTATGTTCGGTGCCTTGCAGCTGGAGGGTTGCGGGTTCGAATCCACCTTAAAAGCCGCCGCGTAGGGACCCTGGGCAAGTCCTTCACTCGCAATTGCTCATGCGCTTCGGCGTGAAACTCCGATTCAGCGTTCGCGCAGTAGTCGGGAGCGCCTCTGAATGGGCAATCTGGAAGGGGCGCTATAACAAGTGTTCAAATACAATACAAATACAATATACATGTACAATACAATACTTGGCTAGGCTAGTTGCTGTTTAACAACACTGTATCATGACAAAGATGATTAGCATTGCCCTCCTTTCTCCAGGCTTGGGAGACTGTCATTGCTAGAGTATGAGCAGTGGTGGAGTTTGTGGTAATACTGGTAAACACCCAGTTGCTGTTCTAGTACTTGGTTCATTTTCAGGAGTGAGCATTCCCATGCGTTAACAAGAATTACTTGCCTTCTGCCTTAGTACTAATGGTATTAATATTGATTATAATTATGGGTATTTTTGTGGTATTCAGAGTCTGGAACGGAACTGATATCAAATTTGAATCTTCACACTGGTATGGCACACAGTGCACCATCTGGTGTCACCAGAGGTTATCATCATAGTAAGTTGCTCATTTATTTTCATTTGGTTTAAGTTGGGTAACGTTTCAGCAGTTTCTTTTTATTTAATTTATGTAACTATCTTTCGGAGGATTTGATGTATTAGAAGTGTTTGTGAATGATGAGATGCAGAGGGGTTCACATGGTGGTACTACAAATCACCCTTTGATGCAAAGATTCATTCTGTACAGTTTTGTCGAAAAAATCAGAAAGATGCTTTTTATGTGTGTTACACTGCATCAATTGCTGTGATTTTTAATGAGATCTTTAAATTTTGTTCCTTTGTATTTAATTGATGCCACTCATTTCAGTTGCTGTGTTGCTAATGTTATTGCAAAGGTAATTAAATGGATGTTTGCTAATGCCGTTGCAAAGGTAACAGAATAGATGGTTGCTAATGCTATTGCAGAGGTAAAATAAATGATAGAAGTTTGCCAAACAAATGAAATAGAAAAATGAAATTTTTTATTATTTTTGTGCTTCATGAACTCTAGAACTCTAGCACCATTTATGTTAGCACAGACGGCATTTTTGCCAGGCATTAAAAATGCATGATGTGAAATGTCTAGGTGCTTACTTACTTAAATTGTAACATAAATTTAGTAAGTTATTGTGTTTGTTAATGTTCATCAATTGTCTTCATTGGCATCATCCTAATGGAGTTAATGGCTGTATATTTATTTTTACTACACATTTTCTAAATGTGGTGAACAATGAGTCTGTATTTCTGTGGTTAGTAAATTCCGAGTGGGTACTGACGCCAGAGGGAGTTGCTCCAACTGTGCTCTACTTCTGCCAAGAAAAGTTGAGCACATGGGTGAACATCGCTGACCATGTAGACGAAGCATGTCGAGTGCTCAGCACCCACGTCCGCAAGTATTTCGGCCAAAGTAGTCGGGACGTTATTGCCAAGGTTGTTGGTAAGTTACAGTGTTACGAGTTTATTCTTGGATAGGTTTGATGCTGTAATTTAAATTGTTTAATTTGTTTGTTGCCTTGAGTTATACAACATACTTGTTATGATTATTTCTTCTGGTAATGGTAATGGTAATTGCAAATTTATATGGTGCCACTTCAAGAGGGACTCATCAGAGGTGCTAAGTTATTTTCATCCAAAGTCAAGTTTTGTATGTTGCTGTTCAACTGTGACTGTGATTGTTATCACAGATTTATATAGCACCTTTTCAAGTGAGACTTATCTGACGCACTCAAATTCTAAATTAATTTCACTGGATGAACATATACCTGGCGGCTCATGATGGGATTTTTTGGCTCGATCTACATGTATGCAAGGGCCTGCCTGCATTGAGTTTTCTTTTTAGATGGGCATTATTTGTTAACACACAAACGTTCATGATGGTAAAGTCCAAATTTCTAAAGTGCTACCAGAGACGCCGACTTTTAGTAAAAGGTACTGTGGCAAGAATTTCTCCAGCTTCGGTTTAATTGTTTAGTTGAGCTAAGCTTTAGGCTACGTGCTCATCTGCAGAACATCTCTATACCAACAGGGTTCAGCCGCTACCATCGGCCGAACCTATGGTGGGTTAGGCAGTGATGTAGTACTCGAGTCCGGCCTAGGACTCGAGTCCGACTCGAGACCGATTTTTTGTGGACTCGGACTTGGCTTGTCGCGACTCGGACTCGGACTCGAAGGCCCGGACTCGAATTTGACTCGCTGACTCGGTTTTCGAGTCACAATTTTGTCCCGCGATAAAATACTATTTGAATACTTGCTTATTTGGGAGTTATAAAAGAGTTATTGAAAAACAGGAATTGAAAAGAGTTGCTGAAATGAGTTGCTGAAAAGAGTTGCTGAAAAGAGTTGCTGAAAAGAGTCATTGAAAGAGTTGCTGAAAAGAGTTATTGAAAAGAGTTATTGAAAGAGTTATTGAAAAGAGTTATTGAAAAGAGTTATTGAAAAGAGTTATTGAAAAGAGTTATTGAAAAGAGTTATTGAAAAGAGTTATTGAAAGAGTTATTGAAAAGTGTTATTGAAAAGTGTTATTGAAAAGAGTTATTGAAAAGAGTTATTGAAAAGAGTTATTGAATAGAGTTATTGAAGCGTTTATGAAAAGAGTAATTGAAATGAGTGATTAAAATGAGTGATTGAAATGAGTGATTGAAAAAGGTATTGAAAAGAGTTATTTAAAGAGTCATTGAAAAGATTTATTGAAAAGAGTTATTGAATTGAGTTATTGAAAATAACTCTTTCAAGTAACTCTTTCAATAACTTTCAATAACACTTTCAACTCTTTCAATAACTCTTTTCTCTTTCAATAGCTCTTTCAATAACTCTTTTTCAATAACTCATTTTCAATAACTCTTTCAGTAACTCTTTCAATAACTCTTTTCAATAACTCTTTTCAATAACTCTTTTCAATAACTCTTTTCAATAACTCTTTTCAATAACTCTTTCAATAACTCTTTTCAATAACTCTTTTCAATAACTCTTTCAATAACTCTTTTCAATAACTCTTTTCAATAACTCTTTGAATAACTCTTTTCAATAACTCTTTCAATAACTCTTTTCAATAACTCTTTCAATAACTCTTTTCAATAACTCTTTTCAATAACTCTTTTCAATAACTCTTTCAATAACTCTTTTCAATAACTCTTTTCAATAACTCTTTTCAATAACTCTTTTCAATAACTCTTTCAATAACTCTTTCAATAACTCTTTTCAATAACTCTTTCAATAACTCTTTTCAATAACTCTTTTCAATAACTCTTTCAATAACTCTTTTCAATAACTCTTTTCAATAACTCTTTTCAATAACTCTTTCAATAACTCTTTTCAATAACTCTTTCAATAACTCTTTCAATAACTCTTTCAATAAATCTTTTCAATAACTCTTTTCAATAACTCTTTAAATAACTCTTTTCAATAACTCTTTCAATAACTCTTTTCAATAACTCTTTCAATAACTCTTTTCAATAACTCTTTCAATAACTCTTTTCAATAACTCTTTTCAATAACTCTTTTCAATAACTCTTTTCAATAACTCTTTTCAATAACTCTTTCAATAACTCTTTTCAATAACTCTTTTCAATAACTCTTTCAATAACTCTTTCAATAACTCTTTTCAATAACTCTTTTCAATAACTCTTTTCAATAACTCTTTCAGTAACTCTTTCAATAGCTCTTTTCAATAACTCTTTTCAATAACTCTTTTCAATAACTCTTTTCAATAACTCTTTCAATAACTCTTTCAATAACTCTTTCAATAACTCTTTTCAATAACTCTTTTCAATAACTCTTTCAATAACTCTTTCAATAACTCTTTCAATAACTCTTTTCAATAACTCTTTTCAATAACTCTTTTCAATAACTCTTTTCAATAACTCTTTCAATAACTCTTTTCAATAACTCTTTTCAATAACTCTTTTCAATAACTCTTTTCAATAACTCTTTTCAATAACTCTTTTCAATAACTCTTTTCAATAACTCTTTCAATAAACTCTTTTCAATAACTCTTTTCAATAACTCTTTTCAATAACTCTTTTCAATAACTGTTTTCAATAACTCTTTCAATAACTCATTTCAATAACTCTTTTCAATAACTCTTTTCAATAACTCTTATCAATAACTCTTTTCAAAAACTCTTTCAATAACTCTTTCAATAGCTCTTTCAATAACTGTTTTCAATAACTCTTTCAATTACTCTTTTCAATAACTCTTTTCAATAACTCTTTTCAATAACTCTTTTCAATAACTCCTTTTTCAATAACTCTTTCAATAGCTCTTTTCAATAACTCTTTTCAATAACTCTTTTCAATAACTCTTTCAATAACTCTTTCAATAACTCTTTTCAATAACTCTTTTCAATAACTCTTTTCAATAACTCTTTCAATAACTCTTTCAATAGCTCTTTCAATAACTCTTTTCAATAACTCTCTTTTCAATAACTCTTTCAATAACTCTTTCAATAACTCTTTCAATAACTCTTTTCAATAACTCTTTTCAATAACTCTTTTCAATAACTCTTTCAGTAACTCTTTCAATAACTCTTTTCAATAACTCTTTTCAATAACTCTTTTCAATAACTCTTTTCAATAACTCTTTCAGTAACTCTTTCAATAACTCTTTTCAATAACTCTTTTCAATAACTCTTTTCAATAACTCTTTTCAATAACTCTTTCATCAAATGCAATGACTTACACATAAATAGGTGATTTTCCATGGGCCTACTCTGTCTCCCCAAAAGACGTCACTGATTTTTTTGATATTTTCAATGGCCAAAAAGGTACTGGGGCGAAAATATGCTCTCGACCCAGAACCTTGGTGAGTACTGGGGCGAAAGTCCCTGTTGCCGCTGTGGAGTCGGTGCCTGTGAGTGCTACTGTAAAGCGAAGCTCAGCGCACCGGCTTATTCACGACTGCTGCGTCGATCAGAGATCGATGTCCAGTGGAGGCCCGAGTCTGGTTACCTGAGAGAACAGAGAGAGGAGACAGAGCGGCTCAGGAACTTTGACAACGCTTAGGATAGCACGTGCAGCACTTATGAGGCACTTAATAGGTTCTGTATTAAAGGTCTAGCTACATACATACATACATACACTCATGCACACACAAACAAACATATACAGTGATTACAATTGTAATGGGATTTCAGTGATTTCTGGGACTTGCATGACTTTATGATTTGTTGAGAAACACTTCTTGTTCTAAAAATCACCATGAAATGCTTTGCATAAATTTAATCATACAGTCCATGCTCTTTTTGACTTATGATTTGTAGGTCAAATTGTTTTTGATGCAACTGGTTTGGCTAGAATTGGCGACATTGAGTCAATCAGCAGAGCTTTGGTTGATGGTCTTGTCCAAGCCGGTCAGGAGCAAAGTGTATGTAACTATGGTAATCAAATGTACAGAGACGATAGTTTAAATGGTTTCTTTCAATAATAATAATAATAATAATATCTTTTCTTTATTGAAGCGCCTGACAAACGCACTGCGCTGTACATTTACATGTTATGCAATTTAAATCTTAACTACTAACAGAACAGACAGCCTGTATATACACGGCGCAAATAGCAGCCTACAAAGCATATCCGCCCAACGGGGGCTCGAACTCGGTACCTCTCGGTCTCGGTGCCAGATGTTATCCAATGCGCTATCGGGCCCCCACAAAGGCTTGTACCAATACTAACTATAACAACTCAGTTAAAATATATTGAATGTTTGAAAATCATTTCAATCTTCGTACATATTTTTCAATAGATATAAGCATGCTTACAAGGATTAACACGCACAGCTAGAATGTATTAGGCTTATTCTGATTTCGCAAACATTTAATGAATATCTCCGGTTTGGCATGGTAGTCAAATGAAATGTATTAAATGTAAATGTACACTTATTTATGTAGCGACCGTGTAGCCAACTACATGTCAAACTGTTGCCTTGTTGTTTAATTTTCCGTTTTCTCTTCTGATGGTTACAGAAATAAATGATTTGATTTTTAAATGATTTGCAATTTTTCTATTCTTAAACCGAAACCTACCCAATCATTCTTAAGGCTTGTACCAATACTAACTATAACAACTCAGTTAAAATATATTGAATGTTTGAAAATCATTTCAGTCATCTTTCTACATATTTTTCAGGTTAGAGATCCTTTCGAGAGCCTGGGCAACTACTTTCTCAATCTCTCAAGTCAGAATCAGAAAACACCGAAAATATTGGCTGCTGATGTAAGACATCGAATCTTATTACTTACAGTAATAACATAGCAATGACAAGGACATGTCTTACCAAGGACCAGGACAGATCGTACCAAGGATATGGACAGATCTTACCAAGGAAAAGGACAGATCTTACCAAGGATAAGGACAGATCGTACCAAGGATAAGGACAGATCTTACCAAGAACAAGGACAGATCTTATACCAAGAGCAAGGACAGATCTTACCAAGGACAAGGACAGATCTTACCAAGGACAAGGACAGATCTTACCAAGGACAAGGACAGATCGTACCAAGAACAAGGACAGATCTTACCAAGGACAAGGACAAATCTTACCAAGGACCAGGACAGATCTTACCAAGGACAGGGACAGATCTTACCAAGGATAAGGACAGATCTTACCAAGGACAGGGACAGATCTTACCAAGGACAAGGACAGATCTTACCAAGAACAAGGACAGATCTTACCAAGGACCAAGACAGATCGTACCAAGGATAAGGACAGATCTTACCAAGGACCAGGACAGATCGTACCAAGGATAAGGACAGATCTTACCAGGGACAAGTACAGATCTTAGTCAGAATGCTTTTTCTGTTGCTGAGACCCAAATTCTGGAACTTTTCGCAACAAACGTTTACTGTGCAGTCTGTGTTCGATTAAAAATCGTATCTTCCTGGACTCTTAACACTTTAACGACGAGCTGCACTGGTTTCCCGTTGCTTTTAGTAGACTCTTGTGGTTAAAGTGTTAAGCTGCATGATTCGCCTTTGCTACCACCAGACAACTTGTGCCACATAAGGTGCAACTGATGCGCAATCATCTCTTTGACGACGATTTCACTTGAAACAACTATCGGTTGATGGTAGGCTTTATGATAACAGCACCAGAGAAGTCATTAGATTAGATTAGATTAGATTAGATTAGATTAAACAAGGCGCTGTATAAATCTCGAGAGACATGTAACAATTGACTGAGCTTGGAGGAAAAGTCTGCAAAGACAATAAACTATAAGCTGAATTTTAATTGTTATCAAAGGAAGACGACGTGTTCGCGGTTTCTTACGTGCCAGACGGTGAGGTTTTATTGCGGGACTTGGATCGGGATGATGTCAGGGCGGTTGCTATGGACAAAGTTGACAGCTCCATGGCAACGAAAATGGAGTCGGATGATGACGAGGAGATGGGTGAGGAGAAGTCAAGGGATGTTATAGAACTCAGTGAAACACGGAAGAATCACACATTAAGAAACAGTGCTTTGGCCAACACTAGAAAATCCGCTTCAGGTAAGTGACTGATCTCATCTGAAAGTTTCATCTCTGCACTTGGTTTGAATTCATCTGCTTTTTATCTCTGATCTAATCAATGAATTCTAATCTAATCTAATCGGTGCCTTTATGTGATGCAGATGTCTATTTGAAAAGTGTAAACAAAATCCAAGATAAGAGAGGATTAAGAACTCTATTTAATGAAAGAAACGGGGGCATGCTTGTCTGGAGCTGGACTCTCAACCAAGGGGTTGTGGGTTCAAGTCCCCGCCAGGGCAGAAATTTGTCGAGATTTCTGCTACACCTGCACCCCTAGCCAACTCGGCCATGCTGAGTAATCTGACCTTACACTGTTGGTGGGAAGAGCAGATGGCGAGGGAAAGGATTGGCCACCTGCCCTCGTATGCCAAGGCTAAGAAAATGAAGTTGCTATCACTTCATACCCACGGCCTGATTCTAGCTTGCTGCACTGTTGCACTATATCTGTTAGAAAAGGATTATCATAGCTTTATCCTTGTCAACCATCACTTTGGTTTTGTGTCATTGAATTCTTGTTAATGGCTGTAAATTTTCAGGTCCAGCCCAGAAGATATCTTTTAAGTTGAACAGTCATCATGGAAGAGACCTGGAAGCCAGCAGCCTGTGGAAAGAGACGATTGGATCTTATGGGAATAGGGTGAGTTGTGGTGTGTAGGAAAATGGTTGGATTATGGCATAGCGAATTGTATCTGACCTGTGATTTCATGTAAATTGTTCCAACTTTCTTAGTACTGCAGAGCAATTATTGTAGTCTAATAAAAGTGCTGTAGAACACTTTTGACTGTATCACATTAGAATTATGTCTGATGTATGGCAGGTTTTTTGGTTTTATTATTTATATAGCACTAGAAGAGGAACGGTGAAGACTGCAGAAATTGGTTTGAGTAGTAAAGTCTCTGGGATGCAGAGAGCATAAAAAAGCAGGTGGGTTTGAAGAATCAAGGTTTAATATGTTTGATATCCGTGTTCCTTGCATGTACTGCACAGGAAGACAGGAGGATTTGAATCGAGGTGAAATAGGTTTGATGTCAATGAAGTAAGTTTGACGTTGGTGACCCTCATCTTGCACAGTTTGATGTTGAATACCTAATAACATATTCGTTTAATATTGAATCACTAGGTTGACACACCGCAACCCATTACAGAAAGTGGTATTGCCAGATAAAAAGAAGAATGGAAATAATTAATAGTTTAATTAGTATCAACGGGGCAACATCAAACTTTAAATAAAATCCTTGGGATGTAATCGTTAAGCGGTAGGACAAAGTCATGTGGTCTGGGTCGAAGGTCATGGTGGCGGACAGCAGTTGGAGGGAAGATCGAACGGAGCACATGAGTCCTGCATCGGACAACAGATCGTAGTAGTTCGTCTTCGGCGTCGCCCACCATCGCCGCACCCGTGACTCCATCGTAAGATAGCCCGATCTTCGCATCCGAGCTAGGAATCTCTCCACGTACTGCACAGGACAGCTAAGCATAGGCAGAGCGTGTCTTCAGTTTTCTACTAACTAAAGTTGTTGCACTGTTTTCCTGTGTCTTATTAAGTTTGGAAGATTAGTGGACAGGAGGGAAGCCATTGCAAGAGAAATCTTGTCTTCCGAGTTGGACTACATGAGAACGCTTGAAGCCATCCAGAAAGTGTTCTTCGTGCCTTGTGAGGCTGCATTGGCGGCCAACCGTGCTATCATCAGCACCCCAAATCTTCAGCTGGTCTTCAATGATATCTTGCTTCTGCTTGACTTAAGCAGGTAACTTCTTATAAGGTGTCATCATCTTTATTCTTATTATTATTATTTGATTACTATTACTTGATTAATTATTATTATTACTTATTATTACTTAATTATCTATTAGTGTTGTTTCTTTTATATGTATCTTCTTGGACATAAAACGTAAACTTAGCTTTCTCTTTCATTGGCCATCTTCTTATTATGATATTCGTTTATTAGTAATCTTACAGGTTGTAACATATGATGCTCACTCAATTGTCCCTTTTTCATTCGGTTATGCTCCATGTACGTTTTCAGTTGACTTGAAATTGTACTTGTTTTGAACAGTTAGACAGCCAAGTGTTCAGCACTTTTGAGAGATATCTAAATGGTGTTATATTAAGTGTATTGATACATGCATACGTTCACACATACATTCACACTTGAATACATGCATACACAGAGACACTTACATACTTACACTCACGTATGCATTTTCTTTATAATAGTCATTCATGGGTGAGTATACAATATACATGTTTGCATGAGCACATGCCAGTTTTATAAACAAGACAGAACTAAAAAGTGAATCCGGACACTGTTTTTTCTTCCTATGCAGTGACCTTGTTGCTGACCTCCAGTTCCGTCTGTCCAGCTGGCACGGTCAACAATGTCTTGGTGATGTCTTTGTCAAATTCAGCC
The DNA here is from genome assembly GCA_020284085.1 of Aporrectodea caliginosa. NCBI lineage: Eukaryota > Metazoa > Annelida > Clitellata > Crassiclitellata > Lumbricidae > Aporrectodea > Aporrectodea caliginosa. The sequence continues at coordinate 397,161 of JACEVL010000818.1, forward strand.
TAAAGCTGAAGGCATACACGAATTTCCTCAAGGTCTATCCGCTCGTGCTGAAGACGATTGAAAAGTGCGTCGAACAGGGGCCTTTGTTTCGTGCCTTCTTGAAACGACACGAACGCACAGCTGCCTCCAAAATGCTAACGTAAGAAAAGTCTAAAATATCTCGACTACCATGGGTATGAAGTGGTAATGACTTCATTTGCTTAGCCTTGTCATATGAGGGTGGGTGGCCAGTCCTCTCCCTTGCCATCTCATCTTCCTACCGACAGTGTACAGTCTGTGTACTCATTACAGCTGAGTTGGCTAAAGGGTACAAATGGAGCAGAAGTCTCGAAGCAAATTTCTGCCCTGGCGGGAATTTGAGCCCCAACCTCCAGATTTACAATCCAGCATGCTATTGGCATGTCGAGCGCCGCTTTAACTGTATACTTATAAGGTGTAAACTGAGGAAACATTTAATGGACTCATGTCATAATCTTGTACTGTTGGAAAAGTGTAAAATATTTTCAACTGCCAAATAATTGCAGTTCTCATGTGTTACATATACAAATGACAATCAAAAGTTTAATACTAATGTGCATAGTAGGTCATATCCAGGATTGTTTTGTTGCCATTTCTGAAGTTGGTGGGCAGGGAGATGGTTGAATGGTAACATGCTGGCATGAAGATCAGAAGGATGCAGGTTCAATACCCTCTAGCCCCATAAGGTTGACTCAGCCTTCCACTTCCTAGGGGACGACTGTAAAATGAGCAGTAGGACAGATGAGCGCCTTGCAGGCTGCCATACAAAGAAAAACTCGACTCCTGTTAAACTTGTTATCATCTGTTACTACTAAATCATGTAATCTTGCTGCGTACTTGTCAGTTTGCATTTATAAAAGAATATTATTATTAATAAATTGTCCCATTAGATTGTGTTCTCCTTATGTACTTGTAGTCTACCGGAGCTGCTACTGGCGCCAAGTCAACGAATCAGTGACTACATAACTCTGTTGACGTCATACCAACATCTGACGTCGTTCAACCATGTTGACTGCGCTGACGTGGAAACTGCGCTGAACAAGTTCAGTGAACTGAACCAACTTATCCAGCAGGTTCAGTTCAAGTTTCTTTTCCATTTCTCAAGCAATTTATGTGAATGGGATGAATGCTGGTCTGGTGGTTAGTGTGCTGGACTTTCAATGCAGAGGTCAGGGTTCAAATTCACTTGAGGAAAGATAAATATTTTGAGATTATGCAAAGAAATTAAAGGAAAATATATTAGCAATTGTTCCATTGCTTTCTGTTTATCTGTGCTCGAAGATGATGGTGTCGAATGATGGTTTGGTGTTAGGTAAGTTTCTTGAGGTGCCATAGAAATCTTATATTATGAAAACAATCTACCGTAGTCCAGGGCTGTCAAAGAGCCAGGTCAAAGAGCCAATCTAGTCTAGGGGTGTCAAAGAGTCCGTGGGCCAGAAATGTCCCACTGCCTATTTCTGGCCCGCCGACGATGTGTTTCTGGCCCAAATTGTGATGTTCGTGTCTGATAATGAAGATCAAAATTATGATTTTGTAAGCCTAATTTGACTGTTTTGTATGCTTAAAGTGCACCATTTAAGATTTAGTTTTGCAAAAGAATTGTGGGGATGGGCTCACCAAGCCCCTCTTAGACCCACATCTCCATTTTGCTCAGGCTCCTTCGGCACCCTGTCTCGCCACTTGCTGGAAAATATTGTCATTGGCCCACCGTTAAAAAGGTTTGACACCTCTGATCCAGTCTAATCTAATCTAATATTTCCACAAAGCATCAGATCATCAGTTTTAAAAGACCAGTTGGACACCATTGCCACACATAGACAAGAGTTGTGGAAGCTGACCTGCGCCCCTGAACTTTGGGTTGCACATGGCAAGGAGGTCCTGGAGGCGAGTCCAAAGCAGAGATGGCTCCAGAAGGGAGCAAGCCTTAGATGATGATGATGATGATGAAAGTTATGATGATGATGATGATGATGATGACGATGATGACGATGACGATGAAAGTGATTATGATGATGTTGATGGTGGTGGTGGTGGTGGTGATGATGATTATCAGATCATGGTCACCGAAGTTAAGCTGTAATAGAAAATCGAAATAGTTTTGAGAAGCTGTATAGAAATTTGATAGGTGACGGATGAATAATATTATGTAAATGATCATGGCAAAGAGTAATAAAAAAATTGAAATGATTGAGCTATGTGTTTTGCTTGCAGTGTAAGCTGCGGGGTGAACAGGAACGGCATCTGGTGGCAGTCCAGAAAAAAATCATCAAATGCCCTGTAAGTGCTTTAGGCCTTTACGTTCAGTGCAGTGGAATGTACCAATGGGGGAAGCGGACTTGGGAGGGGGGGGGGTTAATTTACTGTTGTGAGTGACTTCTGAGTCTCTTGTATATAAGTCGGCCAAAGTGGGGACTGGTGGGGGTTTGTTCTCCCATGACAGGTGGGGGAGGGGTTAGATGCCACTGGTTCAGTGGACCAGCTAAAAAATGTCAATTTTATTCTGTGGTTCAAAGTTGTAGATCAAATGTCTAACTTTATGGGCCAAATACCTTCTCAAGCGAATTTTTAAAATCTGAAGCATTGCAGTAGTTCATATGAAGGTAAAGTAAAGTAATGTTTGGTTCATGAACACTCTAGCCATCACTGGGGGACACAGTGGTCCATTGGTTAGGTCGCTCACCAGGTTCAAGCCTTCTCTGAGACAGTTGCTGTGTAGGGACCTTGAGCAAGCCTTTCACTCACTATTGCTCAGTGCCATTGATTGAGGCTTAGTCATTAGATATTAGTAATGACTGCATAAAAATAATAGTAGTAGTAGTAGTAGTAGTAGTAGTAGTAGTAGTAGTAGTAGTAGTAGTAGTAGTAGTAGTAGTAGTAGTAGTAGTAGTAGTAGTAGTAGTAGTAGTAGTAGTAGTAGTAGTAGTAGTAGTAGTAGTAGTAGTAGTAGTAGTAGTAGTAGTAGTAGTAGTAGTAGTAGTAGTAGTAGTAGTAGTAGTAGTAGTAGTAGTAGTAGTAGTAGTAGTAGTAGTAGTAGTAGTAGTAGTAGTAGTAGTAGTAGTAGTAGTAGTAGTAGTAGTAGTAGTAGTAGTAGTAGTAGTAGTAGTAGTAGTAGTAGTAGTAGTAGTAGTAGTAGCAGTAGCAGTAGTAGCTTTTATATAGTTTAGATTAGTATTTGAATGATAGTTTATTGTTTTACATCATGCTGAAAAAGTTGACCCACATGTTGGGCACTGAAATCCCTGGCAGAGCAGAAAGGCATTCAAAGATTGCTCTCCTAGTGTCCATAGTGAACTCGGCTATGAAATGAGTACACGGGCCACACGCTGTTGAAAGTTCAGAAGGCTAGGGAGGAACTGGCAACTGAAACCAAGAGAGCTTAAGTAGCTGATGTTCTGATGCCCATGGCTGCCTCTCTGTGCAGTTCATAGTAAAACCAGATCTTATACAAAGTTCCTCACAGCAGTACTGTAATGCATGCATTGCATACAAAATTTAGGCAGTGGAAGAAGAACTAAATGCTTGTCAGTTAACTATGTATAAACTTTTCTGATATATTTGATCATGTTGTTGTAATTAAAGCAAATTCTTGGTTGTCTCTCTCTTGCTTTCTCTCTCTTGCTCTCTCTGTCTGTCTCTCTGAGTTTGACCTGACATTTGACATTGCCTTTAAACTTAATCAGTATACTCCATCATACGTTGTTAACTTGTTTGCATGTTTAACGTTTTTGGTTTTTGGTTGTTAAAAACAGAAATTGGATCCACATGTGGCTGTGATTGACCTTTGGTATTTTCCCCGGGTTGTTTTCAATCCTCATTCTGTTTGCAGAGCATAGGAAACCAACCGTTAGTCTAGATGACAAAAATGGTTGCTGAAGAATTTCTGGTTTTTTTTAGATTCTACTGGAGGCAAATCGATTCTTTATTAAACAATTGGATGTCTCTGGTTTCCAGTCTCCCTCCAGTGACGTCATACCAGAACTAAGGCACAGCATTTTACTCACTTATTTACTCATTCATTCAATCATTACTTGAATTTGTATAGCACCTCTTCAAGGGAACTACTCAGAGGTGCTCCCAACCCCAGCACGGCATATCACAGTCTCCCTGCCAAGCTATTATACCAGAATTAAGGCATGATGTCTTACTAATTTATTATTATTATTATTTATTGATGTGTTTACCCTGGGAAACATTTCACTAATTTATTGATGTGTAAATCCTGGGAAACATTTCACTAATTTATTTATGTGTTTACTCTGGGTAGCATACATTTTCCACATCATAGTTATTTGGATCAGTTAGAGAGCCAATTACTGTGCAGTGCTTTTCCAAGGTTCTTCATTATGCATCTTGACTGATATGTAAACAGACATGTACACTGAATGCAACTTTTGTTTAGAAGTGGCCTTGTGTATCATAATAATAGCAGGGTTGTAGAAAATTCCACAATAGATGTTTATGTGTACTTTTCTACTGGCAGAGTGTGGACTTCTTAACTTGAAGTCATCAGGGGGGCATGCCTTATGATACAGCATGTAGACCAGACCTTGATTTAAAGGGGATAATGCTGAAAAGTCAGACTTAGCACTACACTCCAGTTCATGTATGGCCCCTCACCAGTACGGCTTGTTACGGCTTCAGGACACTTACCACCATTTCACGTTAAGCAGAGTGGCACTTAAACTGGGATCACATAAATGAATCCACACTTTACATAAATACATGCCTGGTGTATGCATGTATGATATTTAAACCTTTTTAGTTAAGTGGCATCGTTGGTTTCTAATTTTTCAGGGTGTATCGTCATGTGGAAAACTTGGGTTTGTTCCTGTTCAATGACAGTTTGGTTGTGACAAAAAGAACAGTTAAGCATTTACCATTTGAAAGGAGCAAGGAAGAGAGTCACATTTTCGTCGAGTGTTGCCAGTTGATTCGGCTTCGTGTTGAAGATATACCGGATTCAAAGTGTAAGCTTCTTGTTTTCTTTCTCTACATGTATGCCCCTACACTTACGGAGTTAGTTACTTTCTCACGAAGTGCTGTAATGCATTGCAATTTGCCTTGCATGCATTACAGCCCAGATGTAGCTCAATGTAGGCCCAGAGGTAGCTCTATGTGGACCTAGAAGTAGCTCAGTATAGGCACAGAAGTAGCTCAATGTAGCCCCCAAAGGAAGTTCAATGTGGACCCAGAGGTTGCTCAATGTAGGCCATAGAACGAGAATTCGTGACTTCAGGCTTTAATATTTGTAAATATTCGTGAATATTAGGTTTTTTAATATTCGTAAATATTCGTAAATATTCGTTGATGACGTCACTGTTTTTGCTTTGTTTAAAGACTACTAATTAAGAACATGTTCGGTGGTTTTGCGGCGCTATACTTAGTGCTCAGCTACTTAGAAGCTTAGGCTTCCCAGTTCCTACCCAACTACCCAAATCTTGCCGCCCCCTCTCTCTCTGTCTCTCTCTGTCTCTGTCTCTGTCTGTCTATCTGTCTGTCTCTGTCTCTGTCTCTGTCTGCTCTCTCTCTCTCTTTCTCTCTCGTTCTCACTCTCTCTCTTAATCTGAAATCCCTCCACCAGTAATTCTATATTATTTGAAGACATATGTTGTTTACGCCAGCATATCAATGACGCGTTAAACCGTTAATTGAGCTTGCCCGGTCGGCCGACGGATACATGTAGCAAACTCAGTGGAGGAATCTTGGACGGATAGGGATGGAACCTGAGTCATAGTCGTTGGCCGACATTAGTTTCAAAATAATAATAATAATAACAGTGACAATTTATATGGCGCCGTAACACAGCCATGCCGTTACAAAAATGCTGGTATTTGCGCCCAAAATACCTAGCCACGCCGCTCAATATAATGTCAAGAATGATTTTACCCACCATATAGGTCTGTACTTGGCTGAGTAACTGTAATATGTGACTGTTCTTATGCATATTTATGGCAATGATTTAAAAAAATAATCCCGGATTTTGAATAATTAAGAATTAAGGAACTAAAAAAATAATATTCTTAATATTCGTTGGCCAGTTTTAATATTCATCAATATTCGTCAATTTATAAAAATCTTAATATTCGTAATATGCGCATTCTCGTTCTATGATGTAGGCCCAGAGGTAGCTGTATGTAGGCCTAGAAGTAGCTCAATATAGGCACAGAAGTAGATCAATCTAGGCCCAGGGATAGCTTGTGTGTGCAGTGCTTTTCAGAGGATTCTGAAAGGTGCTACATAAATGATTAGTCACATACATAAATGACCTGTGAACATGTGTCGACTGTGAGCTCTGGATGGGAAGCCTTTCGTTTGGCTGTATGTGTTTGTGGGGTCATAAAGGTGGTGACTCTTCCAGTTACCTAAGCACTTTCCTATTAGGTGCTATGTTAAATGTCTACATACTTACTTATAGACACTTAAGATAAAATGCTAATGTAAGGTTAGATATGGTAGGTAAGGTTAATAAGATGCTTCAGTTAAACTTAGCTCACCAACTTGAAATGTTTGATAAATTTAAAAAAGATTATAAGTTAAAACTTGATTACTGGTAGTTTTTTGTTTATTCAACGCTGTACACTTTCTTTTAGATGTTTTGAATGCCTTCCGCATGTACACTCCGAAACGTGACTGGTTCTGCAGCGTTGAATCGCCCCAGGAGAAACTGGAATGGATCTCCATCTTAGAGAAAACCATCCGGGCCGCACTGGAGGATGTCGACTGAGCTCTTCTTTTGCTAATTAATGGGAACGTCATAGACAAAAGAGTAGTTCACTTGTCCATTTATCTTACAGCACTGGTTGTCCATACTTAAAATTTGCTCATTGGTAAGCTTTTGGTCACTGTAGAGTTCTTTCATGTGGGTCAGTTACTCGTATTGCTGTGATTATGGGCCAGTACAGCACCGGTGAATAAGCTGGTCTCCCTGACGGGGCTTTTGTGTGACGCTCATGAATTTGGTAGATTTACATTACATTTACATTACATAATTAGATAACCTTGTCCAGGTATGTGTGGCATATGCAATGTTCGGTATTCATTTTGTCATTAACAGGTTAAAGTTTGTTGACTTACAGGACTTCTGAAAGATGGTAACTGGTATACAGGCATCTGTGGGAAACTATCCTATCTACACCTTATCCTGAACCATCTTTATCACCACCTTAGCACAACTCTTTTTAACCCCCCCCCCTGTCCCGGATTCAGACCTGGCACCAAACTTTGCATCAACAAAAAATTGACTCTTGTGCATCTGATCTGAAACATCGCCCGTTAATAAGCTGGTCTCCCTGTGGCACGGAAAGTTTGTAGATTTAACTTACTTTACAGTCCGTTGGATGATAATGTCTCGAATTTTACGACGATGTAATGATGTGTGCAGTTCACTGCAGTTTCAAGCCTTCCAGGAGACTACCACATACATTACATTACATTACGACGTCGCAAACACGTGCAGCTCACTAAAAACTATGAGAAAGTTAACAATACATTGAAAAAGCAATATTTATTCTTTGTGGTGTCAGTCACTAGTAGAAAGTTGTATGATCACTTGTATGATCATTCGAATGATACTCTAATGATCACTGTAGCCTACCAGGTTGATCTTCAAAGTAACTGGTTTGTCATTTTTTAACACATATGAGTGTTTATAAACAAACATTGGGAAACGACATTCTAGTAGCTGTTTGTAATTTATTTTTATACTTTAATTTATTACATAAGAGTTTGCTATTTCGCATAATTTTTCCTTTTGTGTCTCAGTATTAGAGCAGTATTAACCAAAGCATATCACAAAATACTTTCTGTGCTTTGTTCTTAAGAACCAAAGCTATTGATCAGTGCTGTTTTTTACTCTTATAATTGTTTAATAATGAAATTGCTATTGTTTGCTATTATTACTGATGTCATAAAGTTTTTACTGTTATGATTGTTGCACTATGGATGTTGGCATAATTTGTACAGTCTTAGTATTATCTTTTGCTACAATGACTTGTGATCATGTGCTTCCAAGGCACTGGGAAAATATTTGTGTGCCATATATGTTAATAGCGTATAAAATTTTTATAGCAGTCCAGATAAAATTTTTGGTCCACAATGAATACTACCTGACTTGAACTTCCACCACACGTGTAATGTCCCTCAGAAATGAGTGGATGTTATGCATGTGTATGAGGTGCATACCTAATAAACAAAATAAAATTAGAGAATTATTTAGCCTGTTTATATAATGAAAACTCGGAAAGCTAAATGGTGTATTGTTACATTCAAGGCTTTTCGTAATGCATCATATGCAATTCATAAAAGGCAACCCAGGTTGTCTTGTAAGAATTTTAGAATAATATCAATAACATTTTAATGTTGATGATATAAATGAGTAAAATAGCAACAATTGGCTATTGTTTTTCAGCATTTCCTTATCGTCATTACATTTGAGAGCAATAATTAATAATTAGTTAATAATTGATTGATAACTTTGCTCAGTATTCTAATGACAGTGTGACTGCAACCATATAGTAATTTATCAAGGTGCATAATCAATGGCAATATTTCTGTGTGTATCAGTAATTGTTTGATATTTTAAGTATTCTCAAGTTCGTTGAATTTTGTGCAAATTAAGGTCAGATTCAAACATCTATGAAGTGATCAGCGAGAAACATGTGTACTGCAAGATGACTAGAATATACCAACTCATGGGATTTTATACCTGTAAGGCAGAAAAATATATTACTGCACTCAAGTGGAAATGTACCAGATATTTATTCGACTGCTACTTATAAAAACTAATGTTTACCAGCGCTCGTGAATAAGCTGGTGCCCTGCGTTGGCTTTCGAGTGGCGCTTTAGAAGTTTGGAGATTACGATTACGATTAATGTTTCACTTTATTTTAACGTTGGTGTGACAGAAGTAGGAGTTATCTGTGATCTTTTGTGCTTCACGACAATTTCTAGACTTGAGCTTTCACTGCTATGCAATGTTTGTTGCAGAACACGACTTACTGGTATTGTTGTTTATTGATTTTTGCAATAATTGTTAACCAGCCTATTTAAAATGAATGATTGGCATAGTTTTAATGATATTCACGTAATATATATATACAGGGTGGGCCAATAGGAATGCAACTACTTTGAATTGATATAACTTGAACAATTTTTATCCGAACATCGTGCCCAATATACGAAATTGAAAGTAATCATCCACTCTACTACTGTGTCAAATCTTGCACTGATATACGGCACCGTTGTTATAAAATTTCGGTGCGGCGCACACCTCTCAATTTTGAATGTAAATATTGAACATCATGACGCCGCTCACGGAAGAGGATAAAATTTTAATCCGAATTTTAAGAGCAGAAAAAGATACAATGCACATCAGATGATGATAGAATTCCCTTCTAGAAAATGGAATAAATGTGCTGTATACATTGATTGATTAAACAAATTGATGCTTGTCTAACAGCCGCAACTGTGGTCGCAAACGTTCTGCGCGCACAGCAGCGAACACTGCACAAGTCCAAGAGTTAATTTGCAGCCAAGACAACATTCTTTGTTACTCCAAAGGCTAAGGTGAACAGTGTTTATTACTTCGATGAAGTACTCGCAAGAGGACTGCTACGTGATATTCGCCAACTGTCTGGAGTTGATGGTTAGGCCTACATCTTTCAGCAAGATGGAGCGCTGGCGAATCGTTCACGTCATACAGTTGCCTATCTGAACGCTACCGTGCCAGAAGTTAATTGAACCGGAGAACTGTTCACCGAACAGTCCGGATTTAAACCCGGTTTACTATTTGATCTGGGGTTGTCTTCAGCAACTGGTCTATCGTGAACCGATACGTGACGTTGAACATTTGAAAGAAGTGATTCTTTGCTGCTGGGCTGAGATAACCCAAGCACTGGTGGACTCAGCCATCGATCAGTGGCACTGTGGTCGTCTCGTGTTGATGCAGTCATTAAAGCACGTGGTGGACATATTGAGTATTTGTTTGACTGATGGTAAATTCACTAAAGATATTAATTGTTAGTACAAAGTGATTGTTTAGAATTGACATCTTCAGTTTCAGACTTTTGTTTTTTCTTGCAGTTTTATGGCAAGAAAATGGCACATCGAATATTAATAGCATTATCTCAAAAGGTCGTAATAGTATCTCGTAGATATTTTGCAGCATGATAAAATGGATAATTACCTTCAATCTGATATATTGGACAAGACGCTCAGATTAAAAATATTTAAGTTATAAGGCGTCAAAGTTGTTGCATTCCTATTGGCCCACCCTGTATATATAATATATATAATATATATATTTATATAATATAATATATATTATATATGACTTTAGCATAAATTTTTATATCTAAGAAAACGTTCACACATTAATCATATCTGTTCAATAATTGTCGACTTTTTTGGTAATTTTAACAGAAAAATGCTGTATCTCAATGTAGACTTTATTTTGGATGTCACAAATTCACTTAGTTTAAGTGTAGATGTTATAGTAAATATTATGAATTTCTTTGATTGTTGCATAATGCATGATGCTTTCACAATTCAATTAAAATGTTGTTTGGAACTGCCTTTGATGTAGAAATAGGCCCACAATTCTTACGAGTATCAAGCCCCTAGATGTGATAAAAATGACATCAACAGGCAATTAAAATAGTTCTCAGGGTAATTAAATAACGTCAACATATTAAAGGCCTAGTTTACATCCTTCCATCCCCTCCTCTGAGTCCTCTCCCCAGTAAACTTGTGTATCAGCCAGTGCACACCCAACTGGACTGCTGTCCGACATCCTTGAGGGATATGGGACCATCCATTTAGTAGGCTACGTACGCAGAAATCCGGGAAAAATTGACCCCTTCCCTTTCCTGTACGCACGTACTTTTTGCACCACCGCCACACTTGCGTACGTACATGTACGCTTGAGACGCACCCGCCTACCCTCCCAATCCTATAGTATAGAACGGTCTACATCCTATTGCCTGATCGCTGAACTGACTCATTTGAAGCAATATAGACAAAGTATTATCGAGGTTCATTCACTCTCTTCTTTATTTTACCACTGATCACATCAAAACAGGTATAATCTCAGTCAAGTACAAAAGAAGCCCTACAAAAGCTAACGCATATAATTATAGAGTTAGACCCCTATGTCTGTATTAAGGCCTATAGTCATTAAATTTTTGAGTTATCGTGAAAAAATAGTCCAGTTCTTGAAACAATCATAAATCCCAATGATAGTAGCAAGAATCAGATGATAATAATAATAATAATAATAATAATAATAATAATAATAATAATAATAATAATAATATTATTATTATTATTATTATTATAATAATAATAATGATAATAATAGGTTTACCCCCTCCCAGCGTACATTTTCTACTACACCTGATTGGTAGGCCCTACTAGTCACCAGCATTTCGCCTAAATTCCAACCTGTTTACTCTCTGCCAGGAGGGATCCGCTTGACTATGGTATTTGAAAAATGCCAAAATTGCAAACGTAAGTTACCATTTTTATCTCCTTGCTTCAGTGTGATTTGAGTTGTAGCCTACATTCGCTTGCAGCCCAACTACATAAACCAATCCAACTCATACCATTGTCTGTATAGTTCTCCAGTCATCAAGTCTACCTATACCCAATGGCGGCATCTGAATATACCCAATGGCGGCATCTCATATACCCAAGTCGGCATCTGAATAATTATACCCAATGGCGGCGCCAGACATTTTTTGTAACCAGGGCATAGCCAGGGCAGTAATACAAGTAATCAGTGTAGGGGCGATTTGAATTCTCGACAGGGCAAAAATTCTGGCATCCTTGTGGCAGGGCAACCACCCGGGCAAAGGCTTTTTTACCAGGACATTTGCCCTAGCTTGCCCTGCTGTAGCGCCGCCACCGCCTATAGGCCTACATGTAGGCCTACCTGCACCGATTCTTCCTCTTCGGCTTACCTGTCTGGCTGTCTTGCCGCTCTGATTCTTCAAAATACCACCATTCCTCCCCCCGTATACATCTGAACATTTGCCTACCTCACCTTTAACCCTCTGATAATTGATGCTGCAGCCCCTATTTTGGCTACGTTCTGCCATATGTAGGCCTACTGATCGAGGGACTTAAGCCTATAGTTGCTTTACTTGCTTATAAGAAGTTTGGACTGGTGCGTTCCTGTCCAACACCAATCATCTTCGATAGGCCTATATATGGGCAAGGACCTATTACTTGGCCTATTTAGAGATCCTGAGTGGCCGAGTGGGTTGGTAGACCGCTCGTCACGCCGGCGCCCCGGGTTCGCTTCCCGGTCGGGTCGGTTTATCAGAGATTAATTCTCGTATCTTTACTGCGGGTGGCTCGGTCGCAATTTAAACGTGGAGTACGAGGTTGCTTTCTGCCTCCGACACTAATCATCTTCGATAAGAAAAAGTGTCGTTAAGCCGAAACAATTTACTTGGCCTATGGGCTATGGCGACGTTGTTAAATAAACGTATAAGGGGTGACGCCACGCACCTAGGGGAGGCAGGGAGGTCGGAAATTTGTGACGATGTGTGACATGGGGGTGGGGTGGGGTTGAGAAAAATGTGACGTCTCGTCAGGTCTATGTAATTAAATTTAACAATTAACAACAATTTAATTTTAGCAGCAACAACACAAATTCTGAGTATCAAATTTTCATTATTTTTTTAATTATTTTACTGTTTACACTTTACAGGCACCATTATTAATAATTTTCTAATTATTTAAATAATTGGTCAACATCAGAGTGCAGTGCCTCATTAAATACTTATTGCAATGACAATGAATGTTATTTGAAACATGTTTTATTATCGAATGGAAATTTGGTTGGGGGAGGGTCAGAGCTTTGTGACGTCATTTGTCAGAGGTGTTACTTTTTGTGACGACGTCTGACGAGGGGGAGGGATCGGGGATCAAAATTCGGCCAAAATCGCGTGACGTCATTTATGGACGGCCTCTAACCCCTCTGCCCCCCGTTCTGGTCCAGTGATAAAGCGAAAAGCACGGGTGATGATTAGAGAGTGACATGGGGAGACAATCTCGTCCCCATCCCCGCTCCATCCCCGCAGGGTTTGTCCCCATCCCCGCCCCATCCCCGCAGGTTTTCTCCCCATCCCCACCCCATCCCCGCAGGACGACATCACATTCCCCGCAAAAGTTTACACCAATTAAAATTTAAAAAATAACATATTTAAGCATACAAAGCTATTTGTATTTCTGACTGCATTAGTCTGTTATTATCTTATCGACAGTTTGCATTAACCAAGTCCTGACCATATCTGACTAGAAGGCTTAAGAAAATAAGAAAATCTCCTTATCAGTTCTCAAGTTCTTAACATCACCCGGGTTTCTTGCCGGCTCATTCCCCATTACCGCGGTATTACCGCGAGAGTAAACCCCATTACCGCGAGAGTAAACCCCATTACCGCGGTATTGCCGCAATTGTTGTCGCCATTACCGCGGTATTACCGCAATTGTTGTCCCCATTACCGCGGGATTTACCGCGGTTACCGCGGTTACCGCGGTTTCCCCGCGGGGAAATTCCCCATGTCACTCTCTAGTGATGATGTCGTCTGCAATGCGGACAATTCACTGTCATTAAAGCGACATAAAAACCCATTGTGGTAAACCATAAACTAAAGTGGTAGGCTACTAACATCTTAAAGGCATGACTATTTTCTAATGAACAGAAAGTCAACTAAGTAAGTAAACAAGGAAGTAGTTAGTAAGCTTGATTAGCATGAGACTAACGCTGACGACAACACAATGCATACAATAGTGAAAAAGTAACATAATGTCAGTAGAAAGAAAACCGATAGGCTACATAAGAACTTACAATTATTTTTATAAACAGTTTTACAAAAGTTTTAAAAGTATGACATACTATACAGCTAGGCCCTATAATATCTATAGCTACGAACTAAAAGCATAAAACTTTACACAAGCTTACGATTGAAAGTAAGGCAACAGGTTAGATAAAATTATTGGAACAATTATAATTATTAAAACTAGCATCACAGTTTTACAATACGAATGGATGGTAGATTTCTTATGCAGCCGACCTCTGATCGCGGGAGCGAGCGCCGATCGAGGGTCACGCGATCGGTTGCTTTCGGCACCCTCGTTAGTCCTGGTGCCAACAATTTAAAACTTTGCTCCACCCTAAAAAATTCCTGCGGACGCCCATGCTTCTCTGGTCGAATAGGCTATCCGTTTCTATCTCCATAGGGCCTATATCTTCTGCTTCGTATCCCATTTATAGGTTAATTATTAACACGTGCTAAAAAAAACTGCCGAACTTCATGCTTTTATCAGAGGCAAATATCTAAACAGAATGTCAACGTTAACAGCAAAATTAATGTCCTCATAAAACGCCGTCGAAATCTAACAAACAACTCCAATGGAGGGCTTTGACTCAGACAGGACTTTAAAAGCGAGGAGGAGGACGAAGTGAAAGAGGAGTGGAGGAAGGAGGAGGAGGAGGAGGAGGAGGAGGAGGAGGAGGAGGAGGAGGAGGAGGAGGAGGAGGAGGAGAGGAGGAGGGAGGAGGAGGAGGAGGAGGAGGAGGAGGAGGAGGAGGAGGAGGATTCCAACAGTTCAGCGATACTGTATCACTCAAAAGGCTGTCGACGTCGATATGAAATTCTTCTCATCGTTTGCTGGGCATAAAACTTGTTAACACTTTAACGTTGAGTTGAATTTGTTTCCCAGTCGCTTTTAATGCACTCTCTTATACAGAGGCTTAAGGGGCTTGCAGCAACTGTAGAAGGAACAAACTGAGGAGCTCGAGCCGCAGCACTCGAAAATGGAGTCGCTAACACTCATGTGCGTGGCGTGGCTGTCACTCGATAAGGCTTACAGGACTGATCATCATCATCATCATCATCATCATCATCATCATCATCATCATCATCATCATCATCATCATCATCATCATCATCATCATCATCATCATCATCATCATCATCATCATCATCATCATCATCATCATCATCATCATCATCATCTTCTTCTTCTTCTTCTTCTTCTTCTTCTTCTTCTTCTTCTTCTTCTTCTCTTTTCTTCGTCTTCGTCTTTCTCTCCTTCTTCTTCCTCCTCCTCCTCTTTTTCTTCACAGTGTACTTTACATTCTTATCATTCTTCGCATCCTTCGCATTGTTCTCGCTTTCCTCTTCTTCTAAGAGGCTCATTGTGCTCACATGAGTTCAAATGAACGTGAGTCCACAGTATCACAGCTGCACATAGCGGGTCACAGGGTCAAATGGAGGTCTGCTAAATATAAATTCTACAGCTATGAACTAAATAGGCTGAAAGAGAAATGTACTTTGTCTGCTGTTGTTTTTGATTTACAGAAGATGCCTTGTATAAAAGCAGAGGCTGTTGCCATCGCTTGTAATTTGTTCAGCATTTTGTCGATGGTTGCCTTATGCAACTGTAAACTGGTCTTCATCTACCGCGCAGAAGAATAGCAAGGTAGGCTAAGCCTGAATCAATCGTGATGTATTGAATGGTTCATTGAGCAAAGTAGCTTCTTTTCTTTCTTTCTTTTTACCTAGATATAGCAAATTTTCTTTTTAAATGCAAATGACGCTTTAGAAATGCTGTCGTGAACTGATCTGTAGCGTTTCATCACACCACCCTCGCGCCAACATGGCTTCACCATCACACCACCATCACACCAACATCACAACGCCATTACACCCTGGTTTGCTCAACCTTGACGTCTCCTCTACAGCATTCCATTCACAACTGAAGACCCAACTCTTAAAGCTAACCTATCCTGATTTTACGCACGACCATCATCAACAATGATTTCCACCATACGGTCGACTTCTCGGCTTGACCTCCCTGATTCTGACCAGGCACCGGAATAAAAACAAAATAATAGCTTTAGCCTATCTTCATTTATTTTACTCTAAGCCCTTGTTTCCTGGTTTTTAAAATATATTTTACTCTTATACAGATGCTTGAACAGATATTCGACCTGAACGCAGTTCTTGCGGCAGTGCTAGCAGTCGTTACACTTCTGCTCTTTGCGAGAAGAAATAAGAGCAGCAACTCTGGAAAACGATATCCACCATCAATTCCAGCTTTACCGCTGCTTGGATCGATCCCGTTTTTCACAGGGGGCTTGGAAACGATGCACATCTTTCTCATGCGTAAGGCAGAACAACTGGGTCCCGTTATTTGCCTCTATGCCGGGAAAAGGTAGGCCCCCTATAGAACACTTTTTTCTAAAACTATAGCACTTGTTCAAGATGCATAATCGTATTGCAATCAATTTGACTTTATGCGCAGCCTTTTCTTCGACATGTAGACTCAAAGGTGGAGCTAAGGGAATTCATAATCGTTATTGTTTTTAAAGCATCACAGTTTAAATAATTGAGATTGATACAATGCAGTAAACAGAACAAAGTGGAAATGGAATGTTATGTGAAGCGAGATGGAGGCCCTCTTCCGTTGGCGTAACAACATAGCCTATATTTCTTTCAACAGTAGCCTACGGTATGAGGATGGAATGTAAATTGTACGGGCGGAAGAACAACTACGAACCGTAGCACTCATACTGAGAACTGCACTAGACTGTTTTGCTGTATGACATAATTATAAGTTTAATTTACGTTGAAGGATGGCTGTTTCACTCAACGGAAAGGAGGCAATTGTAGATGCTATGCAGAAACACGCAGAAGCTTTCGCTGATCGACCGGACTTTTGGACTGAAGCCAACATTGTGAACCCCGACCTGAGAGGTTTGTTTAAACATCAACGTTCACACGGCATGCATAAAACAGTTTGAAATTGTCTAAGGGTATAAATAATATAAAAATTAGGGCCTACTTCCCGACAAGTCAGAGAGCGAAACAGAAAAGCTAACAAGACAGATCTGCAGGTGTGATGGTTATCATCACACCTGCAGATGTGTCTATCACAGACCTCTCGGTCTCTACCCCTAACCTCCCAGAACACTCTCTGATGAACTTGAATGGCATATAGATCGGAGCACATAATATCACAGGCTCATGATGCTGTGAAACGCCGATGTTTAACGTGCTTCAATGTGGATCCTCATTCATGAAGATTAATGAGTACTCGTGAGGATTAATGAGTACTCGTGAGGATTAATGAGTACTCATGAGGATTAATGAGTATTCATGAGGATTAATGAGTACTCATGAGGATTAATGAGTATTCATGAGGATTCATGCGTATTCATAAGGATAAATGCGTATTTTCGTAAATTAATCAATGGCTTTGATCTTAGCCGTCATTAGTCGTAATTAATTCGTCATTCGGGGCTTTCGAAGCTTTCAGTCAAATCCAAACTTAGGCCAAGCAAATCTTAAATCTCTTGGTCAAATCAATTCTTTAAGTGGGAGTGAAATATATCTTATTCTCGGTAGGCCGACACCCTTGGGCAAACACTTTTGAAGCTGTCATGTCCTATTTCTACCCCTTTACCATCACACGACCTCTATCACAAACGACTTCCACCAAAATGTCTCCTCGTTATGACCTTGGATTCTGATCTGCAAACGACCAAACCACATGGTTTTTTTTAGACCCGACGTATAGCCTAGGCCTACATTACGTTACAAACAAGAGAGTAAAGAAAGACCCTACCAACCGAAAAACACAGACTTTCATGCAGTTATCATTACTCCGGGCGTTGGTGAAACACTTAAGGAGTAGATTAAACACTCATTAGGCCTAAAGCTTTATTAACAATTAATTTTCCAGGCATCGCCTTTGCGCATTACAACGAGGCTTTCAAACACAACCACAAGCTTACGCTGTCCATCTTGAAGGAATTTGGATTTGGAACCAATCAGGAAATGGACATTAGAATTTCGCAAGAGATAGAAGAATTGATAATAGAAATCCGGAAGCAAAACGGTTGCCCGTTTGCCCCGAAGTCCGCACTGATGTATGCCACTTCAAATGTGGTTATGACTATTCTATTTGGCAGCGAATCTCAGGCTGGCATCAAGCGTAGTAAGTTAATCGATGATGCGTACGAATTTATTGAGAATGTGGATTCGAGAATTGACTACGCTCCATTCGTTCGATTTCTTCCAAGTTACCGAAAAAAGATTGCGAAGTTGGTCGGTGCACAGGAACGCTTGATGGATCAAATTCAGATGGCGATAGAGCACAACAAAAGAAATCCTTCTGAAAGAAATTTTGTGACTCGATTTCTTGCAATCGAGGGTCCCAACTACAACCACCAAGATCTCAGTTTCATCTTGCGAGATCTGTGCATGGATAGCGCAGGCACTGTCGAGGCTACGTTGACGTGGGCGCTTTTGGAACTGGCTAATCATCCTAAGATTCGGTCGCGTCTTCAGAGTGAAATCGACGAAGTATGTGGTGGTAACAGGCTTCCTTCGATTGATGACAAGCCACGTCTGCCATATACAGAAGCTGTGATGTGTGAAGTGATGCGACGTCGTACCTTAGTCTGTCATGTGGTTGGCCGTCCAGCGATGAAAGACACGGAGATCTGTGGATACTTCATACCTCGTGGATGTGTGGTACGTAGCCTAAAGTTAAACGATTAACTTAACGTTCAAGTATTGCAAAATCTTTTATTTTAAGGATAAAACTTTCTATAGCTTATATACGTTGAAAATTGCCCTGTCGTTTAATTGTTCATTCATTCATTCAATCATTATAAAATGCACTAGGTAGCACTTGATGTCGCTCCAAATCGATGGAGCATGCCGGAAAATTCAAAGTATCAGTCCGCTTGGACTCAAGGGAAGCCTTAGAATGATAAGTGGGCCAACTCGTAGATATAAGCATCGTAAGTCAGGAATGGAGAGACGCGAGGCACTCGACATTGTATTCCAGAACCCTTGTCGGGCAACAAAAGAACTCTGCTAAATCTCGAGAGCATTTTTTAAAATATATTCTTTATTAATTCAAACTGACAATTACACAGGATGATTACAATTCAGTATGAACGGATGATTGTATTGTATTATATTGTATTTAGGAATTTATAAAGCGCCTCTCCGAGTATTACCCAATCAGAGGCGCTCCCAGTGCGAAGAGCTTTGCGAAAAAAGAAAAGTCTTAAGACAACGAGAAGAGGCCGAAATACCCACAGTTAAGATCACAGATCGAATCGTAGGGGAAAGGTCATTCCAGAGCATAGGACCAACAGATGCACAGGCACAATACTGGGCAGTAGCAGTCCGCGACCAAGGTCTAAAGATCCATGCCGGTCTAAAGAGCGGAGCGAGCGACCAGAGGCAGCCGAAACGGGTCTGCGAATTGAATCACAAAGATACCGGAGGGCCAGACCTAAGAGCACCCTGGATGTAAGAAATAGAATTTTAAACCGAATTTTAAACCGATTTCGGGCAATGAGAGGAAGCCAATGTAAATGCTCAGTCGATCACAAGTTATTACAGGAGTAGAATTTAACTGTATTCGGCAGCCATGCAAGGCACCTATCACGTCCTACATCTCATTTTACCAATGCGACATCTCGCAAATGATAGACTGAGTGGACCTTTGGGAGGGTGCGAGAAGCGATCCCGCTTCCTACTGCTCTTCACGCCAGTGATGTTACCACTACACTATGGGCCCAAATTGGTTATTGACTCGAGATAATATTTTATGGCAGAGACAAATATTCCTAGAGTCTAGTGTGGTATGTAGGCCTGTGGATAAGCATATGTTTGAAGATACTGCGATTGACCTGAGTGTTCTAGGCAACTGCAACAATTGTGAAATTAGCTGTGCGCTCTACAATGAATAAAATCAAGAACTGTAGGCCTATTAGTTAAGACCTTATGTGAGTTATGTCCTTAGCCAAAGACCTTTGAACTCATGAATTGTGCATCGTAACTGTGCAGTAAAATGGACGATTACTACGTTCTAAATTTAATTATATTCAATATTATATACTATTTAATAATTCTGTTTCATTCTTTGATTGTGCAACAAAATATTCTGTTGTTTTAGGCCATTTCAAATCTCTACGGTGTTCACATGGACCCTAAGACTTGGGGAGACCCAGAGAACTTCAGACCAGAGAGATTCTTGGATGAGGATAACAACGTGATTAGAAAAGATGACATCATCCCATTTAACCTCGGTAGGTTAAACTTAAACATTACTTTTCTTCTGATCAGTTCATTGGCTCATGCTTTTAAGTAAGTAGGCCTTATGCAAATAACTAAGTAAGTAACTACGGTGGTATCACTCCGTTCCGTCACCCCAACATGGTCTCTATCAACAATGCTTACATATTCGCGCTGGGTGATCAACGTAATTATAGTTCTCGGGACAGCTAGATTTGCCGCATGTGCTGGTTGAGTTTGGGATGAGACTACGAACCCCTTCTCACGGGCCACTTCAATTTGGAAATGGGGTGGCCTCCTTAGAAGTATAAGATAAGAGCTGGTGCTAGTTTGCGCCCATTGTTATTTATCTGATATAAAACTCCCGAGTCACATCACTCAGCCTAAGAGCGTTATGTTAGCCATATTTATACTCTATGAGTTTTACCTTGTTCCTGGCGCTGTGGACTGCTACAAGGCCACAATCGAAGATATTGTGCGATAGGTAGAAGGGGTCGGCGATCAGGCGGCGTAGACGATCCTTCTGATTCCTCTTACCCGTGGTCTCACGCAAGCCTCAAGGCTAACTAGATCGATCATGATGCCGCATACCTAATCCGTGATAGGCCTACAGTTTCCGGCTGTGATAGAAGACCACATACAGCTCCCTGGGGCGTAGGCTGGGCACTATAGTTTCACACACTACAGAACGCTATGTCAACCCTTATTTTACAACTACTAAAATGACTTGGTGTCGCTGTAATGTGCCTTTTTCCTCCATTTCAAGTTGTTCTATAAATAAAGATGTGCTTATTGCGACTTCTTATACATGTATGTGTCTTCAAGTAGAATGTGTGAAGTTAGCAGTAAATATCATTGCGTTTTTGTTATTTCAGGGAAGCGTTCTTGCATTGGAGAGGTACTAGCACGTCAAGAGGTATTCCTCTTTCTCGTCAACCTGGTCAAGCATTTTGATATTCAACCACCAGAAGGCCAGGATTTTATCAGTGCTAAAGAAGTTCCTGGTCTCGTCTTTGAACCAGCTCCATTCAAAATAAGATTGATTCCAAGGATTACAATATAAACTTGGACTTCTGTCCCTTCCATTCTGTTATACCGAGTGCCGCCAAGTGTGACTGTTGACAACTGCACAATGCGTTACATATTTGAATGCTCGAGGTCTAATGATGATGGCACAGGAACATGTGGCAACGTAGCTGCAATGAGCTGTTAACAGACTATACTGTATGCATGACATGAAAAGTAGTTTAACGTAGTCAAACATTACTTCTTTCAATTAAAACATTTCGGAAAATTCTTCATATTTTTTATATTTTGTTATGGTGCTGGAGCTTCAGCATGTTTCACTTAGTCATATACCAACAGGAAGTGAGCTAGGCCTCAAAGCGACTGAAGATCAATACGTTTTTCAGAAATAGGCCTATCAGTGTAGACATGACGTTTAATTTGTGCGTATCATGGCCGGCCGCCAAATCGAAGAGAAAACGGCTCTTTTAAGCGACACCACAAATCGTAACGAAGGAAACGCAGCAAGACCGTTGGTCCGGCCAATACCACTCACTGTCAATGCCTGCTTACCTAACTACCTACTTCCTACCTACCTACCTACCAACCTACCTACCTGCCTACCTACCTACCTACTAACTAACTAACTAACTAACTAACTAACTAACTAACTAACTAACTAACTAACTAACTAACTAACTAATTAACTAACTAACTAACTGACTAACTAACTAACTAACTAACTAACTAACTACCTATGTCACAACTGTAGGCCTACACACACCCACACAGGCACACACTCATACACCCACACATACGCGCGCGCGCAAACACAAATATTTTCAGACTCAAAAACGTCACTTACTTAGTCAGTGTGAGACATAGAATAATATTATAATAATAATAGTAACAACAACAATAACAACAACGACAACAACAACAACAACAGCAGCAACAACAACAACAACAATAACAACAACAATAATAATAATAACAAAAACAACGCCCAAGTTGAGAGCGGCATCAGCCAACCAACAAATAAGTAAGCATTAATTCATTCATTCTTACGAATATTTATATAGCGCTCCTTCAAGGTTACTACTCATGAGCGTTCCAGACCCCAGCACGGCTGAGAAGGACAGTTTTGAGGTAGCATAAAAAGAGTCAGAGTGGACCCTGGGGAACAAGCGCAGCACCAAAAGGAGCCCGTTCCAGAGCGAAGGGCCAACCATTGAGAAGGCGCCATTCTACTTAGTGACTGTGCGGTCAAAAGTGATCATGAGCACGCCCTGCTCAGTAGAGCGGAGAAAGCGACGACCCGGAGCATTCAATGTAGAGCAGCAGAGGTGGCGAAGATAGGCAGCGGCGAGACCCAGCAAGGACAGCCTCACCAGTCACCAAAGCAGTGGTTAAAGTACTTACCAAGAGGTGGCAGATATCTGAAATTTTGCACATCTAAAACACCAAAAATGCATGAAACAATTTAAGAACCATTTGGTCGATAACTGTAGCAAAAGCACATTTAGTTGACGGCCTGAGGGGTCTCCTCTTTTAGGTGGCGGAACTCATAGTTTAAGTGGCGGATATCATATCCAAGATGCCGGATCTCAGATCCGGAAACATCCGGCTGAATTTAACCCCTGTGAGTAACCCAGATTCAAAGATTTAAGCCACTGAAATTTCTAATGTTGCTGCGGATTGCGCAGAGGCGGCACCAGACATACTTTGCAACCAGGGCATAACCAGGGCAGTCATGCAAGTAACACATGCACAGGGCGATTTATGCCCCAATTAAACTCTCGGCAACACTCTTATAGCCATCTGGTAGGGCAAAGACCAGAGCAATGTCTTTTTTACCAGGGCATTTGACCTGGCTTACCTTGCTGTATCGCCGCCACTGGGATTGCCTAGCAAAAGAAATTCACGCTGGAGACGATAACTGGCTGCCATTATGTGCCATACAGATTAAGACCCCGCCTCATCAAGGGCAGTGCAAAACAGCTGCACAGACGTGTGAACTGCAGATTTGGTTATCATCGACGCATAAAATGATATCCCATCCCAGTGAATGATTATCAAGTAGTGTTCCGACTGGTGTAGTTTACATATGTGTGTGCCTAATGAAAACAAAGGTTGCAGGCATAGGCGCAACCACCCTATGGGACCCGTGGGACGCGTCCCCCCCAACTTTCGGGCAGGCTGGGACGGTCCCCCCAACTTATGAAAATTTTGAGGTAAACAAGAGCCCAAAATGCACTCCATTTGATATTAAATGCTCAAAATTGCGTCGTCGTCTGGGGCTCCGCCCCAGACCCCGTTGGCGGAGCTTACGACGCTCCCCGTATCCCTATAGTCGTTAGGGGCTTCTTGCTTTCCGCAATCGCGGCTGTACGTGCACCTTCCGCACTCGCAATTTCCCCCACTCGAACGTTCTAGTAGCCTAGGTCCGTCCCCTAACAAATCGCTGGACCTGGCCGATAGAATACAGAGTAAGGCTAAAGCCGCTAAACTCAACTGAGTCTATAAGAATTCAGTGCAGGATGTTGCTGTATAATTTCACTCTAAACCTGTAGCCTACTTATCACGCTTTAAAATTCAACTAAGGCTCGCGGTAGAAGCCTAGGAGGACATTTCAATTTTTACTTCTGAGACTGCGAGTGGTATTCTTCTAAAACCTAAAATCTCAGTTTATTCATATAATAAAGTCATATTTTTTCACATATCTAGATGGTTTAGGTACTTTTATATAGAAATCATCGGTGAAAAATTTGAGGTAAATTAGAGCCCAAAATGTACTGCATTTGGCATGAAATGCTCAAAATTGCGTCGGCTTCTGGGGCTCCGCCCCAGACCCCGATGGGGAGCTTACGACGCTCCCCCATACCCCTAGTCGTTAGGGGCTTCTTGCCTTCGGCAATCGCAGCTTCGCGCCTTCGGCGCTCGCAATCCCCCCTCAGACATTCTAGTAGGTCCCCCCAACTTCTGGACCGTGGTTGCGCCTCTGGTTGCAGGTGCAAGGTCTCCGCTGCTTACCTCTGCGGGAATTTATATGAGCTAATTAAAGAGGCCGGCCAGAGAGGTAGTTACTTCTGGCGTAGAGAACTGCTGTGAAGGAATTTATGAAGTTCTTTTTGCAAAACATGTATTGGTGACAGCTCGTATTCTTCTAAAACCTAAAATCTCAGTTTATTCATATAATAAAGTCATATTTTTCACATATCTAGATGGTTTAGGTACTTTTATATCGAAATCATCGGTGAAAAATTTGAGGTAAATTAGAGCCCAAAATGTACTGCATTTGGCATGAAATGCTCAAAATTGCGTCAGCTGGGGCTCCGCCCCAGACCCGATGGGGGAGCTTACGACGCTCCCCCATACCCCTAGTCGTTAGGGCTTCTTGCCTTCGGCAATCGCAGCTTCGCGCCTTCGCCGCTCGCAATCCCCCCTCAGACATTCTAGTAGGTCCCCCCAACTTCTGGACCGTGGTTGCGCCTCTGGTTGCAGGTGCAAGGTCTCCGCTGCTTACCTCTGCGGGAATTTATATGAGCTAATTAAAGAGGCCGGCCAGAGAGGTAGTTACTTCTGGCGTAGAGAACTGCTGTGAAGGAATTTATGAAGTTCTTTTTGCAAAACATGTATTGGTGACAGCTCGTATTCTTCTAAAACCTAAAATCTCAGTTTATTCATATAATAAAGTCATATTTTTTCACATATCTAGATGGTTTAGGTACTTTTATATAGAAATCATCGGTGAAAAATTTGAGGTAAATTAGAGCCCAAAATGTACTGCATTTGGCATGAAATGCTCAAAATTGCGTCGGCTTCTGGGGCTCCGCCCCAGACCCCGATGGGGGAGCTTACGACGCTCCCCCATACCCCCTAGTCGTTAGGGCTTCTTGCCTTCGGCAATCGCAGCTTCGCGCCTTCGCCGCTCGCAATCCCCCCTCAGACATTCTAGTAGGTCCCCCCAACTTCTGGACCGTGGTTGCGCCTCTGGTTGCAGGTGCAAGGTCTCCGCTGCTTACCTCTACGGGAATTTATATGAGCTAATTAAAGAGGCCGGCCAGAGAGGTAGTTACTTCTGGCGTAGAGAACTGCTGTGAAGGAATTTATGAAGTTCTTTTTGCAAAACATGTATTGGTGACAGCTCGTAAAAAGCCAGGTCGCTTTGTTGATAAGCATAAAAGACCGGTCTGAAAAAGGCAAAGCGAGTCTCACTAGCGGTGCTTATATAATATTATTTTGAATGAAGACCGTCAGTAAACCTTCAGCTTAATAGTCAGATTCATAAGCGTTGCGTCTTTAAAAGGGTAGCTATAGCCTACCACACAGAACGACCTCGAACTTCTGATAGCCACGCCTCATAGCAATGAAAACTTGCACAAACACGTGCCTCGTCTGCAAGGTGTGAATATTTAAGTATATGAAATGTAGTCCATGAGAGACTTTCTGCTTCACCTCACTTCACCAACTCTTCTGAATAAACTCCCAAAAGATCTTCGCTAGTTCGCTCTTCCTCCAATCTCGTCTATCAATCTCCCCTCTTAGTGCAGTAGTTGAAAGCTACGAACGATGTGCAACTTAGCGAAAAGTAGTATAAAGATGGGAAACGGTTAGTTGTGTTGGTTTAAATTTAGAGGCTTAATTGGCCTGGGTAATTTTCTGCAAATATTGCACTTGAGCGTTCGCAGGTAATCGAATTTCTTAGGTTTGTTGTGCTGCTTTGTTCTTAGGCCTAACACTATCGCTCAAATCTGTTTTAAACTCGGCTATTCGTGTCATAGATCAAGCTAATTGTAAATTGAGCTGATAGAGATAAGAATCGACAGTCATTAGACAGATAGCTTGAAAAAAGAGAAGTAGGTTCTGAGAGTATCCAGTAGCCTCGTGGACTGACGAGCGGTAGGCGGCAATTAAGAGCATAGAGAAGATATTCGTCCCAATCCCGTTGATGACGGCTAACGACCTTACCTAGCTGCATGCCCTCCACTCACGACTGAAAACCGAATCCTCAAGCATGATGCTACAGTTCTCTTTAGCCCATTTTCACAACCGTTTAGGCCAACTCCAACAACAGCTAACCCTGAAAAGGCAGAAATTCTTCAGTTCAAGAGCTCTAAACTTACAGCATGCTTTGGACAACAGTGCTCTTTCTGTGGACACCATCGTATCCTTTTCACAGCACTTGAATAGGCTATAATATTATGAAGGACGGGCTATTTAGCATTCTGCATTGCTTCTCAGAAGTTCTAGCACGGATTGCATGTCTTCTTAACCAGTTTCTACTGTGTACGACATATTTATGACTGCCATTGGCGTAGAACCTCCTCCATTCTTCAGGCTTGGGGCTAGCACTAGCGGAACAGACTGGTAGTAGCGGAGTTCCATCCGAGCCAGACAATTCACAATATTTATGTCAGGCTACGAGACGGTAAGTGTCACTGTCAACGCGAAATAGGTTACACGAGCGCTCTTAATATTAACCATACGTTCTGACTGACGTTTAAAGTTCATTGCCTGCAGTCGTTTCAAGGCTATAGGGAGTATTATAGGACTGCATACTGCATAAATGCTCAAACCGTAGCCTTCGATTTTATTCAGTTCACCGTTTTGTTACAGGTTCCTCTAAACAACTTTAAACCGGTCTTCAACTAACACCAAGAAGATTAAAAACAAGGTGAGAACTAATTTCTTCTATGCAGCATATAAGATAAGAATATTAAGATAAGAATATTCTTATCATAATATTCTTATCCTGTCGTTTCTTTCCTATCTTTTTATGCCTCGCTATAACCGCTGGTGGTTCAATTGTCAAATGACGTTTTAGACATGCGGGAGTGTAATGTATCATTGCGTCTCACTTTCATCTACCATATTCATCGCTACCCCGCAGTGGAAAAACCACCAGCACACTAATGAGGGTATTGTTGTGGTTTTGTTATTGACAAAGGATGTGATGACGAAGGCCAAAACATCATCATTATTATCGCGAGGTTGTTGTTTGTTATTTCGGAGCGTTATTTTACGTTACAGTAAGTCAGTAACACCCTAACCTTTCAAAATTCTTTTATTTTTATGCAGATGTTTGACACCAACACAGTTCTTGTGGCAGTGCTCGCAGTCGTCATACTTTTCTTTTTTGGAAGAAGAAATGGAAGCAAGAATGCTGGAAAACGATATCCACCATCAATTCCAGCTTTGCCGTTTCTTGGGTCGATTCCGTTTTACACAGGGGGCTTGGTAGAGTTGCCCATGTTCTTTATGCGCAAGGCGGAAGAACTGGGTCCAGTTATTCGCTTCCAAAGTGGACGAAGGTACATGCTGCGTTAAAATAAAAAGTCTAAATATATGTTTTATACAGAGTATTTCTTAGTCTTGTTAAGATTAAGTTATCATTTTCACTTAACCTGAAACAGCACAGTATAAACTCAATGATTATAATAGGACCTATACTGTAATTAGCAGAAAAATAGCGAAAATGGACACTGTGGTTTAAAGCAAAATCGTCGCATTTAGACCAGGAAAAGTAAACAATTAAATTTCTTTAAATTGTACTATTATATTTCTTAAATTGTAAGGCTAATTTCCTAGCCTTTCAGAGGTTCTATAAAAACGTTGTGTAGTTGTATCCAACTATGGATTTGCTGCTTAAAATAAATATGCATACTACATCAACATACTGGAGCGATTATTTTATGTAAAGGATGGCTGTTTCACTGAACGGGAAGGAGGCAATTGTAGATGCTCTGCAGAAACACGCGGAAACCTTCGGTGATCGCCCGGACTTTTGGACTGAAGCCAATATTCTCAACCACGATTTCAAAGGTCTGTTTAAACGCCAAAAATTACCACATAATTATATGTAAAACTGTTTGGGAATGTCTGAGGGTAGATATACTATTACCGCACAAGGCAGATAACGAGACAGCAATATTTAATTACAAAAACTCAAGCGACTAATTAAAATTAAGCCTTCCACCGTTTGCATTGTTCTACATGGCGCCTTTCAACTCCCTGAACACCAAAACACCAGACACAGGTTTCACGTTAATCGCTGCTTATTTCTGAGTTTTTACTGCTCTTCCCGTGAACAGTCTGTGCCCTATGAAAAAAAAGATCAGCTAAAACCCAGAAATAAACAGTACAAGGCTGTGTTCTTAGCAACAAACTGGAAAACTTATTTTCTTACCACAACGTTTTTGTTTTAATTCATGCAGGTTTAGATTCAATAACTGACATATTTCCTTTAAACCAATCGCTACACTTCCTAATTATACACACAACTAACTTAAATGTGTACACAATTTCTCTAATAGTTATCAATTACCTCGGTATTAGGCCTATGCCTCTGACACACGACAGCATAGGGTCAATTATAGTAAGCATAGCAGTTCATTTTCCACTCAAATGTTTCACATTATTACTGTTCGCCATATTGTTTATTCCGGAAATAGGTCGGTTGACGTCATGAAATAAGTACAAAAATTAATCGAAAATTAACAAAACAAAACGAAATTAATCGATTAAAATTTTTAACGATTAATCGATTAATTCATCTCTAAAATTGGCAGCCTTAATATATATATCTATAAATATATATGTATAATATATTATACACATATAACTTGAAACACTATTTCTATCAATGTGCGTTATCGATAACAATTGGGTCACTTTTTGACTGAATTCTTGAGGCAAGTCGATTGTCGCGCGTGTCTGTCAATACACCTCTGTATACGCTTATTACTCTATCAGCGCCGAAACCAGTTACGTTTAGTCCTCCGTGTCCGCTGCAGAATTGCGTTATTCTAATGGCAGAATTAAAGTAGGTTTATAACAATATTAAACAAGTTCCTTGACTAGCGTAAAATCGCAAAAAGGTGATATCACGCTTTGTTAAACTTTACTCAGGTATCAACTTCACGCATTGGACCGATTCTGCCAAATATTACCGCAAGCTAACCCTTTCCATCTTAAAGGAATTTGGATTTGGAATCAATCAAGAAATGGATATTAGAATTTCGCAAGAAGTAGAAGATTTTATTAAAGAAATTCGGAAGCAAAATGGTTGCCCGTATGACCCGAAATCGGCACTGAAGTATGCCACCGCAAATGTGGTTATGACTATATTTTTCGGCAGCGAATCTCAGGCTGGTATCAAACGTAGTAAGCTAATTGATGATTCCTTTGAATTTATTGAGAATCTGGATTCGAGAATTGATTATGCTCCCATCATTCGATTTCTTCCATCCTTTCGCAAGAAGATTAAAGATTTGACCGGTGCACATAATCGCTTAATGGATCAATTTGAGACGGCGATAGAGCAAAACAAGCGAAATCCTTCTGAAAGAAATTTTGTGAGTCGATTTATTGAAATCGAGGGACCCAACTACAACCATCAAGAACTGAAATACATCTTAAGAGATATGTGCATGGCAAGCTCTGACAGCGTTGGGGTTACTTTGAATTGGGGTCTATTGGAATTGGCCAATCATCCCAAGGTTCAGTCCCGTCTTCAGAGAGAAATCGACGAAGTATGTGGTGGCAACAGGCTTCCTTCGATTGACGACAGACCACGTCTGCCATATATGGAGGCTGTGATGTGTGAAGTTATGAGACGTCGTACCTTAGTGTATTATCCGGTTGGGCGTCAAGCGATGAAAGACACGGAAATCTGTGGATACTTTATACCTCGTGGATGTGTGGTATGTAAATAATACAAGCTATTGCTTAGAGAAATAGAAATTTAAACTTTTCTTCAGGCTATTCAACCTTTTGTATTACCGTTATTACGACCATAGAGGTAAACTAATCTAATCCTAAAACGTCCGGTTCAGCAGGAAGATCTCCGCGCCATGATCAACGTAGTAGTTTTTAATGGAGGAATGTAATGAAAGGGTAGGCCTACATGCTGTGTTTCATCAAAGGGCTCTCGCCTTAGTCACCTTCTGTATTAGAACTGGATCTAACTAAGATAATTTTATCTTATCTTGAAACTTTTATACCCCACAATAATAATGCACTCGGCAATGGGCAATCGATTGCACTGTAAATCTTAAGCTGGTAAATTCTAAGATTAGCCAAATGTGATACAAAGGCAGAATAACGATGATAACTGGGGCTACTGGGCCCAGTCTCAAATAAAATCATCTTAATTAAGTTAAAAAGCGAAGGACTCATCAATATACTCTAACAGAACCTTACCCATCAACAGAAAACCAACGGTTGTTTACGAGGTAGGGACAGAAACTCAGAGGACCAGATGGAGTCATTATTGGTCTCAGAGTAAGTTAGTCATATTTTAAAGGTACTGCGTTTGATCTGAATGCAATCTTATCTACTGTAGCGCCGTCACATCATTAATTGGTCGAGTGTAAGATCTATTTATGTGAGACGTGATTGCGGATCATAGATAGGTCGCATCAAGAGTGGCAAAAGCAGCAGATGAATTCAGGAGATCAGAAGATCAGAAGACCAGTAACTTTTCTTTCATAGGTGATGCTGGTGTGCAATGTATTCTAGGTAACTGCAATAAAAACATTTTCTGAAAATAGATCCCCACAGGACCTTCACGCAATGAACTAAGAACTGAGGATATACGAGCATATTTAGTATTTATAATAGTTTTAGCCAAAGAATGATGAACTCATGAGTTATGACTTGTGAGTTGTGCAGTGACTGAGCCATCAAGTCATTAAATTGCCGAATAAACTTTACATTTTGTTTTGTTTTACTCGGCGCCTGTGAATAGGCTGGTTCCCGGGAAAACGCTGCTTTGGGATCTGTAGATATATTGAGGTTACGATAACGATACGACTAACCTATTTTGTCTGAATACTGTTTAAATTTTAATTATTTTCATTTATGTATACTATTTATTAATTCTTCGAACTTTATTGCTTAATTTCTAGGCCTATAATAAAATATTGTATCGTTTTAGGCCATCACAAATATCTACGGTCTTCACATGGACCCTAAGACCTGGGGAGACCCAGAGAACTTCAGACCGGAGAGATTCTTGGATAAGGATAACAACGTGATTAGAAGAAATGATATCATCCCATTTAACCTCGGTAAGTAACCCTAAGGATTGATATAATTTCGATCGGCTAATAAAGGTTCTTGTTTTTAAGTAGCCTTCTTTATAATATTATTGTTAACGCCTTCATCTCAGTAAACGTTGAACTATTGCCAGCTACTGCAGTATGTAAACTTCCACGTAGCCTATAGGCTATACTTATTTAAAATGACCGAAAAAACTTCACAAATTACAAGCTTCGATTATTACTTTATTGAATACAAAAATATTTGTATAACTCGTGAAAATTAAATTAGTTTTTTACGAAGGATTCGCTGCCCTTTTTGAGCACTTCCTTAATGGACGAAACCTTACCGTTACGGTATAAAATGACGACTTATCGCAACGTGTGGCCCATTCATGTGTAGACCCGCCACTTGTTCGTCGAAACTCTGCCCTTCACCCCGCGCGCACACGACTTCGAACTTCAGCCAAAAGACGCGAGAAATTATATACCTAGAGTTTATATAAGAGTATTCTTAAGCCACCCCGTTGACTCCAAATCTCGATAATCTCAAAATTTAGTGAATTCTATTATTTTTCTTTATAGTAGCTTTTGTGAGATGTAAGCTGTGATGCGGTGTGTCATCCTGTACTGATTGTAATAATAAACGAATAAAATTATAATCACCATCATGATAGGACGAAGAGGCATCATGAATATTCATCACGGAAATTGCGTCCTAATTGGCTGTAGAATTATGAACGAGCAATTCGGATCTATGTGTGCCTCATTTGGTTGTCTGACTAGGTTCTTCTAGATCCTTGGGCCGAAAGTGAAGGCTAGACAGCCCTATCATGGTGCCGCCCATGGGCGTATTTGAGGGAGTTACGGGTTGAATCCCACTTCAAAATAAATAATTGCCGAAATTGTTTTATTAGTTTTCTACTCTACGACCAAGTTCATTGTCCGAAAATGTAGCCACCCCGAAATTGTTTCCTGGCTAGACCTTCTGGTGCTGCCTGCTATCGCACTGTGCGAATGCCCCATTATCATCCGGAGTCTTCTTGCATCGATCATCTCCGTAACCAGATATTCTGTACCGTACTCTTGTACAGCAGCGTTGCTTTGTGCGCAGAATGTCGGATTGTCATAACCATACCACAGTACAACACTTATAAGGCATCGGCTTCTTCTTTGGACCAATATGCACAATTGTGCATAGGCTACAATGTCTCGGACCGCAAAGCCTGAATATTTTAATCCAGCCTTAAAACCCAACAAAATATTAAAGCAGTTATAGGATAGTCATCAAGGTCTAGCACAACATTCGTGATAGCGACAAAAGTTTTTTAATATTTTTCAACTAAATTGTTTTTGTAACGATAATATTATACGAGCTAAGCGTAGCTTTATAAAGATTGTGCAGTAACGATTTAAAACTAGAAAGCTTTTCATTGTAACCCTGAAAACTTCCCGATGCCATGCAGCCGGTGAAATATTCTTAGTATAGAAAGTGGCCAAAATTGCGCAGATTTATAATAAATAATCTGCTTGTTCTACTTATTTTCAGGAAAGCGTTCTTGTATTGGAGAGATACTGGCACGTCAAGAGTTCTATCTCTTCCTCGCCAACCTTGTGAAGCATTTTGATATCCAGCCACCAGAGGGCCAGGATTTTGTCAGTGTTACAGAAGTGCACGGTCTTGTGGTTAAACCATCGCCTTTCAAAATAAGACTGATTCCAAGATGCTAGCTATAAACTTGTATCTCTGATCCTTGTATCCTGCTTTACGAAGTACTGCAAAACGCGCAAGTGAAGTTTTTACAGCTACTGAACACTTAGGGCCTTATGGCGTTGCTGTCCCGTGTTGGAAGAAACTGGCAATAAGCTTTTAGTTAACAAACTATTGGACTATTTAAAGAGTCCGTGTGCGCATATCTGAAAGACATTGAACGAAATTCAAATACGTTTCTTGTTAGTTACGCTTTTTGCTATGTCTAAGTATTGTAAGACTATTATGTTATTCACTCGTCACTTCAAAACAATTTGTAATCAAATAGGTGATTACAGAAAGTTGGACATCGGTCTCTTCTTGCCTTTGACTCTCTGAAAGATATTTATACTCTCCATTGTATTGTATTGTATTCATAAATTTTTAAAGCGCCTCTCACAGTGAACACCAATCAGAGTGGCTCCCAGTGCGAAAGACTTCGGGCGAAAAGAGTGGTTTTAAGACAGCAAAGGTAGCACCTGGACCACCGGATATTATGTAATGTTTGTGTTTTGTGAACAATAAATGAAATGATGACGAAAGTATAACTATATAATTATTGTCCTGCGCCGAACTATCCTGCGCCGAAATGACCGGCGCCGAATTGTCATAGCACCATGCAACTGTATTTGTTGGCCTTCCGTTAGCCTTGCAAAATAAGACGTTTATTGTTAGAATGTTGTACTCATTTTGACAGAGTACGGACAGTGGCGTAGCTAGGATTTTACCATAGGAGATCAGAAGACCAGTAACTTTTCCTTCATAGGTGATGCTGGTGTGCAATGTGTTCTTGGCAACTGCAATAAAATATTTTCTGAAAATAGTTCCCACAGGAACGTCATGCAATGAACTACGAAATGAGGAGATACGAGCATATTTTAGAAATATTTATAATAGTTTTAGCAAAAGAATTATTAACTTTTTGAGTTATGATTCGTGAGTTGTGCAGCGACCGAGCCATTAAGCCATTTGTTTTGTTTTCACTCGGCGCCTGTGAAAAGGCTGGTTCCCCCGACTTCGCTGCTTTGGGGTCTGTAGATATATCGAGGTTACGGTAACGACTACGACTAACCTAGTTTGTCTGAATACTGTTTAAATTTTAATTATTTTCATTATGTATACTATTTATTAGCTCTTCTTTATTTGCTTAATTGTATAATAAAATATTGTATTATTTTAGGCCATCACAAATATCTACGGTCTTCACATGGACCCTAAGACCTGGGGTGACCCAGAGAACTTCAGACCAGAGAGATTCTTAGATAAGGATAACAACGTGATTAGAAGAAATGATATAATCCCATTTAACGTCGGTAGGCAACCCTAAGGATTGATATAATTTCGATCTGCTAATAAAGGTTCTTGTTTTTAAGTAGCTTTAATTACAATAATTATTGTTAATGCCTTCATCATTCTCAGTAAACTTTGAACTATTGCAAGCTACAGTTTGTAAACTTCCACGCAGCCTATTATAATACTTATTTAAAATGGCCGTAAAAACTTTACAAGTTACAAGCTTCGATTATTAGCCTACTTTTATTGAATTAAATTTTTTTGTAAAACTCGTGAAAATTAAATTAGTTTTTTTACGAAGGATTCATCAGTGAACCTTTTTGAGCACTTTCTTAATGGACGAAACCTTACCGTTACGGTGTAAGTGTTTAGATACAATACAATAAAATGACGACTTATCGCAACGTGTGGGCTATTCATGTGTAGGCCCGCCACTTGTTCGTCAAAACTATGCCCTTCACCACCCGCGCACACGACTTCGAACTTCAGCCAAAA
Source organism: Aporrectodea caliginosa (assembly GCA_020284085.1). Lineage (NCBI taxonomy): Eukaryota > Metazoa > Annelida > Clitellata > Crassiclitellata > Lumbricidae > Aporrectodea > Aporrectodea caliginosa. Next base: position 431,873 of record JACEVL010000818.1, read on the forward strand.
GACGCAAAGAATTATTTAGGCCTACCTAGAGTTTTACATAGCCTAAGAGTATTCTCAAGCTTCCCCGTTGACTCCAAAAGTCCAAATCTCAATGATCTCTACATTCATTATATTCTATTATTTTTCTTTGTAGGCCTAGTAGCTTTTGTGAGATGTAAGCTTGGATGCGGTGTGTCATTGTAATAATAAACGAATATATATATATTTTTTCTTTCCAAAATAATATTGAAACTGACAGCCTGGCCACTATAAACTAACTATTTTTATATCTTAACTCGTCCGGTAAGCTTTGAGACCTAATTATGAATATTTTACAACTCCGTTACTACAATTCTGTTACTTTATTTTTCTATTAAAATGAATTTATTTAATGGTACATGTATATAATTTATCGTCATAATAATTTATCTTGCTGTGTAATAATTTAATGCACATTTAATACTAATTAATCACTATTTATAAACAACTAGCATTTTTTACCCGGCTTTGCCCGGGTTTTCCCATGCGTAATTTTTAAAGGTTGCAACTAAAGTCTACTTACTTACTTACTATATATGCTGAAGGCTTCAAATATTTGAAATGACCACATATCTGAATGGCAACGATATTTAGAGGTAAAAATAGTCCCCCCTTGTATTTGAATTTAATTACCTGTGCCTGCAGTGCTGCCCCGTTTAGCATTTGAATTTAATGTTTTTGTAAGCGACTTCGCATTTCAATTTAATGTCCGTTTACTGCACCACGTTCTTCCGTGTAGCTGTAGCGTAATCCATCATTGCCGCTTGATGGGTTTGAAAATCAACTAAAAATGTCCATATATCGGAACTGAAATTAAATTTTGCACTGAAAATAGTTTGGATCAGCACGTTCGTTAAAAACTTTGCATCGGCAAAGAGTTGCAATGGCGAGTTTTTAGTTGAGATGACCTAAAAAATGGCCCTGGGAAATTTCTTAATAGAAATTAATGGGCATCGTTATTTTTTGCGAGAAAACGGGCTTCACATAGATTTTAAGGCGCTTGAATAATTTATCACGTCGAAATTAAACATTTCCGTAGTCTATATCGGAATTTAAAGTAAATAATGAGTTGAAAATTATAGTAACGCACAGGTTATCTCTACCTTATAATATTATAGGCCTATTATTTGTTCCCCGGGCTAAATAATATAATAGTAGACGAAGCTCGATCGTGTTCCATTACAGCGCTCGTAATTTTTCGGAACGGAGCCCGTGTTTTATTTCAATTGCGCCTAATTAATTTCGTGACGTAAGACAACATTTCTCTTACGTCACGCCTCTCAAGCGAGGTTAAAATATGCATATTAATGAGCTCCGTTATTGGTATTACCACATATATTATATTAATATATGTGGTATTACGGAACCTCATAATTTTGAAGTTTAAAATGTCTATATTTCAGCGTTTAAATAAAATTGCGAGCTGAAAATAGTCGCGATGAAACAGACGTGGCGTAATAACGTTTCGTGCGATTTTTCAAATCGCTAAAGCGTTCCGTTTCGGAGCCTTTAAAAACAGACAAACAAACATTCGGAAGGACAACGTAAACAAAGTAAGACTTATATTATAAGATGCCGGTATATTGTTATGTGTATTTATTACGTAACGGAGTTGTAAATATATAGGAATCAAAGTTTTATGTGTTTCACATAGTAAAAGACTATAATGAAAAATTAGGCCAAATCTGTCAAATTTAAGCTCTGCTCAATATTAAATATGCTTCAGCACTGCTATGCAAATATTTGTGTAAGAATTTTTTTTATTTTTCGTGACTTTTTTCTCTAATTCCATTTCTGAAAACTTCCCGCTGCCATGCAGCCGGTGAAATATTCTTAGTAAAGAAAGTGTCCAAAATTGCGCAGATATATAATAAATAATCTGCTTGTTCTACTTATTTTCAGGAAAGCGTTCTTGTATTGGAGAGATACTGGCACGTCAAGAGTTCTATCTCTTCCTCGCCAACCTCGTGAAGTATTTTGATATCCAGCCACCAGAGGACCAGGATTTTGTCAGCGCTACAGAAGTGTACGGTCTTGTGGTTCAACCATCGCCTTTTACAATAAGACTGATTCCAAGATGCTAGCTACAAACTTGTACCTTTATTCTTTGTATTCTGCTTTACGAAATACTGCAAAACACAAGAGTTTATAGCTGCTTAATGCTTATGAATCTGAACACTTAGGTCTTATGACGTTGCAGAACCGTGTAAGCTTTTAGTTAACAAACTATTGGACTATTTAAAGAGTCTGTGTGCGCATATCTGAAAGACATTGAACGAAATTCAAATACGTTTCTTGTTAGTTACGCTTTTTGCTATGTCTAAGTATTGTAAGACTATTATGTTATTCACTCGTCACTTCAAAACAATTTGTAATCAAATAGGTGATTACAGAAAGTTGGACATCGGTCTCTTCTTGGTATAGCCTTTGACTCTCTGAAAGATATTTATACTCTCCATTGTATTGTATTGTATTCATAAATTTTTAAAGCGCCTCTCACAGTGAACACCAATCAGAGTGGCTCCCAGTGCGAAAGACTTCGGGCGAAAAGAGTGGTTTTAAGACAGCGAAAGGTAGCACCAGGACCACCGGATATTAGGCTATGTAATGTTTGGGTTTTGTGAACAATAAATGAAATGATGACGAAAGTATAACTATATATAATTGTCCTGCGCCGAACTGTCTTGCGCCGAATTGTTCTGCACCGAAATGACCGGCGCCGATTTGTCATAGCACCATGCAACTGTGTTTGTTGGCCTTCCGTTAGCCTTGCAAAATAATTTACAGCGAAAGACGTTTATTGTTAGAATGTTGTACTCATTTTGACAGTTGTTTGTTATTAAGACGTATGTACACCAGAGTGCGGACATGCAATTGGTTTAATAAAGAATATACTTACTTACTTAGTTACTTAATAAAATAAGATGTAATTTAGCGTAGTTGCACCTTTATTCTTTAATTTCTAACTTTAGGGAAACATTAAAAAACATCAAACAGCAATAGTAGGCCTAAAAACCAAGAATAAGAACAGGACTAACATTTTAATAATAATAATAATAATAATAATAATAATAATAATAATAATAATAATAATAATAATAATAATAATAATAACAACATTTTTTAGCGGCCTGAGGGATTATAACTACCTCGGGTAAAAAATAATAATAATAATAATAGAAATAATAATAATAATATAAATTCAAAATATTGAAAACAGTTACTTTTAATCAGTCTGTACATATGTTTGTTGGCTTTATGAAGAAATAAATTTGTCTTATAATAAACCAAAACAATAAATTAAAATATTTTAAGATTTAAAATTTAATATTTGAAGAATTATTATAATAATGATTGATGGAGAGAATAAATATTGTTTAATAATTTAAAATAATGATAATAATAATAATAATAATGATAATAATGATAATAATAATAATAATAATAATAATAATAATAATAATAATAATAATAATAATAATAATAATAATAATAATAACAATAATAAAGTGCCTGACTAGGTCATTTGGCTCAGGTTGAGTTATGAAATGAATTTCACAGCACTGCAGTGGTTGTAGATCAGAATCAGTACAGTCTTCTGCTTCCTCTGTCACGGTGTCATCAACGTCGTCGATGGTCGAAACAGCCGGTAGCTTGGGAACAGAAGTTCTGGAAATGATGCTTTTGGATGGGAATCCATAGGTTGAGCTCCAAGTGTATGCGTGGACCCGCCTCTGGTGACTCTTCCAGTTTACTGAAAATATGTTATTGCTATGATCCAAGAACATATATATATATATATATATATATATATACACATATCTTCTGTATTTAAATTTGGTTCTTTCTCATTTTGTGTCAAGTGAGTCCTCAGCAGCTACGCAGTTGATGTCCATTTCTTTACTGTCACCCTCTATCGCTGGAAAAGATGATGCGTAGCGGGAGAAGTTTCCAAGCAGGAAACAACCCAGATGCTTTGAATCAGCATCAAGCAAGATGGCTCAGGTACACAGATAAGAAACAAAAAGAAACATTAATGCAGAAATTCATTAGTGCAAGGGTTATGGACTTGTAAAATAAGGCCATTGAATGATAACACTGCGACACTACAGAGCCTTTAAGAAGAACAGTAAAGCTATAAAGTATTCGACGATTACTCGATGGTTCTAAAGGCCAATAACATCTGCACGGGCAATAACCCCCCTCCCCGGCCATGAACCCCTATAAATGACGCCTCGGCCAATAACTCCGTGGCTAATAACCTCCGAGAAAAATACCCCGCCCCCCGGCCAATAACCTCTATTATACATCTCTCTATAATGTAGGATATGCTGACAACGATGTTCTGATACTAAAAATTGTCCGTGACCACAACAACCGGGATTTCTTAACTACCTGCGACGAATTGCACATATTTATGTCCACTGTTAGGTATTGAAGTATGTATAGGCCTGCATTTCAGGACAGGAGACCTGCCAGTACTGTCATATTACAGTTTTTTTTAGCATAAGTTAATCTTATAGTTTTACTTAGATAAGTTTAGCGTTTATTCAGTCACTTAGCCTATAATGTTTCAGAAGGTAGCATACAAAATTACAAATGTGATGAAAATATCATAATTTAATACACGTTTCCGGAGAAATCGCAGTCTTCTGCTTAACCAACAGTCTTTAGCCTAATGCTATCTACATGCGAGAAATGCAGTACTGAATCAACACTACTATGACAGATTTTTTTTAATTTTACAGATTGCAGAACTATGCGTATAACCTAAGGAGTTCAGGTCACTGTTGGTAGGGCTGACAGCTTCCATTCCATGGAGCAGGAAACAACCCAGATATTTAAGCTTGTCTGGGCAACATAATATATAACTTATCTCCACTCCAGCGACACTGAAGTTCTTACACACGTTGTGGAAGCGTGATCCAATCCTTATAACAAAATAGCCTGAGATTTCGTTAGGCCTGTGTTTAGTTTCATATCACTTTCTAATTGCGGCTAACATTTCTCGCCCCACTATCGTAGAAGGCTAAGGTGGGAGGTGTTTAGAATAACTATGCCGACTAGTACGGTAACAGTGGTACATCCTCTAGGACTGTGTCGTCTAGCCTTTGTTGTATTCCCTCTGCTCTGTACAACAATAATTGGATCTGACACAGAACAATGAATCAATTTATATATAATTGAAAAATCGACAAGTAATTCCAAACTTTTGCACACCACTGTATATGCGTTTCAGTCTGAAAACATAACTTTTACTAATAGGCAAAAATTAGTTAGCCCAGTGTAGGATAGGCCTATAGTCTTCCCTACTCTCGTCTCTTCTTATATACCGTAGACATAGACTATAGACTATTGTCTAGTTATTAGACGATAGTCTATATAATTAGGCTATAGATTAGACTCTATATTCTATAGCCTAACTGTCAGATTTGTTTTGTTTTAAGGTTTGCAATGATAAATAACATTCATGATTCATCAAATATAAATAACGTGAACAAACAATTTATAGACTGCATAAATTGAGTCTAATCCAGAAATAGAGAAAGCAATCCTTTAAACTTTCATGTAAGCCAAAATGTGGATTGCAATTGGTCGTACAATAAAGACTATTCTATTCTATTCTATTCTATTCTATTCTATTCTATTCTATTCTATTCTATTCTATTCTATTCTATTCTATGTCGTGCAGAGCCCACTTCTCCCAGGATAGTTGAGGCCGCGTAACGTCGTGTTTATCCTCGTATCAAAAACTTTTGTCGTTTTTCCTTCTCTGCCTCTTGGACCTCCGTTGTATATCCTCTGCTTCGGACAACAACTAATTTTTGTCGACATTTGTGCTTTTCTGAGTTAAGCGTGTAACCAGATATCAACGTAGGCCTAAACAGCAACTACCCTCACTGAACTCGACTGAGTTTTAGTACGGATCTCTTAGCGAACGCTTCAACGCAAACTGAACTCAAACAAGAGGAGGAGGTTGATCAGCTGTTTAACGACATAATATTTCACGACTTATCTACCGACATACTTTTCCTATCGACGTCAGCCATAACAGCTTAACGACATAATTATAATATATATATATATATATTAGGGTGGTCCTTAGCTCCATGTAACATAAATTTTTGATGAATTTTAAAGAAGGCACCCTTCTAATTTATTGTTTTAGGTACAAAAATATGTATATTGAAAAGTTTTTAAAGATTTTATAAGTTTTAGAGGTTGCTACCGGACCGAACATATATCAAATTGTAAAAAATCCGCTGATAAAACATTGAATATTGTATAGTGTGTATATTCTTATGCAAAAATTCAAAAAATTCTGGTGGACAGTGGTATTTACTATTTGGGTCAATACACATAAGTGAACATGAAAATGTTGAGTTCCAATTAATATTTAATATATTAATGCATCAGTGTCTTTTTGTTCCTGTCTGGATATCTTTGACGATATTCCTTAACAACCAACCGCATAAACTGCTTCTGATCCTCGCTATTTGTTAGAAGCTTGTAATATTTGCACACGAGTGCCACTCCACGCTCTGCTATGTCATTCGTAACTCTTATTAAGCTGGCGGTGGGTTTTTACTAACTTGCAGTTGTTATCTTTTGGCCAAGCATCAACATCTTGTTGAAGGAAACTTGATGGAATGCCTGTAATGCTGAAGAATATTCTAGTCTTTTCCCTAAAAAATCTTCCAGTTGCTTCGAGCTGATCAACGTTGTTCTCTTTTGAGGATGTTGATGCCAGTTTTGTCCAGAGCAGCAACCATTTGGCGCTTGGTATCATTGGAGTCATGAATGTCATGAAAGTATGCATAAGCCAGCAATTCCTCCGACAGATGCCAGAGGTGACCCAGAAATTTTTTCATTGCAACCTCTGTAACTGCGCTATTTTTCTCTTTGTATCTGTCAATTCAATTCAATTCAATTCAATTCAATTCAAAAAGTTTTATTGTTGACTATCATAATTACAAACTACAAGTACAAGTATCAACACTAGTGTTATTTAGGCAACAAACGGAGAGCCCTGAAGGGTCACAGGACCCACTAACTAGGGCTACCTAAGTACCATATGAAGTGGTGCGAATGACGGTTCGTATACAGAGAACCAACAACAGACAATACACAGAAACCAAAAAAACTTAACTAAGCAATTTGAAATCATAACAAACTTAACTAGGCGATGGCAACACAGCAATTTAAACAGTTACCCATTTAATAATAGAGCTCGCATGGATTTTTTAAATAAATTCAAGTTAGGCAGGTGACGAGTGCTGACAGGGATATTGTTCCAGACTGATGGTCCTGTGGACCTTAAAGCGAATAACCTTGTATTAGTGCGTGCAAATATTCTTCTATAAGATTCGACTTGTCTAGTAAAATGAGTATGAGTGTCCGATGTTATATTAAAATAATCATTAAACACCGAGGGTAGCAATTTGTGCTTATGTCTGTACATGAACTCACTTATTTGAATGGTATTAATTTGATTAAGTCTAAGAATTTTAAATCTAATAAAGAACTGACTAGTGTGTGTAGAAGGCAAGACCCTAGCTATTATTCATTTATTCTAACTGCTCTTTTTTGCAGAATGTTAATTTTATGTAAGCGGTACATATAGTTGGAACCCCAGACAATATTACCGTAGGCAAGATATGGATATATTAGGGAGTAATAGAGGTTGAGTAGAACTTTTTGAGGTAGGTAAGATGCCAATCGATTCAGAATGCCTGCATTTTTCGCAATTTTCATAGAAATTAATTTAATGTGCTCTGACCAGTTTAGATGTTGGTCGATGCAGACTCCGAGAAATTTGGCAGAAGATACCTGCGGTATTACATTTCCATCAATTAGTAACTGGATACTAATTTCGGGTAATAGTTTTCTATCTGTCAGTGTCCTTCAAGAGTTCCAGGTCAATTCGAGAATCAGATGGTGCATACGGTGCTTGAAACAAGACTTTGACATACGGCATTACAGTGAACAATCAGATGTTAGCTATCCTCTTTTCTTCTCTTCTTGTCAACTTGAACTGTCTCTTGAACATCCAAATCTTAAGACTGTAAATACTCCAGGCCATTCACCTCGCTCTTTGTAGTCCAGCTGGTGCTCTGAATGGTATGCCCTGGAAGGCACTCCGCTCAAGACGGTTATGGTCAGCTCCGCCAGTTCGCGATAGTCGTCCGTGGTTGGTATTGTTAAAGTTGACTAATAATTATCTCTTGATTCACAGGAAATTGCACCGTGCAAAACTCATCGGCTGTTACTGTTTCCTAGTTTGATCTGTCTATAAGTTCCCAGCTTTTCTGGAATCTCTTGAAAATGATTACCGGTATGTCTGGGCTTTTGGATGAACCATGAGAAAGCATGACCAATGCCTCCACATTATTTCTAGTATGAGATGGTGACATGCACACCACAACATATTCTTGTCAAGTGTCTGCTCCAACAGGATGTAGCCAGCCACCATTTTTGGTCCAATGTTTACTTTCCTTTTATGTACAGCACTGCCTCTCTCTTCTTGCCAAAGTCCCATCAACACAACACATCTTATCTGGGGCCCTTGCTTGGGCTGTGTTAACAGAAACAGTCTGCCCATTCAATGCTGCTATTTGCAAGGTCTGGGCATGTGCAATGTCACACAAATCCTGTAAACCTGATTCCCATTCTTCTTCCTTATTCTTTAGCAATTCTGGTTGTTTCGCTTGTTCTCCTTATTTCCCTGATTTTTTAATAGTTTTTGAAGAAACCTTTAATTTTTCTTACAAAGCGTTGGATGTCTTTGCACAAACTTCGAGAACATGACTGGCTATACGGAATTGAATTGTATTGTATCGATCAATTTATATGACAAGCATCTGCTACTATGATTGGTTGTTTTATACAATCGTAAAACACTGTCAGGATTTCTTCTTTGCTTTGTAGCTTTTATTACTGAATGTATTATTCCTGACCTAAGTCACACACGTGTCTTTGTATCTTGTATCTTACAGTGTATCCAATTAGCTAAAACCTAATTCTAGACTTTCCTGTCAGCTTAAAAGGTACTATTTCAGCATTGTTTTGCTAACTGATATGATATATTCGTTCGTAATGACATTTAACATAAGCTAGCGCAGAGAGCGCCTCTGAATAGATATCTCGAAGGGGCGCTATATAAATGTTCAATTACATTACATTACTATACTTGCAAGGATCAAGTTGACTAGATACAAACCATGCAAGTCGTAACATTTTATGGCATAATAATTTACAAGCGTCAATAACAATGACTATTCGCTTGTATCAATTACCGCTCAAACTTTCAGAGCCGGTAGCGACCTCTAGATATTATTATTTTGAGCTGAAAAAATTACAGAATTGTTTTCTCATTAATAGAAACCAAACTAGAGGGTGCCCCATAAAAAAAGTCAAAGTTGATAACTAAGGACCACCCTAATATATATATATATATATATATATATATATATATATATATATATATATATAGACTTTATTTCGCACAAAGCAGAACAGAGAAACTAAGCAAACTTAGCAAAGACTAGAACAGAAATACAAAAATACAAAAACTCCTTCCCAAACAGACTGGGAGACAACTCAAACTATTGCTCTTCTCGAAGCATAAACGTAGTGGTCCCGCGATCTTACATAATACATGTTGTCTTTTACAGACAAACCATAACCAGTAACTAAATTAATATGCTCATGGCCATAACTGAATGTCAATGACAGCATATTTAGTGTACTATTATCCACCGTTAGCATGTCTTTAAGAAATTTAAACATAGCAATAACTCTCATAGATTTAAAGTCCAAACTGCCTAAACCTGCAATAAATTCTCGTACTGATTCCCATTTGTGAAAACCAAATACTTTAAGATACACATTATTCCAACAAGCATTTAGTTTACTCAGCCGAGATTGAGAAATAATTGCATCAAAGGTCGCTTAAGTCGACAGAAACGTTTTGGTGCATTTCTCATTGTAGACTAATTCACTTCAACACAAAAGACTCATTTAACTAACTATCTGCCACAACGATGGAGGGTGAGGAATTTCAAGTTAAAAACCGTAGAAAGTCAAACGCATATGGACATTTCTCCTTGACCTATTTCTGCTCATTCATTCATATCATTTTCATTCATTTCAGATATTTATATAGCGCCCCTTCAAGATTTCTACTCAGAGGCGCTCCCGACTACAGCGCGGACACTGAATCGGAGTTTCACGCCGAAGCGCATGAGCAATTGCGAGTGAAGGACTTGCCCAGGGTCCCTACACGGCGGCTTGAGGTGGATTCGAACCCGCAACCCTCCGGCTGCAAGGCACCAAACATACCCCTTGAGGTGGATTCGAACCTGCAACCCTCCGGCTGCAAGGCACCGAACATACCCCTACACCACCGCGCCCCACGCTCATATGAGCACAAGCTTTGACATGCTCTCATAGGAACGTGCTCCCATAGGATCACAACGACATCGCACGAGCAACGGGAAAAAATAGGTTAAATGAACATCTGATAAATATTTACGACACACCCACCCGCCCGAAGTCCAAAGCCTGTGATAAATTGTTTTTCTTAGGCGAGTGTATATTGTAAGCGTGCGGATGTTCCAGGTTTAGGAAATCGGCCTGGCTAGGCACTCAATGTAGGGCAATAAGAGGTCGCTAGGATAGGCGGGGAGAGGCCCAGCAAGGACAGCCAGACCAAAGCAGTGGTTAAAGTACTTAGCCTACCAAGAGGTGGCGGATCTCTGAAATTTTGCATATCTAAAACGAAAGCCTGTCTGACGAATCTATAAACGATACTCACTGTTCGCTATTTGGAAAACCCAAAAAATGTATGAAACAAGAATCATGTGGTCGATTAGCCTACTGTAGCAAAAGCACATTTAGGTGACAGGTCTTCTTTTTTAGGTGGCGGAACTCATAGTTTAGGTGGCGGATATCATATCCAAGATGCCGGATCTTTAGATCCGGAAAGATCCGGCTGAATTTAACCCCTGTGAGTAACCCAGATTCAAAGATTCAAGCCACTGAAATTTCTTATGATTCTGTGGATTGCCTAACAGAAGAAATTCACGTTTCGGTGTGGAGAAAATAACTTTTGCCATTATGTGCCATAGAAGACCCCGCCTCCTCAAGGGCAGTGCAAAACAGCTGCACAGACGCGTGAACTGAAGATTTGGTTATCATTGGGACTCAAATGATATCCCCTCCAAGTGAATGCTTATCAAGTAGTGTTCTGACTGGTGTAGTTTACATACGGGGAGGCCTAATGAAAACAAAGCTGTAGGTGCAAGTTTCCCGCTTCTTACCTCTGGCGGAATTTATGTGAGCTAATTAAAGAGGCCGCCCAGAGGAGTAGTTGTTTACGGAGTAGGCCTAAAGAGAACTGCTGTGAAGGAATTTTTGAAGTTCCGTTTGAAAAACATGTATCGATGACAGCTCGTAAAAGAAGCCAGATGGTTTCCGTTGAAAAGCATAAAAGACCGGTCCGAAAAAAGCAAAGCGAGTCTCACAGGCGAAGCTTAAGTAGTTGAATGAAGGCTGTCAGTAGGCCTAAACCTTCAGCTTAATAGTCAGATTCATGAGCACAGGGTAGCTATAGCCTACCACACAGAACGACCTCGAACCACTGATAGCCATGCCTCATATTAAACAGCAATGAAAACATGTACAAATACGTGCAAGCTTCGTCTGCAAAGTCTGAATATGTAAGTATATGAAATTTAGGCCATGAGAGTTCTGCTTCACCTCACTTCACCAACTCTTCTGAATAAACTCCCAAAAGATCTTTGCCAGTTCGCTCTCCCTCCAATCTCGTCTATCAGTCTCCCTTCTTGTCCGCTTGCCCTTTCTCCTGCAGTCCTCAACTCACAACTGAAAACTGAACCCTCAAACATGATACTACTCTTTCGCCTTTTTCACAACTGCTTACTCCAAAAACAACTATTTCCTCGACGGCCTGTTTAATTAACTCAATGATATCCTCAACTGATATTACTCCTGAGCCACCCATTAAAAACTATCATCACCGAAGCACCCTTCTGTCTCCTCGCAATGACCCATAATAATAATAATAATAATAATAATAATAATAATAATAATAATAATAATAATAATAATAATAATAATAATAATAATAATAATAATAATAATAATAATAGTAATCTGGCGAATGAAAGACTGAGTCGACCTTTGGGAGGGTGGCTTAAACACTGAATCTATATCAGATCAAGTAAGCTATAGCCAAGATGTTTAGACCGCTTTGGTGCCAGGTTAGAATCCGGGGAGATCAAGCCGAGTAGACAACATGGTGCTAAGGTGGAAATCGTTGATGATGGTGGTCGTGTGGTGACGCAGAAGTAGAATCATGATAGGTATTGGAATATAGGAAAAGGAATATAGAAATAAGAATATAGGAATAGGAATATAGGAATAGAATATAGTTGTTTATCATTGTTACTGGACCGTCTTCGAAAAAGCAGATACAGATATAGACAATGTAGAAGAACATCATTCGCTCATGCTAGACCCTGGAGGACGCCATGGCTATTAAGATTTATCTACCTCATTTTCGTAGCCTCGGCACATGGAGACTGGTGGCCAGCCATCCAGCTTGACGCCTGATTTTGGAACTGGCAGAGCACACAATCAATATGCTGAGAAACGTAGTGCAATGGGAGAGGTATTTTGAATTAGCAGCAAGCAAGTAGACTCATGGACCTAGGTATAAAGTATTTATTTAAAGATCAAAGGGCAGAAATTCGTCAGTTTAAGAGTTGTAGACTTGTAGCATGATTTGGACAACAGTAAGTACTGTCTCTGTGAACACTATCAGAGCCTTTTAACAGTGATTATAATGAAGGACGGGCTATTGAGCATTCTGCATTGCTTCTAAGAAGTTCTTGTACGGATTGCATGTCTTCTTAACCAGTTTTCAGTGTTTAACGACATATATGACTGCCAGGGCCGTTAAAGTCGCCTTTCTTCCTTCTTCAGGCTTGGGACCTGGCACTAACGGCACAGACTGGTAGTGGTAGGCCTAGTGGCGGAGTTCCAGCCAAGCCAGAAAAACTCACACTATTTATGTCAGGCTATGTCTCATAGCCTGACAAAAATAGTGTGAGTTTTTCAAAGCGAACTAGGTAACCAGAACGTCTTGCAAATATTAGCAAGATGTTCTGAGTTCTAACTGACGGTTTGAAGTTCAATGCATTCGGTCGTTTCAAGGCTAGGGTGTGGGCCTGTATAAATGCTCAGGCAGTAGCCTGCGAATTTATTCAGTGAACTATTTTGTTGCAAGTTCCTCCAAACAACTGTAAACCTGTCTTAAACTATGCTACCACTCAGAGGATAAATAACAAGGTGAGATTTAATTTTTCGTATGCTGGAGTTTCATTCCATTCTTTCTATTCCTCGCTATAACCACTAGTGGTTCAATTGTCAAACGACGTATTAGAAACGAGGTGGTGTAGGCCTATTGTACTATTGTTTGACGCCTTCATCTACCATTATTCATCGCTACCCCACCCATTAGCAAAACCACTACTAAAACACTAATGAAGATAATGGCTGTGTTTTTGTTTTTGCGACTAGATAATTTATCATAATTATAATAAAAATTGTATTTAATCTTTAATTAAGCGCCTGACAAACGCACTGCGCTGTACATGTACATGTTATGGCGATTAAACAATTCACAAGAACACAAATCACAGAAGACATAAATCAATAAAGTTGCAGCCATGCAAGGGCCCTTGCTCATTGTACTTTTGCTGCCACCTAGAGAATGAAGGCATGAACTAAACCTTACGGGAATCGAACCGAGTCCGTGAAAACTTCAGGCAAGAGTGTTATCCATTATACTATCGCCCCTCCCCATTGTAGTACGTGATGACGAAGGCCAAAACATCATCATTATTATAGTGGGGTTGTTCGCTATATCGGAGCTTTATTTTACGTTACAACAACACCCTCCACTTTAAAATGTTTTTTCTTCCTATGCAGATGTTTGACCTCAACGCAGTTCTTGTGGCATTGTTCGCAGTCGTTATACTTTTCCTCTTTGGAAGAAGAAATGGTAGCAAAGATGCTGGAAAACGGTATCCTCCATCAATTCCAGCTTTGCCGATTCTTGGGTCGATCCCGTTTTACACAGGGGGCTTGGTAGGGTTGCCAATCTTCTTCATGCGCAAGGCGGAAGAACTGGGTCCTGTTATTCGCTTCCAAAGTGGACGAAGGTAAATTCGGCGTTAAAATAAAAAGTCTAAATATATTGTTTACACAGAGTATTTCTTAGTCATGTTAAGATCAAGTTATCATATTCACTTAACCTGAAGCAGCACAGTATAAACTGACAGGATTACAATAGGACGTTTAGACCTACTGTAATTAGCAGAAACATAGTGGAAATAGACAGTCGTATAAAGCAAAATTTGTCGCATTTAGACCAGGAAAAGGAAATAATTAAATTTCTTAAATTACACTAATATAATTCCTAAATTATAAGGTAAATTTCCTAGACTTGCAGAAGTTCTTTAAAATATCTTTAGCTGTACCCAACTACGGGTTTGCTGCTTACAACAAATAATATACATTAATTTTATCTGTTACGCAACATACTGGAACGGTTATTTTATGTTGAAGGATGGCTGTTTCACTTAACGGAAAGGAGGCAATTGTCGACGCTCTGCAGAAACACGCAGAAGCCTTCGCTGATCGACCGGACTTCTGGACTGAAGCCAACATTCTAAACCCCGATTTCAAAGGTCGGTTTAAACGACAAATAGCAACATAATTGTATGTAAAACTGTTTGGGAATGTCTGAGGGTAGAAATAACTAAAATTTTGAAACTGCTGTTCTACAAGGTTCCATTTGGTTCCATTCCCTCCAGAAACTTCACACAACAAGTTGTATGAGAAAATATTAATATTTAGGACTTCGACAACTCCATAAAAGATTTACCCTTTATCGAATCTACGAACACTCGAACAGTAAGCATAATAGTTGTAATCAACCACGAATACTTAAACCAGGAATCAATTCAACTACTTGTAGTAAGTCTAGATTACAGCACAATGACATTATTGCGTGCATGGTAACCAGTGATTACACTGATTGGTGCGTTAAATGATTTATTACAGTTATTATTATTGCTACTCAAGTATTGCTGTTTTGATGATCAAGTAGTCATTGTGGCCTTGGTCGCTTGACGGTACTCTCCTTTGTTGGTGCCGAGAACTAGTTGCTTGGACTGCAGAAAAGCAAACGAGCCAGAAGCATAAGAATCAGAAGCAGAGGCGATAGTAGCGGAAGAACCAGAAGCAGAACCAGCAGAAGAAGAACCAGAAGCAGAACCAGCAGAAGAAGAACCAGAAGCAGAACCAGCAGAAGAAGAACCAGAAGCAGAACCAGCAGAAGAAGAACCAGAAGCAGAACCAGCAGAAGAAGAACCAGAAGCAGAACCAGCAGAAGAAGAACCAGAAGCATAACCAGCAGAAGAAGAACCAGAAGCATAACCAGCAGAAGAAGAACCAGAAGCATAACCAGCAGCACAAGAACTAGAAGCAGAAGGACCAGAAGTAGAAAAATCACAAGCAGAACCAGCAACAGAAGAGTGCCATAAAGTGGAGAGTGACAGCAGCTACCATTGTTCTTACTGCAGAGAGCTTTACATCGACCCACCCGATGAAACGTGGATTCAATGCTTAACATGCATGCAAGTACTGGTGCCATGAAAGCTGAGCCCCTATTGCGCCCGGCGGCGACAATAGCAATTTGAATGTAATTACTTTCGTAAACAATAAATTTTTCTTACTTAAGATTACAAATAACAGTTTTATTTCATTTTTTCGTTACTGCTGTTAATTTCAAATAAATAATTCAGATAGCACAACTACTATCAATTTTTCGTACTTAAGATTACAAATAACCTTTTTGTTTTCATTTTTTCGTTACTGTTGTTAATTTCAAATAAATAATTCAGATAGCACAACTACCATTAGCAATGCCTTCATGTCAAACTTGCCCAACCAGTTGGGCATGAGTGGCAGTATATACCATTTTTGCTCACAGTGGAAGGGTAAGAGTGGAACTTTTACTTTGTGTTTTGGCTTATTTTGCTAAAAGTTTAACCATATTATAGTCAATTTTCAAGGTATATCCGTTAGCTTTGTGAGTTGTCAACATGCCTATGAAAAATTGTGGCAATATTGTAGCATTATTTGAAAGGCGCATGGACATTTGCCTTAGCAACCAGCCTCTTGCCTTAGTAACGGGCCTTTTTGGCTTGCCTTAGCAACCAGCCTCTTGCCTTAGTAACGGGCCTTTTTGGCTTGCCTTAGCAACCAGCCTCTTGCCTTAGTAACGGGCCTCCTTTGGCTTGCCTTAGCAACCAGCCTCTTGCCTTAGTAACGGGCCTTTTTTGGTTTGCCTTAGCAACCAGCCTCTTGCCTTAGTAACGGACAATTTGTCGTCCTCTGTGCCCTATATATAGAGACGCCTGTTGCGTGTAAGGGAGAGCGAGTGTGTGAGTTGGTTCCGAAGTCAGTTAAAGTTCAGTTAATGAGAGTTAAGCCAGAGTTGTAGTGTTTAAGCTGTTCGACATTAATAAAACAATCTGCTGTGTTGATCCGTGTCGTTGCCGTCTTCCTAGTTAACCTAGTGTTAGGCATCGTCGGTGGCACCGTTAAGTCCTTTGCCCGACGGGAAAGGCCGAGTCCAGCGAACAAACGAAGAACAGGGAAGACTCCGAAGAGCTATCCTGGTGACTGAAGATACCGGAGCACCCTCCTGGCGACGACGGCGGTCGTTTTCGCCACAGTGGTACAGCAGAAGTGGGGTGCTAGACGATTGAAGAACACTGATTTCCGATGGGAGACGAGGACGACACGCGCGTCTACCCGCTGGTCGACTTTGACATCCTGCAGCCTAAAACCTCTACGCCCGCCGAGAGAAGGCGACCGATGGAGATCAAGCCGGACCGGAACAGCCTGCCAGACGACTTTGGCTTCGAGGAATGGAAGCCGATGGAGCCGAGCGAGCGAAGAAAATCCACGGAACCTGTTAGCCGGGACGAGTCAAGAATTCTTCCGGGGCTGCTTGAGGGCGTCGGCGGCCTGTTGAGAAACCGGCCGATGCAGATGAAACCCGGGCGTTTCGATGGGACAGGTTCACTGGAATCGTTTCTGTCTCAGTTCGAGGTGTGTGCCACAAACGATTAAGCATTCAGTATGACAGTCAGCAGGTACAGAACAGACGGCTGCGATACTTTGGACATAACCAGAATGGAAAATGACAGATATCCAAAGATAGCTCTCAACGGATATGTGCATGGGAAAAGAAAAAGAGGAAGGCAAAAGAAACGATGGATGGATATGATAAGGGAGGACTGTGGAGAAATGGGCTGGTCGGTACAGGAGGCTACGCACCGGGCATACAACAGAGAGGGATGGAGGTCTTCCATAAACGAGCGGTTTATGCGTAGCACGTTGCTAGCCATAAGTCAGTAAGTCAGTCCCTTTAATTTATGAGTCCTAGGCTTAGGCCCATATCTGGAGTTCCTCTCAATCAATCTGTGAACTAATGTTTTGCATATATAATGAACACAGGTGTTCCTTTAGGTTGATATATATATATATATAATGTGTACGATTGTTAAGCGTTTTAGTCTTAGGCCTTAGTTGCGCTGTCGGCTCATGGGCGCTTGGCCTAAAGTAGCCTAAACTTTGGCTGACGATAGATTCTCTACGTGCTTAGCGCGCCAAACTTAGAAACTGCTGATGACAGTGAATTTGAACAATACAGTGTAGTAGGGTTGGTTTAATGTTAGAAGTGTACCGTTGAGTGGTAATTGATAAGAACTTTGATATTAAGTGTACGTTTGAAATAACTGTGTTTGAAGAAAGGAGAAACATTCAAAGAACTGTGTCAATTTAATTCTTAAACAGTTAGAAGACGTTGAGCAATTTATATGTAGAGATAAGGAAAGTTCTTGAGGTAGGTCACAACTAAGAAAGAAAAGAGTTGGTGACATATTTGGTGGCAGCAGCGGTGGGATTCGAAACAACGTCTGGGATTCGAAACAACGTCTGGGATTCGAAACAACGTCTGGGATTCGAAACAACGTCGACTGGTGAATACGCATTCAAATCATTGGTAAATCTACGACAACGAAAGCCTCAACGACAAAGGTATAAAAGTTGGTTGTTATCAAACAAAGAACAATTCCCAATACTTCAAACACAAAAGAAAACTGGTGTTTTCCAGAAAGGACAGCACTGAAGTAAAGAAGTAAGATGGAGAAATTAAGTGTCAAAAAACAAGCAGAACTGAAGAAGATGTCTTCTGAAAGATTAAAACAGCGCTTGTTGAAGGCTGGTTTTGAAGAAGAGAAACTGAAAGATATGTCACGTGAGGACATGTTAGAAGCGCTAGCTGAAGTCTGGCTTAAGGAAGAAGCAGAAGAAGAAGGTGCTGTCGGCGGTGTTGTGGAAAAGGTTATTGAAAAACCGCCTGGACTTATGTCTATGGAGATGATGATGCAGTGGATGATGATGAAAGAAGAAAGAGAGGAGAAACGAAGACAAGAAGAGAAAGAAAGAGAGGAGATACGAAGACAAGAAGAGAAAGAGAGAGAGGAGAAACGGAGACAAGAAGAGAAAGAAATGCGACAGGAAGAATTACGTCTTCAGAGAGAAAAGGAAGAGAAGGCAGAACGTCTTCAGAGAGAAAAGGAAGAGAAGGCAGAACGTCTTCAGAGAGAAAAAGAAGAGAAAGCAGAAAATGCACGACAGGAAGAATTACGTCTTCAAAGAGAGAAAGAAGAATTGCAAAGGCAGCAATTTGAAATTCAATTAGAGCAATTGAGAAAAGATAGAGAAGATGCTGAAAGGAGAAGATTAGAGCAGATGATTGAATTTGAAAAGGCGCGGAAAAGTGACGAAGAGATACGTCAGCAACAGATTGAAGAGAAGAGACTACGTGAAGAAGAAAAGGAAAAAGTGCGAATTTCAGAGTTGGAGCGAGCAGAACAGGTTAGACAAGAAGAACTGAAATTACAGAAAGAAAGCATGGAGAAGGCGGAAGAGGAAAGACAAGAACGTTTAAAGTTGGAACAACAAAAAATAGCATTAAAAGAAGCACAACTCAAAGAGGAGAAGCGAAATAGAGAAGCTCAAGAGCAAAGAAGAGAAGAAGAACGAGAAGAACAGAAAAGGAAACAGGAAGAAAGTGAAACGATGGTTTCGAAAATAAAGAAAATTGGTGATGCCATGAAACACGTGTTACCTAAAATGCCAAACGATATGATGGAGGTGCCATTATATTTCGAAACGGTTGAGAATGCGTTTCGTAGTTTCAACGTGCAAGAACAATTCTGGGTGAAGTTACTATTGCCATTGATGACTCCGAAAGCTAGAACTGTTCTAAACAGATTGTCATTCGATGATTTAGACGATTATCAAGTCGTGAAACAGCACTTGTTAAAAGAATTCAAGTTGACACCGAGAGAGTACAGATCGAAGTTTATTGATGCGAAGAAGACAGCTGAAGAAACGTATACAATGTTTACAGCTAGGCTGAAGAACTTGCTGAACTATTATGTGAAAAGTCGCAAAGTGGAAAAGAATTTTGAGAAGCTGTTTGATTTATTAGTGGCGGATAAGTTGAAAGAATCACTACCACCAGGTCCACTACAGTTTGTATTGTCGAAGGAAGGAACTGATTGTTACGAAGCTAGTGTTGTGGCAGACCTAGCAGACATTCATGTTAATAATCGAATTGGTTTGGCAATTCCGAATAAGACAAGTTTTGATTTTGTACCCAATGTAAAAAGAAATCAACAGTTCACTCCAAATTTTGGTTTTCATTGGAAGAGCAATCAAGAAACAGGAAATCAGTTCAGAGGTGCAGAAGTGAAACCAAATTCTCCGGTTGTTCATGAGAATAGAGAGTCGATGATGACCAGACAACGTCAGGTATATAACAAATCACCACCAAGGTTTGTCGCGAGAGAAGGCAATGCATCGTTTACTCCATATAAGAGAAAAGAAAGCATCGAACAACGAGGTGCAGTGGTGAAACGTTGTCATAACTGTGGATCAGACAGGCATTTGATGAAATTCTGTCCAGTTCCTGTTACAACCTCAAATTATGGAAAACAAGAACATTCGAGGGTGAATCGAATTCAAGTGGTTGATAATTCTGAAAGTCAAGCCACAGAACATCAGAACAATGAAACTGAAGTAAAGTCAGTGATGAAATGTCACCTTTCACCTGATATTCAGAAAGAAATTCTATTGCACAATGGAATGCAGAAAGAAATGGCTGGAAGAGATGAAAGTACAACATTGAAGAAAGTGGTATTGCAGTACGTCGAGGTAGAAATTCGTGGAACAGCAGGAAAAGAACCAATAAAAGTAAAAGCACTGATTGATTCTGGAGCAGAGGTTCCGGTGATTAGTGAAGAATTACTGGAAGGCATGAAGGTGGAGCAGATTGGAAAAGTGAACTTACAATGCGTGGCAGGAGATGCCATTCCTGCAAAGTTGGTGAAAGTTGATGTAAGGCTGTGTTGTAACGATGTGGAAGAAGAGGTAATTCCGCATAAAGTCAAATGTTCACTTACACCTTATGTGACATTGATGTGTGCTAGTATTGCAAAAATGGGAAGCACAGAAAGATTCTTGTTGCATCCAGAAATCATTGCAGAACTTAAAGCCGTGCCACAAGTGAAAATGATACAAGGAGATGTGCAAGCGAATGTAACGACGAGATTGCAGAGTCAGCGAAAGAAAGTGGTAGATGTCGAAGAGGAAAGTGAAACTGAAAGTTCAAGTGAAGAGGAAAACGAAAGTGATGATCAACAAAGTTTAATACAAGACGGTATAACAGCAGAAATGAGTGAACAAGAGATGGCTGCATGCAAGAATGGTAATCTAAATGAAACGAAAGAGGATAATGAATGTGATGTGGAGATAGCAGATTTGTTTCAAGAAAATGAGAAAGATGAAGAACAACAGATGCAGATTGCAGACGCAAAGAAATTCGAAGAACAGCAGAGACAAGATGAATCATTGAAAGCATGGTGGAATTTAGCGCCAGATAAAGAATCTGAATTCTGCGTGGTAAATGGCTTACTGTACAAGAGATATCGAATATTAGAGCAAACGATATATCAATTGGTGTTACCAAAAGAGCGACGAATGAAAGTGATGGAGTTGGCTCACGAATCAGTATTTGGAGGACATCTTGGAGAAGAGAAAACTAGAGAACGAATAAAGTTGTCTTTTACGTGGCCAAAGATGAGAAGAGATATAGTGAAATTTTGCAAATCATGTGAGAAATGTCAGTTAAAGGCAAGAAGTTTGGTGATGGACAGGGTTCCTATCACTCCAATTCCAAGAGAAGATGTGGCGTTTAGAAGAATTACGGTGGATTGTGTAGGACCAATCGAGCCAGCATCTGCTGCAGGTCACAAGTACTGTTTATGTATTGTCGATTCTTGCACAAGATGGCCTACAGTGTTTCTGTTGAAATCATTAACTGCGAAGGCTGTATGTGATGCTTTGATGGAGTTGTTCATGAACGTTGGTGTACCTTCTGTGATCACAAGTGACCAAGGAACAAATTTTACTGCGAGTCTGACAAGAGAATTTCTGAATTTAATGGGGTGTAGTCCAAGATTTGATACGCCAGGTCATCCAGAGGCAGCTGGATTAGTAGAAAGATGGAATCAAACATTCAAGAAAATGATCCATCATGTAATTGTTGACAATCCAAGGCAATGGCATAAAGTAATTCCGTTTACAGTGTGGGCATTACGAGAAGTACCGAATGCAACTACTGGAATTGCTCCTTATATGTTGGTGTATGGAAAGATTCCGCGTGGACCACTGGCAATTCTAAAAGAAAGTTGGACAAGAGAAATTAATTTACCACCTCATATTGGAATCCAACCAGAAAAGTACTTGAAAGACATGAAAGCAAATATGGAAAAAGCATTACTGTTTGCAGAATCATATTCACGAGAGAAGCAATTACAGTATACGAATCAATACAACAAAAGAGCGAAACATAAAGAATTTGAACCGGGTGAAAAAGTTATTGTGTTGTATCCGACGTCAACAAATAAACTGATTTCACGATGGCATGGTCCATGTACTGTCATACAACGAAGGTCCAAGTACTCTTATTTGATTGATATGGGTGACGATTGTCGAAAGATAATTCACGCAAATAAAATCAGAAAGTACATTACAAGAGCAATGAGTTGTGGATTAATCGTTGAAGAAGATGAAGACTTTGGTTCAGTGGTTGAGTTGTTGACGAAGAATGACTTGCAAGATGAAAAGAATTCACTGAATCTTGATCCTGAACAGATTAGTCATTTAACATTATCTCAACAAAAACAATTGCTGGAAGTACTGAACAGATATTCTGATCGATTTTCTGAAAAGCCTGGACTATGTACATTGGTTGAGCATGAAATTGAACTGAAACCGGAATTTCGTGAAAAAGAATTTATGGCTTACCGAATTCCACTCATCTATCGAGCAGAAGTTGAACGACAAATTAAAGAAATGCTTCAAGCCAACATTATAAAACCATCTTCGAGCAGAATGGCAAGTCCGCTGGTAATTGTTAAAAAGAAAGACGGTTCTCTGAGACTTGCCTGCGACTACAGATACATTAACTCGTTCACTGTGGATTGTAAATATCCAATGCCGATTGTAAAAGATGTTTTGCACAAAGTTGGAAAATCAAATGTGATCTCGATTTTTGATTGTCGAAGTGCTTACTGGACTTGTCCTGTTAAGCAAACTGATCAATGGAAAACTGCTTTTGTTACTCACAATGGACTGTACGAGTTTACTCGTGTTCCTTTCGGAATGATCAACTCAGGAAGAACATTTGTTAAAGCAATTAACATGGTTTTACAGCCTATAAATGAATTTGCTGAGCCCTATGTAGATGACATTGCTGTGCATTCAGATGACTGGAAGATTCATTTACAGCATTTAGATGCATATTTAATGCAAATGAGACTGCATAACATTACTCTGAACTTAAAGAAATGTATCTTTGGTAAGAGTGAGGTAAAGTTCATCGGTCATGTGGTTGGTTCTGGAACGATTCAAATGAATCCAGATAGAATTGAAAGTTTAATTAATTTGAAAACCCCAGAAACGAAGAAACAAATTAAGCAATTGCTGGGATTTTTTGGTTACTATAGACAGTTTATCAAAGATTTTGCACAGATTGCGAAGCCTCTATCTGATTTGACAAGCAAACATGTTCCAGATAAGATTGATTGGACTGATAGACATCAACAGGCATTTAATTTACTTAAAGATGCTGTACGCTCTAAAGTTGTTTTATATGTTTTTGATGTTGGAAAACCTTTTAATTTGTACTGTGATAGTAGTGATTTTGCAGTAGGAGCTGTTTTAACACAGATGGATGATAAGGGAATAGAACGCCCTGTATCATTTATAAGTCAGAAATTGACTGACACTCAGAAGAGATGGGCAACTGTAGAGAAAGAAGCCTATGCTATTGTTTGGGCTCTAAATAAGTTGAAAGAGATAATAATTGGATCTAAAGTTCACATCTTTACCGATCACAATCCTTTAACTTATCTGACTGAATCTATGTCTAAGTCTGCTAAACTGGTGCGTTGGGCTTTAGCACTGCAAACTTTTGATGTAGAAGTTAATTATAAGAAAGGACGATTAAATGTTGTAGCAGATTGTTTATCTAGATTATAAGATTGTTTATTTTACTGTATTATATAGTATTAAGTTTATTGCATAATTTAGTACCTGATGATTTCGCAAATTTTTAAGTTTAATTTGCTCAATCCAAAGAAAGGGAAGGAGGTAATGTGAACTAATGTTTTGCATATATAATGAGCACAGGTGTTCCTTAGGTTGATATATATATATATATATAATGTGTATCGATTGTTAAGCGTTTTAGTCTTAGGCCTTAGTTGCGCTGTCGGCTCGTGGGCGCTTGGCCTAAAGTAGCCTAAACTTTGGCTGACGATAGATTCTCTACACGTGCAGTTAGCGCGCCAAACTTAGAAACTGCTGATGACAGTGAATTTGAACAATACAGTGTAGTAGTTGGTTTAATGCAGTAGAGAGCTGTATGTTAGAAGTTACCGTTGAGTGGTAATTGATAAGAACTTTGATATTAAGTGTACGTTTGAAATAACTGTGTTTGAAGAAAGGAGAAACATTCAAAGAACTGTGTCAATTTAATTCTTAAACAGTTAGAAGACGTTGAGCAATTTATATGTAGAGATAAGGAAAGTTCTTGAGGTAGGTCACAACTAAGAAAGAAAAGAGTTGGTGACAAGGCCTATCTGATTTAACTTGCTACATTTTCATGCCTATAACTTGAAGTTTTGTTCACCACAAGAAGTTTAACAAAATAATATCATGATTTGCTCTATGGTATGAGCTATAGGTGTGGCCCTACCCAGCGGGACTATTGTCCTTTTGGACTTCCCCTTTTGGTATCCATTAAACGTTACCCAAAATTAAGCAATTATGGAGATTTAATTTGTTCAATTTACCTATTATGACTGTGTTGACATTACATTGATATGCTGTTCACGTTCTATATGGAAATCAATAAACACATTGATTGTTTGATTGATTGATTGATTCGTAAAGAATCAATACAGGCCACTGTACTGATCGTCGCTTTGTTCATGATAATATTGTCACAATTCCACTACTGTATATCACTGTATAGGCCGGTATCCTATCACAACCGCGCGCCCACAACCGCGCGGCTAATTACCGCGCACACAAAACCGCGCGGATAATTACCGCGTGCTATTCATTATGTCGCCGATCAAAACCGCGCTTCAAGTGTTGAATAACAGTAAAAGTTTAAATAATGGAATCGATATAAATAACAAAATTGGAATCGATATTTTTCCAGGTTAATTCTTTTATTTAAACATTTCGAATGAAAACTAGACTTATAAACGTTCAATAAATGTTCCACTACGAACAATGACAAAGTTTTAAATGTTCTAAATGAAAAATAGACTTGTAGGCCTACAGGTTCTATAAAATGTTCTACTAGGAAAAATGACAAAGCTTCAACATGTTCTACAGTTACGAAGGAACAATTAGACTTGGAGATTTAAGTTATGTGAGATTTCGAACATATATTATAGTAGCTTTGAACTATACTTTCAAAGGAATTGTCTTTACCTACGAAAATGTTTCACGATAAAGAACTTCACTAGAAGCGCGGTTTTGATCGGCGACATAATGAATAGGACGCGGTTATTAGCCGCGCGGTTTGTGAGGCGCGCGGTAATTAACCGCGCGGTTGTGGGCGCGCGGTTGTGATAGTAAACCGTATAGGCCTACTGTATATAGGCTACTGTATAATGATCACATTGACAGGACGTGATTTACGAGAATGTCAAACGGGAAAAGACGCGGGCGTAATTTTATATTGTAGCAAACGGTGTCACCATAACTTTCAGAAATGTTTGAAGGCTATTTCATTCGATCGTGGTTTTGTGTTGTCACTTCGGGAGCTCCACTGGTGAGTTTCTTGCGAAGCGGCGCTATATAAATTCGTGATTACAATTATATTCCAATCTGTCCGTTCTTTTGCTGTTCTATAATACAGTTCCGATGGATCTTGATGTTCGTATGAAGGCCACTCTCCTCGGAACGTTGTTCCTAATTGTGAGTATACCATATGAGCTTGCCTCAACTTATCCTACGCTGAGCCTTGCTAGATGTATCAGAAAGCAGTAGCCTACATCCGCCTTGAACTAAATAAGTTCCCATTAGTTTTTCGATGACATTACGATAAGTATTTTCAGAATTTATCAGAGCAGTGGTGGTTTCTGGTTGGGAGAACGATCTCCCAAGGTTGTCATAAGTGGGGTGGGGGTTAACTTATGCTAATTTACAGTTCTGAGTGACCTCTGAGTCTAATATATAAATCGGCCAGAGTGGGGGTTGTTCTCCCATTCCACGTGGTGGTGGTGGTGGTGGTGGTGGGGTGGGGTGTAGACGCCATTGCATCAGAGTTGATAATTTATAGGACTTAATTTAGCGCTTGCTATTTTATCACTCTTTGAGACGTTCCTTTGCTTTGCCAATAACTTATTTTGGATCAAGGAGTTTTTTGTTTTAGTGTAAGATACTGAGAAGCTATAGAGATGATTTTCATGTTTACGATCATCCGCATAACGTTTTGGAATTTATTGTTAAGAATTTATTGTTTAAAATTATTTTAGTTCTCAATTTTATTCTGTTGCATTATGTTATATATTTTACTAAACATTTTATATCGCTTTGTTTCGTTGCCATTTCTTTCTTACTTTTCTTTGAACAGTTGTATCGTTATATTGGGTAGACTTATGTAACTGCATTCGAATTCAAAATCAGGTTTTTTCAGCAACTAATATGACATCATAGTCGATGACATTGACATTCCGAAATTTCCAAAATAGGCTACAATCATGAGTTCCAGTTTTATTAATTATCTTTTATCGTATGTGGGAGATTTAATTGTAATCTAATTCCTAGGTGTTTTAGCCCACTGTCTATATACTAAGACTATAGCTTTTGTAGGCCTACTGTAGCAGAGCTCAAAATCCTAGTTAAGCATACTTGGCCGGATTAAGTTGTGATATAACTTAGTACTGTTTTGAATAGTTTTGCTTACACATTGCGAAGTGCTATACTTTTCCAATTTTGCCTCAGTTTTGATAAATTGAGTTTTCTGTTAACAGTTGCATTTAGTTCGGTTTGTTGTTACTGTTACTTTTTCCTATTAAAACAGGTTCATGAAGGTTTCTTTTATGTTGTAGGACTTTATGTACTTTGAACACAAGAAAAGCAACAATTAATTCTCCCTGGTATAAGAGATTCGCAATTTAATTACTTCTTTTGATCAAACGCTAATGCAGATGACGATAATGACGATGACGATGACGATTATACTGATGACGATAATGACGATGACCATAGTGATGATGACGATGATGATTACGATAATGACGATGACTCTAATGATGATGACGACGACGACGGTGATGAAGATAAGGATAAGGAGAAGAAGAAGAAGAAGAAAGAAGAAGAAGAAAGAAGAAGAAGAAGAAGAAGAAAGAAGAAGAAGAAGAAGAAGAGAAGAAGAAGAAGAAGAAGATTTATAATAATAATGACATTAATGGTAATGATAATAATGACGATTATGATTATATAATTATAGTGATAGCATCGATGATGACTATGACGATAACAGCAACAGTGTTAATATTGTGATGTTGCAGTTTGTCGACAGGACTAAGTACATCCTTGTAAAAGATTAGATTAGTGTAAACTAGATTTATGCTTTGGTGTGGAAAAAATTAGACTACGCAGCAGCATGGCCCACAGAAATGCTCAAGCTCTCCCTCAGGTATAACAAATGTAAGACAGCATGTCGACACTCGACACAACTAAGACTTCTTCTCCATTCTCCAATAGTTCAATCATTCACGTAATCAATCTTTGTGCAGCTACATGTACGTCTACCTCTATGCTAGCTATATTCGTACGCCATTGGTTACTTTCCACTTGTTAAGTCACTCCATAGTGCTCAATAGTGCAGTGGTTAGCGTGCTAGACTGTTAATCGAGAGGTCGTGGGTTGAAATTCCCCTCCAGGGCAGAAATTTGGTTAGAGATTTCTATTCCAACTGCACCCTATATAGCCAACTAAGCTATAATGGTTACATTAATTTACACTGTGGGTGAGAAGATAAGACGGCGAGGGAGAGGACTGGCCACGCGCCTTCTTATGCCGATGCTAAGAAAATGAGGTCGCTAACACTTCATAACCATGGCTGTCTCAAAGCTAACCTAAGGGACTGCTCTTCTTCTTCTAAGTGACACAATAATTTCAGTTCATTCATTCCGACAATTTATATAGCGCCTCTTCAAGAGATCTCATCATCATTATCACGGTCCATGGGTTCAGTGCCCGTTGGTGACTATTGCCTGTTTCACCATCCATCTCCATTTGTCTCTCTCCTGCGCCATTCTACTAAGTTTGTGGATTTCCATTCCGCACCAGTCCGCGACGTCGACGAGACCTATAGGCCTACTCAGTTCAGTAGACGGCGCCTTGAGGTTCTTCGGTTGTCGCTGTTCAGAACTAGAAAATTCATTAGGAATCTTTGACGAGGAGGCGACAGAGGAAGCGGGGTAATCACAGCTGATCTCTCTCTATCTGTTGTCTTCAACCGTTGTGTTACTCAGTTATGTCGTTGAATAATGATCCTGGTAGAACACACTCTCGAACTACACATTGTATTATATTATTAATAGCGATAAACTAATGCAGCCATTGTTCATCGTAAATTGTACCTGTTGCTCTTTTTCTTTGCAGGATATGATGCATTTTGAGACACAGAGAAAAAACAACAGTAGATATTGGTAGGTCAACGGTTTCCACAATCTAGTTCTCACGCATTTCTAATTATTTATTATCTTAGAGAAAGAGACGTATTTAAAAGATCGGCTTTAATGAATGAATGTTCGTAAACAACTATAGGCCTACATGCATATATGACATTGTTTGTACATGTATGTAGGCCTATACAAGTAAGTGTGCATACGTCAGCGATATGTTTGAACCACGGTAAGCGAACTGTTTATTGCAATATAAAAAATTAATTTTGTCGCCATCTTCAACTTTTCCATCACCTTTTACCTTTAATGAAAAATTATAGCTTAATTTTCCAATCAAATGCTTCACATTATCATTACTCGCCATGTTGTTGGGTCGCTCGACATCATGAAATAAGTAACAAATGAGGCAATTTTGTTCGATTCATTTGCCTGCGTTCTTTCCCTTTGCTTTCTACCATCGACCTCGCAGGCACTGCTGTGCCACTTTCAGATACTGTCAAAACATTTGGGGTAAACATGGATAGTAAGCTTACATTCCTACCGCACATTCTATCACATCAGGGCAATAAGTCACATCAGGTCGGTTCTGACTAAGAATATGTTTCAAACCATAGCCTGTTCAATTGTACCCTCTGGCCTTGATTATGCTAATTCGCTTTTTGTGGGTCTCTCAGACCTTAAACTCAACAGGCGCCAACGCATCAAAAACTCCACTACGAACCTCTCCTCAGTCCTTCTCCATCAGCTGCATTGGCTTCCTGTTGAATTCAGAATAAAATTTAAATTGACCTGTTTGACATACAAAGTTCTCAGCACCAGCACACCTACCAATCTTCATGCACCACTAACTCCTTACATCCCTCCTCGTTGCCTGCGATCATCAAGTACAGGTCTTTTAGCTGAGCCACGATGCAGAACAGTTATGGGCTCTCGTACATTCCATGCCTCTGCTCCCAAAGACGGGAATCGACTGTCACTCTTCCTTCGTAGCTCAAATACACTTCCTTCCTTCCTTCTTTCAAAACGCCGCTCAAAACTTACTCTTGCTTCTTGGCTTTCAAGGATTTGGAAATCTAAGTGCATCTTTACCTGGCGGCTGACTATTCGCGCCTCATGTTCACATTTCGGTATGACCTTGCGCGCAAATTCAATAATAATAACGATTAGGCGTAATCGATTAATTAATCGTTAAAATCCGCAGTTCTATTATTATTATTATTATTATTATTATTATTATTATTATTATTATTATTATTATTATTATTATTATTATTATTATTATTATTATTATTATTATTATTATTAATATTATTATTAATGACAATTATTATTTTAATATTTATTATTTTTCTAGATGTACATATTATGATCCTCAGAATTAGGCCTACATTGCTTGATGACTTACCGGTGGAAAAGCTGCTGCAAAAAGCGGCTGCATTGAAGCAATGGTTGGTCATAGATAACGCTGTGAGAGGAAAATAGGCGCTATATAATTATTTATTATCATCGTCATCTTCGTCATCATCAACACGATCGTTGTTATTATTGTTTTTAGTTGTTTTTATCTTTTAGACGTGTTTCTTCATTTTCGGAGATCTTTCTTTCGCTTATTACAGTGTAGAAGTGACCATGAAATTGAGTCAGTTAAGTTATGCTGGGTTTTAATGCAAACTCTTTTGTCCTTTTGTTTTGCAGATGAATGTGATGACCGTTTTTTGAAGACCCCAACTGTGGCCTTGCGTAGCTTGACTGCTTATGGGATACTTGTAATATGAATGTAGGGAGTGGAGTAAATTTTAAATCTATGGCAGAAAGTGAGAAAGCAATAATTTCCGACTCATTTATTTAGATCTGAAACAAAAAACGGCGCAGGATATTCTCAGCGTTTTTCTGATTAGGCAACCATGATAGATTTCTGATGTAAAATACTCAAAATTGTAAAGATTTTTCTTTTAAAATTTTCGAGATGTTATTTTTTCTATTCATTCATGTCACGCACAGAGTACTTTATACTTTTAAAATGTATTAATAAGACCAATAAGCTTATGGTCTTAAACCTATATATACAAAGTATCTGGTATAGGGGCCTTCCCATATTGCCTACATTCATTATTCCATTAGACTTCGTATAGCAGCGATAAAATTTCGATCCAATTTCTTTCAAATCGTATTGATAAGAACTACTAGAAATTGTTTCTGCGCAATTGTAAAGACTATTGACTTTTAAAATTAATCAAATTTCATTAGCTAGAACTGTCAGTGACTTGTATTATTACAAATCATATCGTTACAATCAGAGTTTTAGCCACATTAATCAAAATTAACTGTTCGAACTTTCGTTTAAAGTTGACTACATTTAATGTTGTTTGTTTCAAAAAGAATAACGGGTAAATAAATAACGGCTGGCTTTGCTGGAACGCTCATAAAAAGCACAGTCATGTTTTCCTCAATTTGGTACGGTATATTAACAAAATCAGCTATAAGGTCTGGTTCATTAACTACAGTGTATGTGCCATTTTGCCAGGCCACAATGTCTACCTGCATTTTCCCGTTTACAACAGTTTTTAATGTTTTCAGACATTAAGCATATAAGATAAGAGTAGCCTGTTTAATATTATGGATTAATATGATTTTCTGCGAGTTTCAACATTCTAGTATAGGCCTATGTTCATTTGTAAATAATATTTTTGTATACTCACAATTGTTGTTTATAAGTGCTTGTTGCGTACAGTGTACGAGAAAACTACAGGTATAGAGTTTAGTTATTCTCTCAAGATATGAGTTGAATTTAGGAACTAAGCCATTTGATAGCGTTTTAACCACATCGGACGTGGATTTCCAGGATAAATTCATGCAGTAGGCTATTCAATGTGACGAGATTTTGACGAAACATTCCATTCTGTTTGCTGTAGGCCTAGTTGACTTTGACAGCTATTGATTGAAGTTGAAAACGGATTGCTGTAATTTTTCAGCTGATAAGTGTTTCGGTATAAATGGTTAATTATTTTATTTATAATTTAAGTATTGTGATATCGCAAATATGGTATTTCATTTAAGGTCTGAATCCACAATTAGCCACTTCTGTAGCGCCGGTGTTTAATGCACAAAGCATCAACCGATGGCGCACAAAATTCAAACCGCTCTCAGGTCAATACCCGAAAAGTCAGCGGACACTAATTATTCGTTTGATTATTCCTGCGAGTAAAGGTTGACACCTTTTCGAACTAGGAAGTCGGGACGCAATTTTCTCGTAAAACACCTCACGAGTTACTATCATGTGGGGCGGCCGCGCAAGTCGTGTAACCGAGTACTTTTTTGTGTTTAAATGTCATTATTAAAGAGTTGTGTTAGATACAAATATCTATCTATCTATGAAATTTATATAGCGCCTTTTCATGATAACCACTCAGAGGCGCTCCCGACCCAAGCCCGGTGAAAAGGAAAGTGTTAAGTAGTTTATAAATGGAGCCAGAGAGGTCTCGCGGCAGAGAACGGAGGTCAGAGGGGAGGCTATTCCATAGAGAAGGACCCACTTCTCTTACCACTGCAGTGGAGTGGTACACTTCTCTTACCATTCCTCTGGCGTGGTAAGAGATGTGAGAATAGGATGCAAGTAAGACAACTGGATGCAAGCAGGGCGTCCATCCCCCCTTACGCCTATGAAGCATTCCCCTCTTTTTTATCAGAATGCCCCCCCCACGACGACAGCCCCAGACGACTGGTCGACTGTCGACAAAAGAGAAAATCTTTATTATCGAAATTTGAAGTATAATTTTAAGGCTGAATTCTTTAACGTTTAAGTCATTAATCAAGCAACATTATGCATTACACAGAGAGAGGCGTACGGCCAGAACGGCCAGACAGTATTATAACATAAGTACTAAAATTACAATAGGTGCTTCTTCAAAGCAGCAGAGTGCGTAGACTAGCTACATCCGTAACAGCTGCAGCTACAGGAAGAATCGGGACTTGAGATTTACATCTTAAAGAATTGATGGTAGGTGTAGGCCTACTGACAAAAGCAGCCTCCATCTCTTGACTTTTTCTCTGCTCTTTTCTAACTGCCAGAACTGTACATTCCTATCATGGTCTTCGCTGTTTTGATAATTTTCGTTTAGGTCTTTAGGTATTATATTTAAAAGTAAACGAATGACTGTATTGTGAACATGAAGGACTAGGCTACTTATATATAACGTCGAGTAACATGAAGACTGGAGACTGGAGTTATGTAGGCTTATGGTGTGTACAGGCCACATGGCTTGCAGAGGGACACTGAATTGCGACAGAGACATTGCGACAGCCGACAGCGACAGAGAGACAGGCAGACAGACAGACAGAGAGTGAGTGAGAAGTTGAGAACAAGGCAGATATTATTTCAGGCATATTTCTTAGCGCTCGAGATGAGTTATCTACCGTTTGGGGAATGCAGTGGTTGTAAACGTGAAAGAGAGAATCATGCCTAGCACAGGCTGGGTCTATTGGCGCGCACCCAAGTTAACGTATCTTTTTATACAACTGAGTGTTTGCTTCAATAGTGTGAGTCACATAATCCGACACATCATAATCCGGTGACCTATATGTCTGTGGACCTGTGTATGATATAATCATGTATCATGAAGCATCCGTCATATACAGGCTATAGCTCGACTCTGCAGTCTGAACTAAAAAAATTGAAAAAAAGACATCAATTTCTTTAGTTAGAAAACTTGGGCCCTTGGGACTTCGGGGCCTCTGGACTTTGTTCACCCTCTTTATATGGTTGTTGCGCCACTGCTACTCTGTCGGCGGTAACAGACTTTACAATGTTCAAAGTTATACATACCTTGTAGTGTTCCACTTGTGGTGTGTAGTACAATGTATGCGCCATTTGTCACTACGGATAAGCATGCCGCACAACGGCTCGCAACATTTATACTTTAGTAAAACATTGTCTCTGGGCATGATTACAATGATTACTTGTCTAGTAAAATCAAATTGCAAATTCATAGCACCGCATTATAACTCAAGTCTCATACACAGTGTGACGTCATCGTACTACCAAATACTATATAACGATAGGCCAAAATAATGAAATTGAAGACTAATCGTCAGCTCGGTCGGAGAACAGCACAATGATTTTAATATTAAATTAAACAAAGAAAAAGCATTTTCGAAAATCAAAAGCACATCTATTAATTTCTGAGAATTAAAAAAAATGAGTAGTGAAAAAAATTCTTTCCCCCCCTGAAAAGGCTAGTATGAAGATCGCTGCTTCATTCCCCCCATAGGATGGACGCCTCTGGATGCAAGGTTAGTAGCGACTTCACATCAGCTGTAAAGAGGATGTAGATAAGGGCCCAAGAATAGCACCCTGGGGAGACCAAAAGGAGCAGGGCGCCAAGACGAGCGAGATCAGTGAAAAATGGTTGAGGTAGGGCGCTCAGAAAGATAGGAAGTGATCCAGAGAAGTGGCAATTGGTATTACATTCTAAATCATGGTTAATTTGCAACATTGATTTCTGCAATTTTGTGAAATTGTGACCGAGATTTTATGAAATAGTTTAACTTTGAGAACACATGCAGATTACAGATCAAGTTTCCAAGCAACCTTCTTATGCGATGATCATGATTTTGGTTTAAAGAAATATTTTAAATTAAGAACTTACTCCTCACAGCTTTCAACAACGGTTTCTGTCGTAAAACAAAGTTTTAGAACTCTGCACATGTCATTCTATGACAAATTTGTTTTTACAAGCAATTCAGGTCCGACAAGTTCAACACACATTCTGTTACGCTGGTCAGTCCATAGGTATAAAAAAAGAGCCTTTCAAGTGGAGCATTGCTCAGTGGCAAGCTCAGTAAGTTTTTGCAAGTTTGAAAAGTTCGTTGCTTTAAAAAATTCAGCCCATTTCACATCTGCACCTTTGTCTGGCATGTTTATAAGCTTCGGAAAAGCTGCTCGAAGGTAAGTAAACTCGTTGTAAAGCTCATCGAGAACACTGTTGGCAGTATTTAGTAGGCCTACGGGTAGGTTTATTGCGTTTTAAGCCACAACATTTCGTTTGTTTGATCACAAATTTGAAAGTCGGGACATTTGGCTGTCCCGACTAGGTCAAGTCGAGACAAGAGACATTTGTCTCGAAATCGGGACAGTCCCGACAAAGTCGGGACGGGTGGCAACCCTATGCGAGTTACATTAGGTCAGGCAAATGAAGCTGAAAGTGCCGCCGTCCATGACAGCATTCCAGCTCCGTACGCCTCTGCTACTACTAAGTACCAGCGTAGGCCTATAGCATAATAAAATACAGCCCGTAAAAACAAAGTTTTTTTTACTATATCCATCTAGTATCCTATAACGTGTACTCTGAAAATAGTCCGCGTCATTTTACAACATAGCGTGCGTTTAATGAGGCAGCGCGCCCGTTTTGTTGCGGCCAATGGCAACGCTGGCCAATGGCAACGCTGCGTATCGGAAAAGGGGATTCCCCGATTCGAAAAGTTGAGTCCCCGATTCTATAAGCTAGCCTTTTTTGGAAGAGCTGAAAATTTTATAGAATGAAGTGTCTGCGAGGGCGAGTCTATCTGCCAAGTTTCATGACGATTGAATGATTGTAAGTGATCGAATTAGTCGTCGCAAGATTTGACTTTTTAGCCTGTGGCTCAAGCAAGCAAGCAAGCAAGCAAGCAAGATTTCCGCAAGTTAAACTAGATGAATAAAAAGAGGTAGTTTAACATGAAGAAGGGAAAGCTGTATAAATAGGGAAATGAAGTTATTGGCGACATCTGGCATCTGCTGTTTTTAAGGAGTAGGAATATTTTATGGTCGTGGATAGAGTCACGCCCGACGTGAGCCGATACCTGGGACTAGGATCACGCCCGCCTCGCAATTGGTCATTGCATGTCACATGATTCTGTGTACCTGAAACGAACCGACCGATAAACATTGCCGTTTGCGGTGGAAGTTTGTTCACCGTGTTTTCTAAAGACGAAACTAACCCTAACCTGACCCTAACCGACCCTCACGACGCCTAATCTGACCCTAAACGACCCTGACGACGCCTAATTTTACCCTAAACGACCCCACCTGGCCCTAACCGACCCTCAAGTTGTCCGCCATATCAAAATTCCACGGGAACACAACAAGTTCACGTGACAGGCTTTAGCCAATAACGCGACGGACGTGACTGTAGTACTGGGGATCCGGTAACGCCCGGGGCGTGAACGGATCCACTACGATATTGGTCTTTATATTTTATTGCTTGAATGAGAAATATAACTCACATCAGATTTCGCATTTAAAATGGATCGAAAACTGCAATTAGTCGCCGTCAGACAAAGTGTCGTCGATATTGTGCTGAATAATTATTTAGGCTATCATGTTTTCGTGCATTAATTGCGCGTGGAAAGAAAAGGAATTGTGATCTAGCGACATACTCAGAGCGTGGACTATCCATCCAACTTCAAAACTTTTGGGGGCCCGTGGCGCTTTGGATAACATCTGGCACAGAGACCGAGAGGTACCGAGTTCGAGCCCCCGTTGGGCGGATATGCTTTGTAGGCTGCTATTAGCGCCGTTGTATTGCAAGCTGTCTGTTCTGTTAGTAGTTAAGATTTAAATTGCATAACATGTAAATGTACAGCGCAGTGCGTTTGTCAGGCGCTTATTAAAGAAAAGATATTATTATTATTATTATTCTAGTTGCTGCCAGTGCGACCACTGCTTGGGATTTTCCCCAAGATCTTGGGATTTTGGGGTCCGACTTGGGATCTGGGGGTTTTGCCTAGCAATCTTGGGGGTTTTGCCTAGCAATCTTGGGATTTTTTGTAAGGTCTACAGACTAGTTTTTTTACCGTACTTTGCAACAATGGCAGCGAATCAGATTAGAAAAACTCGCTTAGTCTGGAAGACGTTTATTATTTATTATTGTAACTTGTAAACATTGTTAATTCAATATTATGCTCCAGTTTTTTGTTTGCGAGTTCCTAACTAGGCACTTTTGTGAATAATTGTGATTGTTAAAAGTTAAACGCATTTCATATTTCATCACAACTTTTTTCTTTTCGGTATCTTGGGATTTTTTGGTACACTTTTGGCCAATCTTGGGATTTTTCTGGCAAGAGCTTGGGATTTCAGAAAATGAAGAGTGGTCGCACTGGTTCTGCCGTTTCTTTTAAATTTACGCCATTTTGTTCAGCTTGACGAGAGAAAAATTCTTTTTTTATTACTATGTTGATTCAAGTTAGTTATTCTCTTCTGTCATTAATTTATCAGTACCGTTTAAGCATAATATTATTATTGTATATGTATTTTGATAGTTACGGACTCACTATTCCACTATTACGCATACTGAGAAATGCATAACTGATAAAAACATTTTTGGGTTCGGTGTTTCAGAACTTTACTACCGTTTTTGCCCAGTTTCTCTTCTTGGAGGAGGAGTAGGAGGAGAAAGAAGAGAAGGAGGACTAGTCGTGGTTAAAGAGAGCAAAAGCATCGCTTGCTGCACAGTGACAAGCCGTAATATTGACCAATTTCGAGCGAGAGAAGTCATACAATTGGAATTACGGTCTGTGAATAGGCCTGTCTAGGAGGCAGAGGGGTTGTAGAAGAAAAGGTTCTTGTGTTAGAGGTGGAGGAGTAGAAGAACAAGGAAGAAGCAGAAGAAACATAGAAGATAATATGAGCATAGTATGTATTATCATAATTATTTGAGTGGAACTGTATCACTGCAATTGACACAATCATAATTTTATGACAAATAACAGCAAACAGTTAACCTCTGCCGGAAATTGGAATCGCTGAAAAATATCACTACATGTAAACTTTGGAGGTATAGGCTACTTTAACTGTGTAAAGTTTAGCAATAAGTAACCTAATAAGTGGCGTATTTCTCCTAAGTTCCTCTTTGAAGCTATTGTTGTGTTGACGCACAGTTCTGACAGTCAAAACTCTATTATTATTATTATTATTATTATTAAATAAATTTGTAGCGCAGAGTCACACCGAAATGTGAATCTGAGTGAATCTCTACAGCCCTTGCACTGAGGAATTTCTTACCCCAGACACCAGTACTGTTGGTTTTGGTATATCTGTGGCCTCAAGTAGCCTTAATTGTTCTTTGTTATTTCAAACCATTCTTTATTTGTCTTTTGATATCCACAGTGTAGCGAGACTGCATTTGTCCAAACCTTTGGTATCTGTTTAGTTCGCATACACGGATTGATATTTATAAACTGTGGCTGTGCCTATCTTATAAAAGTCTTCTGTTCTCTTAGTGCAGCTATTAAGGATTTTAGTTAATCTATTTGTCCACTCTTCACTTTTGGTACTTAATAGTTTCCTCTAAGAACCTTTGTTCTATTCCAATAATCTCCATTGCTAATTCACTTCTAACTCTGTGATGATCACTAGCACCAATATGATCGCTTAACCTTGGATTATCTGGAATATTGTCATCAGTTTCGTTATGACTGCCTCCAGAATGTTTTTTCCTGTAGCAGCTATCAGGACATACAGTTCAATAGGGTAGTTGAAGTCAAGGATATTAAATTTTCATTTTTAGACCTTCGAGAAGTTTACAAAGCCCATTAATATGGAATCCCATAGCAAAGTCCAATCAAAATTTATATTTACCCATTTCAATTCCTAACTGATACCACAGTAATGTAGATAAGTCAGAAAAGAGTAGCTTAATTTTGTCTTATTCTCTCTTGAAGATGTGGACATGCCAGCAAGAACCTACAACAAAGAAAAACAATTCAACTGTGAATTTTGTGACAGAACATTTGCACAAAGTTGTAATCTCAAAATCCACTTAGGAACTTACACTGTAGAAAAACCATACAAGTGCAATTTATGCCACAAAGCATTTGCACAGAAGACTACTCTTGAATGCCATAGAAGATCCCACACTGGAGAAAAACCGTATATGTGCAGTTTATGTCACAAATCATTTGCACAGGCAATTACTTTGAAAAACCATGTAACAACCCACACCGGAGAAAAATCATACAAGTGTAAACTCTGTCACAGAGCATTTGCACAGGCAATTACTTTGAAAAACCATGTAACAACCCACACCGGAGAAAAATCATACAAGTGTAAACTCTGTCACAGAGCATTTGCACAGGCAATTACTTTGAAACATCATACAAGAACCCACACTGGAGAAAAACCATACAAGTGCAATTTATGCCACAAGGCAGTTGCAAGGAAGAGTCAACTGGATTCCCATATAAGAACCCACACTGGAGAAAAACCCTACAAGTGCAATTTATGCCACAAAGCAGTTGCAAGGAAGAGTCAACTGGATTCCCATATAAGAACCCACACTGGAGAAAAACCATACAAGTGCAATATATGTGATAAAGCATTTGCAAGGACGGATTATCTGAAATACCACACATGGACCCACGCTGGAGAAAAACCCTACAAGTGCAATTTATGTCACAAAGCATTTGTAAACAAGAATCATCTGGGCTCCCACATGAAAACCCACGCTAGAGAAAAACCATACATGTGCAATTTATGTCACAAAGCCTTCGTGTTGAAGACTCATCTGAATTACCATGCAATAACCCACACTGGAGAAAAGCCGTTCAAGTGTAGTTTATGTCAGAAAGCTTTTGGATCAAAGGGTCATCTGAATTACCATGTAAAAGTTCACACTGGAGAAAAACCATACATGTGTAGCTTATGTGACAAAGCCTTTATATATAAGAGTCCACTAAACCGCCATGCAAGAACCCACACTGGAGAAAAACCATACAACTGCAATTCATGTCATGAAGTATTTGCACGAAGAGCTAATCTCAAGATCCATATGAAAACACATGTTGGGCGAGAGCCACAGAAGTGTGAATTATGTGACAAAACTTTCATAGATAGAATTGATCTTGATTATCATTTGAAAACCCACTCTGGAGAAAAATTATGTGGGAGTGAATTATGGCAAAGCATTGCGTCAAAAATGACTCAGAGATGGCTTGGAAGTATTTCACAAGAGAAATGCACCATAATATGTTCAGACAATCACAATGGTAGTGATGAAACAGTCTTGCTAACAGCAGATATTACTGGTATGCAAAACCTTACATCTAGACAGAACATGGAGCCAAGTCAAGATGAAAAGCAACATCATGGAGATCATTCAACATCTAAAGCTGACATAGATTGTTTCATTATGAGACCCAATGGTTGTGGAATGTGTGGTGAAATGTTTGAAATCAAGGAAGAGTTTATGGAACATTGTTATAATCATTACACTGACGACCCACCACAAAATACATTTCTTGAACCGTTTCGTCATTTCATTTTGAAACCTTATGGTTGTGGAATGTGTGATGAAATGTTTGAAATTGAAAGCGGGTTTGTGCAACATTGTCATAATCACTACTGTGAGTATCCACAGAAAGATACATTTCTTGAAATATTTGAAAAGCAGCTTTTAATTTACTCTACTAGACTAGAGAAAAAGATTAGTTAAAATTTCCTAGCTTAAGTGTGTTAATTTTACAGCAACTATGCCATTGAAAATTGCTACGTGGTGACATGGGTTTCCTGCTCGGCAGAGACATAATTTTAATTTGATCTATGTTGATTGTTGTTAACCTTTTTCGTTATCTAAAGCTTTTCGTTTAGTTAAAGATTTTAAGTTTCAGGTTTGCCCTTGCGTCTTCCACAGATTTGACTGGATTTCAATTTTTCCGATTAGGCCTACTGACATAGAGTGGATTTTAATTTTTCCGATTACTGCCACAGATTTGGCTGCATTTAAATTTGTCTGATTCATTCAAAATAACTTATGATGAAAATGTTGACGTTGTTGAATAACAAAAGATTGCTAGAAGAATTAATCAGTGCTGCAGTTCTTTCTTCAGTTGATGTGAGGCCTGTTTTTATCCATCTACTTTAACTTGCGGGAATCTTGAGCCACAGGCTAAAAAGTCAAATCTTGCGACGACTAATTCGATCACTTACAATCATTCAATCGTCCTGAAACTTGGCAGATAGACTCGCCCTCGCAGACACTTCATTCTATCAAAATTTCAGCTCCCCAAAAAGGCTAGCTTATAGAATCGGGGACTCAACTTTTCGAATCGGGGAATCCCCTTTTCCGATACGCAGCGTTGCCATTGGCCAGCGTTGCCATTGGCCGCAACAGAAACGGGCGCGCTGCATCATTAAACGGACGCTATGTTGTAAAATGAACGCGGACTATATATTTGTAGAGGTAACTGCTTCATAAGACGCATTATAGGATAGTAGATGGACATAGTAAAAAACTTTGTTTTTACGGGCTGTATTTTATTAAACTGTGTGTTTAACTATATGTTTGGATAATTTTAAACTTTGAGTTAGGCTATACGTCATATGCGGTAAAACGATAAGCACAGAAAATCATCGGAAAAATGCAATATTCAAATTTTTTAGAGTTGAACAAGCAATTTATTACGGGCACTTGTAATTAGACCTACTTCAATGTGTTAGGGCCTATATTAAAACAAGGCATGATTAAGTTGCAACCTTGATTGTCCGTTTTCTTTCTTCCTGGTTCTTAATAATAATATTATTATTTCTGTTTTTATGATCTTCGTCATCACTATTATTATTATTATTCATCCTGGAAAATCTTTATTGCTTTATTGGAACAGTAGCCTAATCGTAGTCATAATCGTAAAGTCCAAATTTATCTAGCTTTCCTCGAAAGGCAAGCGTGTCGTATCAGCTCAATCACGAGCACTGCACTTATCCACGATTGCTTGAAATGAAAATATAGGCCCCCCACGTTTTCACACAGCGACCGTATGATTCGACCATGGTCATTTTTCAATGGATTGATCGGGTGAGATCCTTCACAACCGCTGCCAGCTTGAATGGGTGCCACGTCGTTGAAGTGTAGGCCTACAGACCGTGCTAGCCCGAAATTCAAATATATTAACTAAGCCACCATCGGGCGCAGAGCCGGTGTGGCATGAGAATTTGTCCGGCATGAGAATGTGTCCGACGCCGCCCATTTCCGTTGTCAAGACAGTATTTCATACTACGTTCGTATGAGATGTTGTCCGGCATGAAAATGTGTCCGACTCGTCCACAAGACAGTATTTCATACTATGATACTGTGTACTGATTCCGCATGAAAGTATTGTGTTAACATAATATCCAAATGATATCTCAAATAATATTTTTGTCATAGGCGACGAGAAAAGTAAGTGTGAGCATTTGAAACATTATTTTGATGCACCGATGTTTGTAGCTGCCGCGATTAAGCTAGTTCTATTTTTAGAAACAAATTTCCCATCGTGGGTCGGTCGTATGTAAACAAGCTTAAAATCGTTACCATAGTCTGGAAAAGAGTTGCAATTTTAAGCTTTGTTATCTTCTCCAGAGATACAGACAACGTTAAAGGACTTGTGGCCGTGAGAAATGTCTCGTTATATTTAGCCCTATTTGCTATACACTGCAATTAATTACAATAATTATATATTTATGCGGGCAAGCTGGCAGGGTTATTCTACACACGGCGACAATAAATGATCGTGACCGTGTGTAGAATAACCCGGTGTATGATTATATCTCTGGTTAGCCCGTAGTCTAGGTTGGTAAATTATTTGAATGTCTTCAATGCCGTACTTGACCTTGGTAAGTAAGCACTCTACCTATTTCCATTATAACTATCATCAATCCCGCTTCCATTTCAGCGAAAAACATTTACATTTACAGCGTCCATTTCAGGGAAAAAGTGACCCAACTTCTATTTAACCCCCAAAATTGTCATCAATTGAACTTTTATTTAAGCACAGAACTATTCTCATGGGTCCAGCTTATACTTACGGAAACAGTTATTTTCATCATTCCAGCTTCTATTGTATCAAAAACTTAGTTTCCTCAATCCAGCTTCTATTTACGGTAAAAATTATTTCCATAAATCCAACTTCTATTTCAAGATAGAAATGGTTTCATCAGTCCCACTTCCAATTAGGGAAACAAGTTTTGTTCCTCAATCCAGCTTCCATTTCAATTTGGCGATATAAAATAATTTACCAACCTAAACTATGGGTTTACCAAATAACCCTGCCCGTTTGCCCGCATAGAGCCCATTTTGCCATTATTATGGGAACGCGTAGAGTCCATCTTTATCCCATCTATTGTCTATGGCAATGCTGACATGACAACAGCTTGGTTTTCGTGTGCCATCAGCTCATGCCTTGTGCATTCCACAACGGCACTACAGAAGCTTTATACAGTAATTACATATATGAAAGTCAGGCACTTCATACTACATGACATTAATGTTTGTGTATTTCTTATTCTCTTACACAGTTATCATTGGAAGATAATGAGTTTTTACATAGCACCTTTTAGACTAGATGTTGGTTTACATACTCAGTTAATTTATCACGCTGTTGCATTTGAGACTGCCTCTAAAGTCAGAATTGACAAAATGATGTTACGTTAGTAGTTGAATTGTTTTAAACACTTGCTACAATGATTACACTTCTAAGAACATGTATTTGATTGGTGTGATTATATCAGATTTTAAACGTATTGTTCAAAAGTGAATCAGAGTCATAACATCCAAGTGTTAACAAATCACAGAGTTTGCTACACTGTATCTGCCCGTGGCCATGCATGGTTTTCTTGATGCAGCCAAAAAGTCCGGTTACATTCACTTTCCCTGTTCTCAGTGTGTGGATAATGGTAGATGAGACATGGCACAATCCAATCCCCTTCCATGGCCAAGGTTCCTTTTTCTAAGTTTCCAGATTTGAATACGCTTTAATGCTTGGCCAAAAATATATTTATTAGTTCTATTTATTAAGGTAATTCATATAGCACCACTCAATGATCAGAGGTGCACTCTGTGCTAGCCTATATGATCTTAAATCTTTAACAATTACTGCATTGGTTTCCCAGTCACTTTAGGGCATGCTCGTCATGAAAGCGTTAAATGTCATTAAGAACAGACTATCAATGGAAAGAAGTCACAAATCATAGTTCAAATCATTTTTTTAAAACAAATCATAGTTCAAAATCATTTTTTTAAAGTAAAGTGTAATAGTTCTGAAACATTGTTTTCTGTTTTTCCTAAACAAACATCCAGTGTTAATTTCCTCAACTTCAAACCAAATTCTTCAAAATGCACCGACTTCAAAGGCTCTGCCCCTAACCCTGCAGAAGTCGAAACTTGCTTTCCATGTATGCACTCTTGCAAGGCCAAGTCGAAACTGCTCAGAGGTTAGTCTTATTAAAGGCCATGACGGGCAACACTGATGAAGGATTTCACCCAATCAATTCATTGAAAAATGAGCATGGTCAAGGCACACTCAGCCAGTGAAATATACTGCCAATCTTCGCCATGCAGCTAGCCAAGAGCCAACTGCACGCCCAGAGACCACCACGAGGAGGTGTTGGCAAAGGTCTCCGTAGTTCATTTCATCTACAGCCTTGAAGCAACTCATTTCAGCATACTTGCCCAAAGCAAACACATGATATTCCCAATTTCATGAAATATTAATTTGGAATTTACTAATGTTCTGTTCGTGCAAAAATTCTGTTAGTGCAAAAGACAAACAGTTAGTAATTATAACATAGGA
This sequence comes from Aporrectodea caliginosa, assembly GCA_020284085.1. Classification (NCBI taxonomy): domain Eukaryota; kingdom Metazoa; phylum Annelida; class Clitellata; order Crassiclitellata; family Lumbricidae; genus Aporrectodea; species Aporrectodea caliginosa. The sequence goes on from JACEVL010000818.1 coordinate 475,921, forward strand.
CACAGAAAAGAAGAATATTTAAGCAGTTAGTAATTATAACCTAGAACACAGGACACAGAAAAGAAAACTAGGCTCTGGAATATATATATAACTAAAGGTCCCTAAAAAATACATGGGACATCTGTTTCTGCAGTAAATTGATTTTAGGATAAATTGGAGAAGGGGTGAAAATTGTTTTATTGGGCATATTGGCCTATCTGAAGATTTTGTCAACGGCAACGGGCAGAAAAATTTGACTTTTGTTAATAATGTTTGGCACATGATCAATACCAGAAACTATCAGTTGATCTGGTGAAAGGTATATTAATTTAGTTCTTGAGGATCTTATACAGAAGTCTTGAAATTACAGAATTCATAAAACATTGCTTCATGTTGAGTTAATTACAATAATTATTTTACAAAGTGTGCTGGTTGGAATGCTGTATGAATTGCAGGTGCGGTTAACAGTAGGTTGTGGAATAACATTTGTTTTGTAAAGTTAATAATAGTAATAAGTAAAAATTTACAGAAGTTTTAAATTTATTTTTTCAGACTGGTGGTTGACTATTAAATTTACTTTTTGCTAAATAGTAAATAGGTACATACTATTTAAATACTTTTTCAATAGGACGTTTTTCATGACTATTTTTAATAGTGGCATCAATAGTCATAAACTATTTCAATACTATTTAAATAGTGTCTATTATTTAAATAGTCAAACACTGCTCAAACGTGATGGAATAAAGTTTCATCTTCACAATATTTGGTACCGTACCCCATAATATAATTCAGATGAAAACGTGTAGGCTGTGTAGCCATACTAAATTCTCAGAGTGAAATGTTATATTCTCAAAATGAATGAATACTAAGAATGTATCTGGACAGCCGAAAGTTTGAAGATGGAGTATACACTAGGAAGCAGCTTTATATACGAAGACCGACATGTAACAAAGAGTTAGACTGAGCCACTTTTTTCTTCGATGTATCAAGCTAGGCCTATATGAACTAGTTCAAATGATTACTTACCATCAACAACAAAATTCTTTGCCGTCCGTCGCAAACATCTTTTCTCGTTCTCTGTTTTATTTTCGGGGTATGTTCCCGTTCTCAAATATATCTCAAGTTCTTCAAATTGATCGCTCTTCATCTTGGTAATACCAGCCATCTCTCTTCTTCATTCGGATTTCGCAAAGAAGGACTAAGTCCGCGAACCAGCAGCAGCAACCAAGCATCACTCGCCTATAGGCTACTCTAATGTCGGTCATGGTACTCGCCCATTTTGTAGCGCTTTATTATGTATGTACATAATTATGTAAACAGGAATACTAATATGAGCAAATAACTAGGCCTACTAATTAACTACTAACTGGCAATATATATTAATAAGATTATTTTAAAAGTAGCCTAATCAATGATTAATGTTATTGTTGTCAATTTTTGCCATAGACCTATACAATTAATGTCTATCATTTCACAGTACTTTTTACCCAAACATGTCTGACATTATTGTAAGATTTCAATGACCTACGCGCGGACTACGAAATTTAATGTCTTCACAGCTTGCAGTTGCTGTTGCCAGCTAGGCTATTTGCGCTTTTGTTAGCTTTCCGCTAGACGTTCGGACATTGTGGACCATTGGCATCGAGCAATTTGTGCCGTCTGTGCGTTTTTCTAGAAATTTGCTACATAAAGGGCCCCTAGCTAGCGGGATTTCGATCCTTTTCGGAACCCCTTATGTTGCCTCTTGTCGGATAGCTCTCTGCTTGTCATCATTATTATTCGTTTATTGTGTTAGCAAAACACAACGCTGTATATATATCTGACAAAAACGCAGAAATGCTAACATGAGTGATAATGAATAATTAAAGTTCATTACAAAGTCTTAGAATAAACTAGTAAATATTTTTATATAATGATCTGGGATAGGCCTAGGTGTAGCCTACATAGAAAACAAAATAATAGATAGGCCCATTATAGTAGGCCTATGGGAGTAGTAGCTTAGTAAGAGTTCAGGAATAACATACGAGATACAAAAATGAATTTCGTGAGCCTTTGTCAGGAAGGTTACGTTATGTGTCTGCCTGTCTGAACTTAAGAAAATAGGGCGTAAAATGTGCTTGTGCTGTATTTGTGTCAAAAATGGCTACAATAGGGCCTACAGATGATTGGAAAATGTATTGATTGGTTGATTGATTGACTAATTGATTGATTTATTGATTGATGCGAAAACCAGCCGACGTAGGCCTAAGCTTCTCAAAATCCTGTGCACGGCATTTAATTGAAACGATCAATAGTTTTTTCAAATCACTCCGCATCCCTCACACGTACTATACGATCATAAGAGAAACGAACTGAATTTTGCCAAGTGCACACTACCTGAGCGTTTTTTCAGTTATAGGCTACCACAGTATAATTACCGACATTTCAATAACTTTAATTTCACTTAGCCTATCTTCCGCATATTATGTCTTTCCCGGACAAGATCTCACGTTGCTATTAATAGGTTACTTTAGCTTGACAGTGGCTATTTTCAAAGATTTTAACAGGGAGGAAGATGGCCTACTGAAAGAAAATTGGCTTGCGCAGTGCGAATGAGGGCGCGTGATGCATTCTGGTCGGTCCAGGGCCAAACAAGCGAAAGTTCCTATTGGCTTGCGTAGCGCGCATGACGGCGCGTGATGCATTCTGGTCTGTCCATGGCCAAACAAGCAAAAGTTCCTATCTCTGGAATGCTAAAATTCATCTGTTAAAAGTCGTCTTATAGGAACAGTTTAGGAGAATTTAGCATTTTTGGCCCAGTAGAAAGTGAGGCAGCATGCCGCACTGTTGTGATGCCTTTAATTATAGGATTTCGATGTTACGATACTTTTCGTATGATGGATTTTAGTAGGCTATTGCAAAGATAGTAATGTTCGCTTGTTTGGCCCTGGACCGACCAGAATGCATCACGCGCCCTCATTCGCAGTTGCGTTATCAGTGGTTCATCTTCCTCCCTGTTAAAATCTTTGGCTATTTTGGTATGTTGAAATAATTATCTTCCGTGTTTGATGTCTTTCCCGGACAAGATCTCACGCTGCATCTAATGCTTTAGCTTGACAGTTGCTATGGGACGTCATCGGTCACGTGAACCAATGACAGAGGTTTTCGGACACATTCTCATGCCGGACAGATTCTCATGCCACACCGGATTAACCTATAAGGGAAATAAGCCATGGCTTAGGGCCCCACAACGTTTTGAGGGCCCCAACTGTCAGGAAATATAAAAATCAGACGGTACAAAGGTCCTATTTGACAATTTTCTTCTGAAAAAAAGACGGAAAAGCAAAACAATCTGGAAAAAATTGTGCATGGCTTTCCGGTTGGGGCCCCCGGATGTCTTAACCCGGCCCTTGGCTTAGGGCCCCCGAAGGTCTTAATCCGGCCCTGATCGGGCGCTCTCTAATACACAGGTGCATGGGACGTACGCTGTAACCAATGTAGCTAACTGGGATAGTGAAACTTACCTGCATCTTAACCATATCTACATATTCACCTTACCACTTCCACTACTGCTGTTGCTGCTACTGCTGCTGCTAATACTTCTACTGCTGGTGCAGCTGCTGCTACTAACATTTACTACTGGTACCACTACTATCTGGCAACTGCTTTTTGGATCCTCAATTGGAATCTTCTCGTGAATAAGCTGGTGCCATGGATTTAAAAGCTCTTGTGTCGGTGTTTGAGAATTTTGAGATTACGACTACTTCCATTGGTACTAGGCCTACTACTACAACTAGGCCTACTCCTATTACTGCTTCTTGACTTAAATTAAGCCTACTGAAACTGCTATTGCTAGTAATTTAAATTGTTTTTAAGGTGTTGAAGTCTACGAACTGAATGGTATGCAGAATTGCAGATTTGTATTCGCCTTTATGACAGAAATTATTATTATTATTATTATTAGTATTATTATTATTAGGCCTATTACTATTATTATTATTATTATTATTATTATTATTATTATTATTATTATTATTATTATTATTAGTATTAGTATTATTATTATAAAGTACGGAGTGCTTAGTTCGCTTATTATGTAGTAGTATTAGTAGAGAAATTATTATTATTATTATTATTATTATTATTTTTTTTTCACCCGAGGTGTCAAGGATCCCTCAGGTGGCCTAAAAAGTCTGGAGACTGCTGGAGAAGATTATTATTATTATTATTATTGACATTATAATTATCGTTAAACATTATTACTATTAGGCCTATTATTATTAGGCCTATTATTGTTATTATTATTATTAGGCTATTATTATTATTATTACATCACCCTGAGTAGGCCTCGGCCTACACATCGATAAAGTAAGCGGTTGACGCCAATCATCGTCGTTACGACACAAAATCGTTAAACAGAAAACCTACATGTACCTAAATCGGGAAATTTTCCAGGCGGATAACTGCAATTTCGTAAGGTTTACCTTCGTAAGCTCAGCTCTGACGGGCAAAAGAGCAATCTGAGAACTTTGATAGCGTATTGTAAAAGAAAGAAGCCTAATGATAGGCCCTCTCTTTATGTCTCCATCTACTCGCTCTCGAATTCTAGCTACTAGCTAGTAACCTCTCTACCACCTTTGCAGACTTTAAAGCAAACCAAGTTTTACAGGGAGAACGGTCCAAAATGTTTTCATATCGACGTTAACGGCCTTATAAGCCACGAGATGTCGTTAAACTGTTGGAATGCTTCCAAATCGGATTGATTCCGATATGAATAGGTTCCAAGATTTCACCCTTGCTGTAGGCCTAATCGGCTGGTGCCAGTCAAAATAAAAGAGGAGATAAAGGCTAATCACCTTCGTTATGATAGGCCTACAGCAACTAGCCTATCAAACTCTCCATAATCCTGCACTTAGGAATTGGCCAAAGTGTATAGACTTTGGGAATTGGCATGGAATAGGCTCCTGAAATATTTATAAAATGAGAAGATTGTCATTTAAAATAATTTTAATAAATTGAATAGGCTAATGACAAATTTATGAAAATATAAAAAATCAATATTGAGAAACAGATTGGCCTAAAAATTGAAAACTTTAAAGAAAGAAAGAAGAAAAGAGAAACTTTTAGAAAACATAACATGAAAATAGTAGCCTAATAACAAAACCAAAAAATTGAGTGGGAAATGATCAAATTTAAACAACGAAAACAGTTCAGGAGAGCTAGACCTAACAACAAGATGATGATGATGTTCCAGTAACCTTATATACCTTTAAACAGGGATAAGAATTGACCTAAAGTTAGACGACATTTTGTGAAGACGTAGGCCTAAATAGGGCCCAAACGTAAGCTTATTAGTCGTCATTGACTCTACAGTTCAACAGTATCTTTGGAAGTTTCGCTAAGAATTTTTAAGTTTTGCACAAACGACCGTGACAGCAATTACTTGTCGTTAAACACAAAATTATTTATACTACTAAGCTTGGCAATAAAAAGCTGCTGCAGAAAAAGGTAATGATTTCCACGTCTTGGTGTGCACATCTACTTGGACACCTTTAAAACGAATTGCCGAACATTATACAATTGATAAGTACTCCCCCAACGTGATGAAATTATAATTTCTTTCTTATTGACGTTAACTGCCTTTGATGCCAGAAGATATTGTTAAACTGTCGGAATTCATCCGTGTCTAATCTTGGGTGCATTTTATGCTTTTGTTCTAGCGCTATTTTTTTATAAGCTGTGCAATTGGGTGGTTCCAGTCCCAAGCCTGGATGAAAAAGGAGCCTAGGAGGGCGACGTAAATCATCTTTGCTTGAAACAGCGTCGTAAAGCAGTAACTAATCAATCAATTAGTACTTGAAAAAATGCACCAGTGCGATCGAAAATGATACGGTACAAGTGTACAAATGTTTTTACTACCAATGTCAATGGCCGTTGATACGATAAGGTGTCGTTAAACGTTTGGACCCAATCCTGTTGTTAATTGCAATTAATCACTAGCCTATATTCGGTTGGTGCCAGTCCGAATCTGGATAGAGCAGGAGGGAGACGTTACTCATCTTCGTAAATCTGCCACTGTCCGTAGCCTACTCTGGTGTGTTGCCAGTCGTATGCCTGGAAAAAAGAGGAGGGTAACGCAGTAATCATCTTTGTTATGACACAGCATCGTTAAACGGAAACTTGGCCTACTCATTGGTAGCTGTCAACAATTTTATTGCTATATTATATAGTTGTTACTGCTATTATCATTATTATTAGGCTATTATATTCGTCTATTGGCACTCAAGACAGCTGACACACCGCAACTGATTACAACGAGTTCAACATAATAAAGACCGAGTTCAAAATATATACCTTTGGTTCAACAGATGGAACTGTTTGGTTCAACAGGTGGGACGCGGTGGTGTAGGGGTATGTTCGGTGCCTTGCAGCCGGAGGGTTGCGGGTTCGAATTACCTCAACTAGGGGTATGTTTGGTGCCTTGCAGCCGGATGGTTGCGGGTTCGAATCCACCTCAAGCCGCCGCGTAGGGACCCTGGGCAAGTCCTTCACTCGCAGTTGCTCATGCGCTTCAGCGTGAAACCCCGATTCAGTGTCCGCGCTGTAGTCGGGAGCGCCTCTGAGTAGAAATCTTGAAGGGGCGCTATATAAATATCTGAAATGAATGAATGAACTATTATTACAATTATGGTACAATTTGTCAAAGACTCAAATTATTGGCATCAATTTCCGGTATAGGACACGAGGTTATAATTTCTGTTGTCCTTAAAGGTATAGAACAGTCCAGGGCTCCGCTGGAGCCACGGGAATGTACATCACAGGAACCTCAGACCTGCGTCCGGTTAATGACGTTAACAAACTGCAGAAATATGCTAATGACACCTACCTGCTAATCGGTTCTAATAACATCGACTCAGCACAACCGGAATTACTACACCTGCAGGAGTGGGTCAAAAGCAAAAACCTGCACATTGACCCATTGAAGACCCGAGAGATGGCAGTGGTGGGGCGATTACGACCATCCCTGGTCCTGCGACCATCTGTAACAGGAGCTGTTCGCACCACATCTATCAAAATGCTTGGTGTCACCATCGGAGAACGCCTCACGGTCTCGGAGCACGTTGACCTGACCGTCAGATCATGTGCATCATCTCTTTACGCTCTTCGAGTGCTGCGCGAGCACGGACTACAAGGTCCGGCCTTACATCTAACTACTCGTGCTACAACTCTGGCGCGTCTACTGTATGCGTCCCCGACCTGGTGGGGCCTGATGAGCTCGAGCGAAGTTGATCGTGTCGAGGGGCTCATGAGACGAGTCAAGAGGGCTGGCTTTCTACCGCAGGATGCCCCGACCGCGACCCAAATGGCTAAAGCCGCTGACGCAGCCCTCATCGCTGCTATCATCCAAGATAACAACCATGTCCTCCGCAGGCTCTTTCCAACTCGGTGTGTTAGTAACTATAACCTACGCCCTAGGCCTCACCCCTTCGAACTTACAACAAAGAACAAGAAGATCTTCGTTCCACGCATGCTTTTCGAAAACGTCTATTAGATGAAAAACTGCCTCTCTCAATAACTCATGTATTCTGTTGCGTTTTGTCGACAGTTTTGTGTTAAATAAACGAATATGATGATGATGATGATGATGAGCATTACATATGGACGTATGTTAATAGGTGGAAAAAGTTCCCGCAGAACGTGTGAATGGTTCCATTGGACCGCAGATAGCAAAGTATCCTCTGCCTTAGGCTTACTGTAACAGCCTCTATAGTTTGAAGATTAGGTCTACAAGTCATCTGATTTTAAATAACCTCTGCTTGCTTTAATATCGGTCCGTACACGGGGACCTCTAATGACGTGGCACAAATTCAAATGGAAGCGATCAGTTCATTGTAAAACGAGCAGGGTCGAGGCCATTTGGTTGCTATGGAGACACGCGTGTTATTACATTTAGTATAATACACAGCGGGCTGTGAAATTATGCGCCCCAGCTATAAAATAGTCCGTCACCAGCTTTTAAATAACACCACCTCTGCTTTAAACAACATGCCGCCGGCTTTATAAGTACACGCTACCGGCATCAATACACACACTAGCTGCAGTGAGCTCAAGTTAAAGTAAACATAATATTTAGGTCCACCCGCATTCGGACCGAAATTTCAGAAGCCGGTGGCCTACATACATATCAGTTTGCGTTGTGGATACTTCACAATTATAATATATTATGTATACACATATAATATATGCACATTTAATATATATACAATAGCCTAATATATAGACTATATATAGTCACTCTAGGCCCTATATCATATGCAGCGTTATGCGCATGTGATACGTAGGCCTAATACGTTCAAGTGCCTAATACTAAGAGGCTGTTGGCCTATATTATAGTCTAGCCATAATCTGCTTGTGCATGAGTGTGTGGGTGCTTCAATGTGGCAGTTGACGATTAGTCTGAATGAAGTGCATCCGCCAGTGGTTTACATCTGGACTTCTTACAAACAGCACTAGAATAGAGCAGAATAGGACAGAACAAAACAGCTGAGTCGACGAAGCACATCGAAAACCCGTCGTCAGCCCCATCCTAGTTTAAGGTTCTTCAATTGGGTAAAGCGGTCTTTTGAGGAATCCGGTTGTAGGACGACTGTAACAGTTGTGCTAGGGTTCGGTCTGTCGACGTTTTTGCAACTGACCTGTCGTTCTAATTCAAGAGCAAATTCAGTTTCGCTTTTGTCTGCCCGGCTGAGTTTTGTTCCACGGGTAAGTTCCGTTCTAAGATGTTCTCTCTGTCCTACATTCAATCGTAGTCTATTGCATTTTATGTTCATTGCATTGTTTTGCATTGTGCTGCAGTGCATTATATTGTACTGGAGGAGCCTCTACTTTTTTAATTCCTTTGTGTTGGATTTAATTCCTTTATGTTGCACTGTTGTGTAAATTAAGTCATATTTTAGGTAAAGGGGTGAAGGAGGTCATGACACAAAGGTAGCCTATTACGTATAAAGCCGTCACTGGCATAGGTGTTGTGCGTATAGAGAAAGCATAGATGTAGTGGGGCACGGTAGGGGTTTGGTACTTAGAGCTACAAATCGCAGGGACTAATTTAGTAGATACGCCGCAACCATACAAATTGATGGGGCTTGGAGTTGGAGCCATACAATTGTCTGCCATGGGGCTGAAGATGGGTCCATACAAGTCGAGCAACTTGTAACACGTAAAACTGCTGAGCGCCATCGATGTTTTGTTCAATATCAGACTGTTGTCCTGTATTGCATAATTACATGTAATTATATTACTGTATAGAAACATCAGTAGAGCCTATGCTACGCTGAAAGGATATCCGCTTAACGCAGTACGATCAGTGATCGAGCTGACCCAATTAGACAAATTAGTCATCTGCATACAATGTAGCTTATCAAGTATCAGCTTAACGGTTTGTATTGACTAGAGAACAAAGATCATTGGCTAAAGTACTGTAGACTAAAAGTTCAGGTGTGATTTCGAAATTTGAAAACTGTAGACCTACTGTACACCACACTTCTCCAGCCCAATCCAGTTGTATCGCTCCATCAACCAGCCCCTGTGATTTGTTTGGCGTCAGCTGTAACAGTAACGGTGAAATATACGGTGAATGTGAGTATCGTCTAGCGTCGTTTTGTGTGAGACGGTGCTCAACATTACAGATGATACTGTTGATGTTTTGGATAAAGAGGAAGAAGATGATGATGGTTATAATGATGACGATGATCATCATCATTGTAATTTTCTGAAGTTGTTAAAAAATACAATATCAATCTAATGACAACCGGATAATAAGTACAACGATGATGATGATGACGGCGAAGATGCTAACAACACCGATTATGATGGTGATATTGAAGATGATAATGCTGGTGGTGATGATGATGATGATGAAGAAGCTGAGGAGAAGAAGAGGAGGAGGGAGGAGCAGGAGGAGGAGGGGAGGAGGAGATGACGATGATGAAGATGGTATACCTCCGGATATTGTCTATTGATATAGTTTTGTACACAATGGTAACGGGAAATGTTTCCTGGCGCTATATTCAAAGGGTAGACGTGTGAACATCCATATTTCAAGATCAGCCATTTACAGGTGAACGACACACATTTCAGTTCACTGGATATCCTCCCAGTCATGTCGTACAACGTTCTACCGGTTGCAACTGCGGGTGTACCTTCCGGGGCAGTGCTGATGCCTCGTCCTCCACCAATTCCAGGAGTTCCACCCGGTCTCGAGTACCTCACGATGGTCAACCAACTTCTGATCCATCAACAAGTTGAACTTCTCGAAGGCAGGCTATAATGTTGCTAGGGTGAAACAGGTGGTCATGTAACAAAAAGGGGATACAGTTTCAGGCTTAGCCTATGGCAACACCTTTTATTGAGGCTTTGTGAAATATCAAGGCGTCAGTCTTGTTACCAAACGTGGGGTGATATGCTAAGGTACATGGCAATGCCTCGGGCTAAGTCTGTATGAGGCTTACTGAAGCATGATGATGTATTGAAGCATCAGTCTTTTTTTAGCAGAGGTGGGGCTAAATTTCAAGAGGCTTTGCCATACTTCTGGTAAAGAATCTGTGAACCTACATACGATGGCTTTTGGTGAAACGGACTTAATTATAAAAGCCCAACCATATGAAGAACATATGCCATGCAATTAAAACAAATCAATTAATGATGTGCTTTCGTAAGTTGTATTAACAATCGAATTGAACAATGAATGCATTGTGACGTTGTTCAAGTTTAGAGAAAACAATTTAAAGTAGTTGTCTATATCAATGAACAAATCCACTGATTTAAAGAAAATTCCCTCAAGCGTCTTTCTCAGCGGGCCTTCCAACTTCCATGTTTAAACGTATATGTACACGTTTTCCCAAAGCGACCATAATATCCTTTTTCTCCTCACTTTACAATGAATTGATCAGATGAGCTCCTGTATACAACAGCTACCCGTTTGATTGGGTGCTACTGTATACCAGTTAAGGTTTCCGTGTGTGGACCGTGCTAGCCCAAGATTCAAATCTCTTAAATGCACCACCATCGGTATGCAAACAGACAAACTCGCGCACAGAGACGTATGTGTTTATAGCATTGCTGACGGACGATGATTTAAAGCATATTAATTGTGATCAAATGTTTGCTTTCATTCGCAGCTTTCACTGGCTGGGAATTCTGCAACAAGTACCAGATCAAGAACACCATGGGACAACAGGTCTTCTTTGCCGCCGAAGGTACAGAATATATCAGACAGCATACAGTAGACATTATGCACATATTTATTTAGCGCCACTCAGGGACCTAACAAGAAAAACCACCGATCGAAGAGAATTGGTTTCAAGTGCTTGTGTAGGTCTATATGAGGCAAAGAAAGCTCAGGTTGCCTTTCAGCCGCAAAGCAGCTCATTCCAGAAAGATGTTGGACGATAGCAGCAAGCTTTCCATGCTGTCCCGCGGAAGTTAAATTCGGGTCAGCGGGACAACCAGGTCACCGTGCGCAGCAGAGCAAAGGAAGCTATGAACCATGGATGGAAGATGGAAGAACCCGAAACGCAAAGCTCCCTGAGATAAGATGGAACAAATCTGTAATACAATTACTCATAGCAGTCATTTTCTTAGCCTCTGATTATTAGAGAGCGTTTGGGCAGTCCTCTCCCTCGCCATCTCATCTTCCAATCGACAGTTTACGGTCAGTGTCCCCTTAATAACTGATTTAGCTAGGGGTACAGATGAAGCAGAAATCTCGAAACAGATGTATGCCCTTTAGGGGATTTGAACCCCGACCTCTCGCTTGACATCCCAGCACACTAACCACTAGACTATCGTGGACCCTTAGTTAAGAAGAATCACCAATTGCAAGCTCCCGCACACAGGAGAATCCTTAAAAATGGAATTGTATCCAGATTTTGCTGCTGTAACTCTATTTCAGAGTCAGACACCTGCATGCGTCAGTGCTGTGGTTCCTCAAGAGGCTTCATCCTGCACATCACGGACAATTTTGGACAGGTGAGCATATTATGTAGCCTATAGAAGTATAGAGCAGAGGGGTTAAGGATATACATATATGTACAGGTTAAGGACAGTGTCGCGGAATGTACCCGATCTAGGCTAATGGCAAATAAATTAATCAGAACTACATAAAGCTTAATTTTACTTATTTGAATATCAGAACTGCAACAATGAATTAAATCATCGGTTACAGTTCAGTTCTTTCTCGAGGCGTTTATCTATTTGAATCTTGAGCTCATCCTGTGAATCAACTTAGTCGCGCTGTGAAACTGTGCGCATGCCTGACCTACTTCGGCAGATCTGATGTCTTACGGATATTGACCTGATTACGGTTTGGTTTTGGTGTGCCATTGGTTGATGTCTTGTGCATTAGACACCGGCGCAATAGAAGTTACTAATTACAGTTACAATTACATACTGTGATGCAAACAATTCGACGTGAATGCCTCCTAGACTTCAGTTACCGTAACACTCCGTATTTTGCGCTTGTGTTGTGTAGGAGGTTATTCGAGTGACTCGTGAGTTCAAGTGTTGCGCCGGATGTTGCTGGTGTGCGAATTCCGATCACTGTGGCTACGAGCTCCGGGTTGAAGCTCCAGTTGGAAATGTGTGCGGATACATTAGACAGATGTAAGTCGCGAATAAGTTACATTACTTGCAATTACAAATGACATTAAGGACCTAGATTACGAGTGCACTGACTCAGACTCATATTGAAAAATGTCTTTTCCAGTTATGTCTACTGTATGTGACAGACGCCGAGGCTAAGAAAATGAAGGCGCTAATGCTTTATATGCATGGTTGCCTTTCACGCTAGCTTAAGGGACTCTTCTTCCTATTTTCATTTTCTTTTTTTCTTCTTGTGGTTCTTTTTTGTTCTTTTTCCATCTTCTTTCTCTTCCTCTTTCTGTTCCTTTTCCTCTTCCACTTCACCACCTTCTTCTTCTCCTCCTTCTTCTACTAGGCCTGCATTTCTTCTTCTTTCTTCTTCTTATTCTTTGTTTTCTTCTTCTTTTTCCTCTTCTTCTTCCTTTTCTTTTTCTTCTTCGTCTTCACCTTCTACAATGTTTACCTAAACGACAGTTACATTTACATGAGTTAGCATCGCAGGCAATTAGACTGATCGCTTTCAACCTTGTATAATTGCAGGCAGAGCGGATGGAGTCCGCGGTACGCGATACGAGACGCCAACGGACAGGATGTCCTCTACATCGAAGGTCCCTGCTGCGTGCTGAACGGAATCTGCTGCACAGCGGATCAAGAGTTCAAGGTTCGTTCTTCAGCAGTTTATGTCCATCTGACTGTCGCTGTCTTTGTATCTCTCTCATCCGATTTGTCTTTGGTTCATCATCATCATCTTCAGTCTCTTGTCTCTCACACTGTCGTTAAGGCTATATCCCATAAATCGAAAGGAGAGCTTGCCGAGGGTTTCGTGTGCTTTTCTCGGTCAGTTAAACCTTTATCAGAGAATATAGATCTTGGTGCCCGCATGTAGGAACACGACTGAACTTATTTTGCAACTGGTGCCTATGCCGGTACTAGTTAGACCTCATCTCAGACTAGCAGCCTTCGACAAACTATGTGACGCAGCTGATTTTGGCGATAGACTAACTATAGACCTAACCAGGCGCGGATTTAGTTTCGCGAGGTAGGCCTAATTTGATGCGCAGGGCTTCATGCTGATCGCGCATGAGCGAAAGTTATTTTGTTGAGTCGGTATGAATATAGGGCCTAAGCATGTTCTTTGTATTTATTATGTTAATATTCACGATGTCTATATGAGGTGGTTGTTTCAAAGACGGATGATATTATTTTATTCGTAGCATTTTTAGTTACATTAAGGCATGAAAAGTAGGCTAGTTATGTGTTCGGTTTTGCGTTTATTGTTGTGATGCCAACGGTCTTTGAATATTCATTGAGGTCAAAAACTTCGTCGAATCGATGAATTATAACAGCCGCCATTTTTTTCTCAACTTTCTCTACACTGACGCCAGGACTAGACCGCTGACGTCTGGTTGTGAGGCGGACTAGCCTTTGTCCCTATAGGCTTAACGCGCAAACAACCTGTCGTGCATATACTAATTGTATTTGCCAGCCAGGCTTAAGCCAAAGTTAGTCAGGGCCTAACAGTAACGCCATTGTCGTGCATGTGGCCCAGCTGAGGACTGGGTCATAATGTTTCATAATGTGTAGGGCCTAATAGAAAAAGATTGGCATACGTGACCTATTATAAGGCTTGGCGGATACGAGGTTTTAAGAGACCCAACGGTGTATGTACTATGTTGAGCGATCCTAAGAGATACATAGCGTAGATAAATAGTCCGCTTGCTGAAAAATATGAAGTTTTGTGAATTTTACTTTGATTTGTTTACTGAGGACGAAACGGCTGATGACCTTTTCAGAACCCAGTTCTTTTTCTGACCTTTCGTCCCGCTTCTTTCATGACCTTTCTTTCTCCGGTTCCGACATATTTACTAAGAGAATAAGTGTTGTACGTTTAAAAGGTTTTAACTCAAGACCGAGCTCATCAAGTTGGTGTCGTTTCGAAGCAGTGGTCAGGACTCGTCCGAGAATATTTCACGGACGCCACGAACTTCAACGCCAGCTGTAAGACACTAAAATAATGATCATGTACAAGTTAGGGCTAATTTCTGTGCATCTGAGTCCGTTATCTCGTGACATCAACACTGGTATTTGTAAGTAGCTCCAAAGTGCACGAGTGTTCTTGAGTTTTTGCTGGTCTAGTTGTAGTTTTTGTTTAATAGAAGAAAGCTGCCATTTTTAATGGAAGAAGCCTTCCCATAGGTGCATAAATTTCCATTGCCTAATCTGATAGAATGTAATGTATTGAAATGTAAAATAATGTAATGTAATCAAATTAATCGAATCAAAGCAGCCAAGCCAATCTAATCTAATCTAATGTGATCTAATACAACCCACTCCATTCCAATTCCATGAAATCTAATTTACTTGCCTACATAAATTCCAACAACAGCGTCCTATTGTTTTCATTTCAGTTCCGATGGATCTTGACGTTAGAATGAAAGCCGTCGTTCTTTCGGCTGCGTTTCTAATCGTAAGCATAACTTTCTCCTATATCGAGATCGGTAAATCTCAGTTACCAAAGTTTTCGTAGAAGGTTCGTGTTATTTTTTACCATAATGTACGTAAGAACCGATAGATATAATAGGTCTCTGTCGTGATTGTTGAATTATACATCAGACTAGCATCATTAACAGTCATCAATTTTTTGTCTTGCAGCTCCATTCCGCACTTCTTGTGTTTGTCGTGACCATGTTACTGTGGTACGGTGCCCGATTGGTTAGAGCGCTCGGCCTGTAACGCGGGGACTACGGGTTCGAGCCTCGCCCAATGCAGTTACTGTGTAGGGACCTTGAGCAAGTCCTTCATTTACAATAGCTAAGCGCCATCCATGTTCTGTCGTATTAGTCGTGTGCACTTCTGAACTTTGGAAGCACTGAAGCAGGGCAATATCAAATGCAGTTGTATTGTATTATTGTAACACAAATACAACCCTGAGTTTCTGCCTTGATGCTTTACTTATTGAATTTGAATTGTCATCAAAGACCAATTAAGCTGATGGCTGGCAGGACGGTCTTAATTAGCACAGGATTAACTCAGTCATTCGGAGAAAAGGACGACATGAAGGTAGTCAGTTGCAGCGATTGGTAAACGTGGAGTTTGAGTCTTATTCGCACAAATGGTTTATCTATGCAGGACTAATCCAAAAAATCAAGTTGCTGAACGTTGATATTTATTTTATTCATTTTCTTTTAAAAGCAATTAAACTATTGCGGGTCGTTGCAGCATCAACGAGATATGATTTCAACATTGAATAGCAACTCTCGCTGATAATTGCAGTAGTTTCTCAATGTAACCATGAATGGTAAAAAATTTATAATGAAATATCATCGCAAAACTTCTTGTTTTATTTTCTCTCTCAGGATTTTATGTTTTTCGAGGGACAAAAGAAAGACCGATAACTCTTGCATCTGACTGGGAAAGGTAGACGTTTTGTTTAACGCTATGATGATGATGATGATGATGATGATGATGATGATGATGATGATGATGATGATGATGATGATGATGATGATGATGATGATGATGATGATGATGATGATGATGATGATGATGATGATGATGATGATGATGATGATGATGATGATGATGATGATGATGATGATGATGATGATGATGATGATGATGATGATGATGATGATGATGATGATGATGATGATGATGATGATGATGATGATGATGATGATGATGATGATGATGATGATGATGATGATGATGATGATGATGATGATGATGATGATGATGATGATGATGATGATGATGATGATGATGATGATGATGATGATGATGATGATGATGATGATGATGATGATGATGATGATGATGATGATGATGATGATGATGATGATGATGATGATGATGAATGAAATTCTACGCATAGGGGTCTATGGAAAAATTCTTGCACTTAATATTCAATCTTTCTTCTCATAGGTTAAGCATGTTTTGAGATAGTCTATTAGTCATCCGTTTTGTTCATATTTTCAGAATAATGATATTGCTCTGAATGATCACATTAATCGTTGTTATATGCGTTGTTCAACAGATGCAACAAGTGTTGTATTTCCGTGGATGTTGCTCAAGAAACTGTTATACTCTGCAATAGAAAACAATAGACAACAAAAATGGACTGATTCAAACCTTTCGAATCAAGCAGCGTCCCAGTTCACGCTGTAAACTGTGTTGTTTCGTTGAAATATTTTTGTTGAGATATTGAGAAGTAGGGCCTAGGCCTACAGCGAAAAGCGATCTTGATTAGTGTTTCAATTTGTTTGTTTCTGTTTCATTTTATGTTAAAAATAAATCGTTTTTCAATTTCGAAGAGGGTTTTAAGTTGCTTCTAACTTTACTATCAAAATTAATTTAGTTCTAAAGGCTTTGTTCCTACTATAATAACTGACCTGTTAGCTACATTGATCAAAGAGTACCTCGAGGCGCTTCTGTGTGCGCGGTTGTCGGTGGCATTATGCTAATCGTGTATGCATTTCAGAAATTTGAATATCGAGCTTGCATAAAGAAATGCATGTATACATGCATACATGTAGGCCTATACATACACACAATGTTACAGAGAAGCAGAGAGAATGTGATATGGACAAATGGCTTCAAACATGCACATTGGGAACTTAAATGACGTGGCACTCAAAAATACAGCAAATGAGGTTTCTTTCATAAGGGAAAAAGCAAAAAAAAGGTCATCAGAAATTTTGGCGGAACTAAGGAAAACATTTTCAGGAAAATTCTTGCCCCGGGCGCACGAACCCCTAGTTACGCCACTGCCAATAAGATCTGATCTGATTTTATCATCTTCTTCTGTGACAAACTCAGTCGAGCGCAGCCAAGTCAACGATGCAGGGCCGGCCTTAGGCACAGGCAAAGCAGGCAGTTGCCTAGGGCGCCAATGTCTAGGGGGCGCCATTTTCACAAAAAATGTGTTTTAACAGTTTTATGTTTCTCACACTTTTAGCCATTTTTCATTTACAATGATTATTTTCATTTGAATTAAAAACTTTCGATTATGGAACACATAAAATAATTATTGATTTCATTGCACTTTTCTATTAATTCAATTTCAATACCGCACAAATTTTACTTTCACCATTGAAATTCAATTATTTCACGTACGCCAGTCTGTAGGCCTACTCTGTCGTCTGTATCTGTAATAGACCTGACCGTCCGTTAATCTGATGCTGACATAGTGAAACAGTACGACTCAAAATGCCAACAGTACTGTTGAAGAAAATAATTGTGAAGTACTTTTAATTTATGTAGACCAATCATTATTAAATAAATTTTGTTGACTGCATGCGGAGGAGACATATTGCATAGCCTAAATTAGTTATAAAGTTAATTATCAGTAAGAATATATACATTTACATTTTAATAAGGGGTCGTCCATTAATTATGTCAACAAATTTTAGGCAGTTTTTGACCCCTCCCCTGTCAATAACTGTCAAAAACATTGACGGACCCCCTACAAAATTATGTCAACAATCCAAGAACCCCCCTACAAAAAAGAAACACAATGGCTCAATACTTGTAGAATCATTTAATAAAAACATTTACACTAAAAAATGCAATCTTGAATTTCTAAATAATATATATGAGTTTAGTTTATTACCAGCTTTTTAGTAGTAGGCCTATTAAATATTAATAACTTTATACATTTTTAGCATTAGGCTACTTAATGTTTTCGCTACCATTTTGAATGGTCTGTGTTGATTCATTGGAAAAACATTGTTGACGTCAAATTGTACCGAACCCCCTCCCCTTGTCAACAACTGTCAAACTTTTAAATGACTATTTTGTTGACATATATAATGGACATTTACATTTTAATAACAGTTTTCTTAAATATATCTAAATCAATTAATTTATATTTTTGATCCTATGAAATTAAAATTTTAATTGTAAAAATAAATAAATTATGTAAAACCCTACGAAGAGTCAGAAGTTTTTGGCTTCTCAAAATTGTAAAAAAGCAAGAAACAGAAGTTAGTATCAAGAAGCATAGTGCTTATACCAACTATTTCAACAAGACTGAAACTACTTGGCTATAGCCTAGCTGTTAGTGGTAGTAGTATACCTATGCATGCAGTCATCTGGTAGTAGTCCTAATTCGTTTGTAATATACTAATATCGCTGGTATTTGCTTAAATTGCCTTAATCTTTAATGTGTTTGATAAACTGAAACCTGATGTAGAAAAACTAGAAGCAGAAAAAGATTTCTGATTACTTCAACAAATAATGTTTTAAATAAATATTTTTTCATTTTTCGGTAATTCGAATTTTTCAGTAATTTGAAGTGTTTTTGCATTTTACCATTCTTCCAGAAGTCAAATAAAAAATTATAAAAATAAATATAAATAAATAACTAAGTCGAGCGTAATGCTCTGGCTGGTTCATCATTGGGTTGTGACGTGGGGTGGACCGTGGAGTGGGGATCAGAGGGCGCCAAATGTATGCTTTGCCTGGGGCGCCATTTGGGCTAGGGCCGGCCCTGCAACGATGTGACGCTAAGTTATTCTGTCCATAGCCTTCCTCCATGTTGTATGAAGGTCAGGGTTGTCAGATCATTCTCCACTACCCTAGTTCAAGTAGTCGTACTTCGGCCGCGTCGACTTTTCCAGTTTGTGGAAGGGTCGCTCATTCTGGAGTCAAGAGACCTCCATCATTCAGAGGTGATTTGATCAGTTCCAACGCAAGGTGGCAGCACGGACAGGCCAAAACGCCGCCTTGGCGTTTGTTAGCAGTCGTGTGTGCGCCTCGTCCGAAAGATCCTTTTACAATGTGATTCTCTTTACAGATTTTATTTTAGTTACAGTTACAGTTATAGTTAATGGTTTTTCATTTTAGTTATAGTTACAGTCGTAGTCTGTATTATTTTCTAGTTATAGTCATAGTTACTAAATTTGTTAGTTACAATTTCGTTACGATAAGGCCAAGTGAAATTATTTACAGACGCAGCAGCTGTGCATATTAAGACGCTATTGAAACGTTTACTAAATAACTAAATTTAATTAAATGTGTCACTATTATTGGGATAATTGACAGATCCTGAATCCTGGGCAAGCATATAGGCTATTATTTGTAGTGCATTTTCACGTGCTCGTCTATGCAGATGTTGCACTTTTATTTAATCTTACGAAAATAACGATGACTTTGCATTAGCATTATTTCGTTATAGTTATAGTTATAGTTAATGATATTTTTAGTTACAGTTATAGTTATCGTTAACGAGATTATTCTATTTTCATTACCTTACATTTTCGTTACCGTTATCTTTAACGAAAATGACATTGTCATTTTATAACTTCAGCACGACGCAGGCTTTCTGCAAGCATATGAAAACGTTTCTTTTCCTTTACCTTTTAAATAGGGTTGCCGATTTTAACGATTAATTAGTCGATTAACCGTTATAATTTTTGATCGATTAATTTCGGCTTGTTCGACTAACTTTTTTTACTTATTTCATAATTTCGAACGGCCCATTTCCGCAGTAAACAATATGGCGAACAATGATAATGTGAAATGTTTGTGTGGAAAATTAAGCGATCATTTTCTTTTAAGGTTAAAGCTGATGGAAAAGTCGAAGCTGGCAACAAACTTATCTGTCTTGCAGCAGCAGTGACACGAGTATATCGTAGTTATCCAGCAATGTCATGAGTAAATCTAGTTACTGCATGACTCTTGTGGCATTAGCGCTAGGAAATTGCATCCTAAGAATCTCAGAAGATACCTGATCTGTAAAATCTGGTGCGTGGGTCGATATATGGATCACATGCTATTCTGGAGGCATATATAATTTCAGTTTCTCTCAAGATCCGAAGAGACAGTCGGTGGCAATTTTATTTCACGAGTCCTATTTAAGAATATCTACTGAATACCATGCTCCCTTAAGTCACCTTCCTTACTTTCTGTATTACTGTTGTAACGAGCTGCGATATTGCCAGCTTGATTTCGAATAAACAAATTTGATTGATTGATTGATCGATTGATTCAGTCAGTCAAGCAGACAGGCATACAGACAGACAGTCAGACGGTAATCTCGCTGCTCAAGTATAGTCTGTTAACTGCAATGCCTAACCTCCCAACAAGGCTTTATAATAAGTGTCGACAGTCGATGTTCTTGGACAGATAGGTTTTTCGAACTGCTTGAGTTTCTCTTGAGGCGAGTTACGAAGCCCATCGAGACGCAGGTCAGTTAGACCACAGTCTACATAATTATATGAGGTTATTTCAACTGATCTCCTCATTTCTGTATTATCATTGTCTCCAAAGTGTTTCACTGTTCGTTTTCTCTTCTGATGGTTACAGAAATGAATGATTGATTGATTGAAAGTCCGCCTGCTATAGGCCTATCGTTTATCACATGTCTGTACACCAAAATGCGATTATCAATTGGTTAATAACGAGTATACTTACTTACTTAATAGCCTCTAAATTAAAATAATTATCACTAATCTAATGTAGACGATTTTGAATTATTTTACTCTGCTTCTTTAAATCGTTTTAAAGCCTAAAATAATAAACTTTTGTAGGGAGTACCTTTGAAGGCGCTATAAGCACGAAGGCGCACAATAAATATGATGTTGTGTCCTGTGATCGCCTATATTATCATTATTTGTAGTGTGGCTTAGTACTGCCTCCTATCATAATCCACTTAATTTAATACTTACTTGATCCTTTCTGTCTTAATAAACTGAACTCGGTTGATGCCTTCTGCTTTGGACACCGGAACGATAGAAGTTGCTAATTACGAATCCAACGCGGCGACTGTTTAGAATGCTCTGATTGTAGACAATGACCTCCGTCCATCCTTTTGATCACACTGAAGAGAAAAAAGATGGAAGCGAAATCGCCGTCACAGGTAATGCGCTATTCTCTGATGCGCTATTCTCGATAATTAATCGTAATCGTAATCGTAATCGTAATAGCAAACTCCGAATTTCTAAAGCGCTGTTCGACAACTAAACGCAGAGCACTTACTTATTTACGAGCGCTGCGTCATATCAGATTCATCTGGACACGGAAGCATCACCATGTAACTATTCTTAAATCACTCCACTGGCTGAAAATCTCTCAGCTCATCGATTTCAAAG
Source organism: Aporrectodea caliginosa (assembly GCA_020284085.1). Lineage (NCBI taxonomy): Eukaryota > Metazoa > Annelida > Clitellata > Crassiclitellata > Lumbricidae > Aporrectodea > Aporrectodea caliginosa. The sequence goes on from JACEVL010000818.1 coordinate 497,610, forward strand.
TCCTATCACAAATCTACAACCCGCAACAATACTCCCAGCCTATAGGTACCGTGGCAAACTTTTTACCATCCAACCATCCCGCTCTTCCTCAATCCTCATATATCACGCTCTCCCGTCCCCCAGTCACTACTCCAACCGATCCATATTCCACATTGCATCTCAGCTGGGGAAATGAATTCCATCTGAATTCTGCAAATTCTCATTTCCTCCGCCTATACCGCCACTGATCAACAGTCATCTGCCTCAGGCTCATCTACTTATGACCCCACAGGCTTTCCACCCCAAATTGAAGTTTCATCTCTTCAAGAATTCCTACAATAATCTACCCGATCGTCCGCCTTCCAAGCATTCTCGTGCTCAACGAAACCCGTCTTAGCAGCTGCTCTACCACTTCTCTCTGGCAACCAAACTCTGAGTCTCTGACCTCCAATGGGCATCGATCTCTGACATCGATGTCCAGTGGGGGTCAGAGACTCAGAGTAATTTAAGAATGTGAGTTACATGGCGATGCTTCTGTGTCCAGATGACAGATCGGGCTCGTTAATTTTGCATGAGTTGTACACGCTTAAGTTGGGTGGATTGTAGGTTGAGGGAAATATTCCATACACCACACTGCACCTCATCTCTGGAATGAACTTCCTCCGAATTCTGCAAATTCCCAGTTCCTGCAGCAATCGAGCCTGGAGCTGACAATGTAGTTAGCGACGATGGAATCAGTTTTAAAGATTAAAAATTAATCCGTCTAAAAGACTGGGGAAAGAGAGTGACATGCAGACAGTGAGATTATAGAAAGTACCAACAGATACAAGTATTAGTATATTCGTTTATTAGGTAAACGAGCTGACAAACGCTGCCCAGGACAGGAAAATTCAAAATATGGAGCTCAACTACGCAAGGCCGCTCGAACTTAACTATAGAGAAAAGTCAGTAGGCCAATTAAGTGGCTAACACAACTGTGGCTTGAACTCTAGGCTATTGCACACACTCTTGTTGTTGGTTATACAGATAACTGAAGAGCAAACTGGTGTTTAATACATATTTTTTTATAGCATTTGGTGGTCCGATGCAGATAAAGCGCTGTCTTAGAAAGACCTAGCCAGGCAAACATGTCCTACACTTTACGACAACGATCGATTCGCTTTAATTAATGTATACTGATTAACCTGAACACTGATTAAGTGGTTACATGTATGACGGACGAGATACGAAACCAGGAAGTGTTTCGGCTTCCATTAAATATAATTTGTTAGGACGAGTTGGTGCATGTATGATGAACCAATTACAGCCGAAGTGAAGGGTACCTGGGTCCATGGACCACGGGTGCAAAGAGCACCAGATAGCGAGATGGCATGCATATTCACCGCTCGAACTCAACATTTATTCTACACGACACAAATTACTGATAGTGAAAATAAATGAAATTGAAAGGGTTTGTAGGTGAACATTGTGCATGGAGAGGACAGATTGCGGTATCATAGGCTGGTCTAGAATTTGCTACCTCGATTGTCCTCTATTGCTCTCTATTAACAATAATAGTCCTCCATTGTTCTCCATTAACAATTGTCTTCTATAATTGTTCTCTGTTACAATTGTCCTCTATTGTTATCTATTATCAATACTTATCTGATGAGTTACTGTGAACGTAATTTAAATCAGATTTATATAGCGCCTCTTCTAATGAGACTCGTCAGAGGTGATCGAATTATTTGATTTAAATGACTGCAGCGTCAGAGAAAGGAAACCCCTTAACCATCAGAAATTAGCGGACTGCTCAGTTCGTGCTTCTTACCTTTACAGGTAATTTATTACCAAATAATCAATTAGAAGGATCCCGGATGTTGGAGAGCAGTATCTTTAATGCAGTACTCCAATGGTTAGCGTGATGTTGTAGATGTTGTTGTTGCTGCTGCTACTGATGATGATGATGATGATGATGATGAGGATGATGATGATGATGATGATGATGATGATGAGGCAATTGGATGATGATTAAGAATGATGATGATTATCGTGATGGTCACGATGTTGTTGCTGAGAGTACCTATGCAGAGCATTAGCTTCATGACTTGTGTGCACTGCGATGTCAATGTTCTGCAGGTCAGCCGATCTCGTCTCAGACCCCTGGAACAGCTTCAGAAGCGAAGGACAACAGCCAGGCGGTAGAGACCCAGGATCTTCCGCCAGGAACAATAGTCATTCCTCGACCTCGGCCAATTCCAGGAGTTCCACCAGGTCTCGAGTACCTCACGAAGATCGATCAGCTTCTGATCCAGCAGCAGTTCGATGCTCTTGAAAGTAGACAATTGTATACTCACGTGAAGTGTCTAATCATATCACCAGAAGTGGAGATAGTTTTTAAGAAGCGTAGCCGTGCCTCGAACTAAGGCTAATAAGACATAGTTGAAAGTCAATTGCAGCACCAATCCTTTGCTACCAGAAGTGAAGCATTTTAAGGACTCTATTCTTCCTTATGGCTTGTCTGCGTCCTAACCTAAGGGTTTCATACATTGTCGAAGTGTGAGTAGGTAGGCCCAATTGTAATCGCTATTGAACTCTTAAATGGCGCCACTATTTCAAAAGCGCTCTCTGCAGTAGCCCAATATTATGTTAAATGTCATTATGAATGGAAATTTCATCAACAACCCAAGTTATAAAGAGGAACTAGAAGAGTCACCAGGCCCACGCACACATTAATTTTAGGGCCAAAGCAACGGATTTCCGTTCACAAGGAGCACATGGCATAATTACGCCGTTCTTCGATGTAGCTTGTAAAGTCGACCAGTGGTGCACTTAATTTTCTCAGTGCGTTAAGTTTTCTTTACACGGAGCACAGTTTAATAGTCCCTTACAAACTGTACCAACTTCAATTACAGCATTCACTCGCTTTGAAGGGGAAAAGAAATACAAGATCAAGAACAGACAGGGGCAGCAATTGTTCCAAGCCGCTGAGGGTGAGACAATATAGCCAATAGCTTAATATCAATCGATCCTGCCATTGGATGGTTACTATTGTATTGTATTTTCGTTTATTAAAAACTGGCTGTCATAACGCAGCCAGCGACAAATGTGTGTGACTTATTATAATAATTCATTCATTCATTCATTCATTCTGGAAATTTATATAGCGCCCCTTCAAGAAATCTACTCAGAGGCGCTCCCAGCCCAGCCACGGCAAAAGTAAAAAGACTTAAGTGATTTATAAAACCTAGTTTGACTGATCAAAGGTAGCAAGCGCAGCTTCGATGGCAGAGACCTGGGGCAAGTCCTTTACGCACAGTTGCTCAGGGCCAACGATTGATGCTTAATCGCTAGATATACCCGCTTGATAATAGGTGTAGTAAAATCAAAGTTTGAAACATCGTTCAACAAGAGCATTGAACATCAAACGACGAGATAATATATGAACTCGATGATAGGAAAAGCAGAAAAGACGATGTAGCCTAATATAGAAATATATAACTACAGATAGCATTATACAACCTAGGGGGTATTGTAACTTGCACATTTGCGGGCCGCTTTTTATGGTTTCTCTCCTCGCTATTTGCTATTTGGATAAGCATAAAATGTGTGAAACAAGGTGCATATGGTCGATTAACTTATTGTAACAGAGACACATTTAGGTGACGGGTCTACTCCTTAAGGTGGCGGAATTAACCATTGCTGGTATGTAAGGATACACACTGTATTGTCGCTAAGAATACAATGTGCGGTCGGGCCTTTCGGGTCGCTGGCCCGCATGCCTGGAACACTTCTCCTGCATCTACCCAGGAGGTCAGGAGTCGTCATGTTAGAAACAGTTGAAAATCTGCTTCCTGCGCAGCTCTTAGCAAATGATTGATTGATTTATTGATTGATTGATTGATTGATTGCGCTGAGAGTTGACGTTGTAAAGCTGCCTTGACTTATGCATGTTGGTATAGAGTCAAGCTTTTGTATGCGTTGGTGTTGTGGTTCGAAAAGAAGCTTCGTCATGCATATCACCGACAACTTCGGAGAGGTAAGCATGAACTTAAGTTAACTGAAATAGGTGATAGAATTTCCAAAACACAGCAACTCATTATTTAACTGGAGCTTGCGAGTGAAGTCTTCAAATTGACCAAGTGTAACTGCCTGCATAACAATTATATAGACAGCGTTAGATAGGTAAACAATAAATTGTTGAAAGTGTATCTACATGTAAGTGACTGACAAGCATGACAATAGTCTTGCAACTTTGACAAGGCATAATATTGTACAGACATGTGCAGAGATCTGTCAGGATTTAGTTGACTCTCTGTGTTACTTCAGTTGCTGTTCTAGCGTCATTTGACATTATGACAGAGGCTCTAAGTATATATCCTTAGAATTTGTTACTTGATGCCGTCCACCAATGAATATTGGTGACATTGTAAGTTCTGTTTTGACACGTTTAAATGGTGTCTTCCGGACGCTACCACATTCTATATTTCTTTCTGTTTGTATCACGTTCTGTATTTATCATTTCGTTTGTATACCATTCTGTATTAGTTTATTCCTTTCCATTTATATAGGGGTATTTGTCCCTTCGTCTGCACAACATTATGTATAAATTTATTCCTTTCTGTTTGTATCACATTCTGTATTTATCTCTGTGTGTTTGTATCACATTCTGTATCTATTCATATGCGGCGTGTTTGTGTAGGAGGTCATTCGTGTGAGTCGTGTGTTCAAGTGTTGCGTCGGACTGTGTTGTTGTGACAGTTGCGATTGTCTCGTCTACGAACTTCAGGTCGAAGCTCCAGTTGGAAATATCTGTGGATACGTGAGACAGATGTAAGTTGATGAAAACCTACATTACTAGGGCCCGATAGCGCATTGGATAACACTGATATATATATATGACTGGCATAGAGAGCGAGAGGTACCAAGATCGATCGAGTTCCGCAGGCGGATATGTTTTGTAGGCTGCTATCAGCGCCGTGTATTGCAGGCTGTCTGTTCTGTTAGTAGTTAAAATTTATGTCTTCTGTTATTTGTATTCTTGTGAATTGTTTCGATTGCATAATTATACACTGTAACCGGTTGCGGTTTGTCAACCGGATTGTTTCAATAAAGAATATTATTATTATAATTATTATTATTAACAATGATTACATTTAATAAAAATTACATTTACAATTAGATATGACGTTGATTACAATTGCAGTGATCAAGACACGTATAACTATGGTGGTAAATAAATTATGTATCCGGACATCAATTTTGCTAAGTTGCTTTCATAAAACTCCTAAAAGCGAAAAAACGGCCTGTCGTTGTTGTTTCACAGATATAAAATAAATCATTTGAACTGAATCAATGATACCAATGGTACTACATAGGCCTAATGTATCATTATTACATCATGATTCGTACTGATAGCAATCGCATTGAAACATGCATTACATTAAACCTCGGGCTACCACTGGCGGGGTGGTTGCCACCCCCCTAGGTTTTTTCCATCTCAAACTTTTTCCGTATGGAATAAAAATTTGACGTTTTAAGTAGCTGTAGGGGGTTCATTTGATACACGTTTTGAGGTAAAATATGAGATGATAGCTACTCACACCGCGGAAAAAGTTATACCCAATATACCAGATGGCACCAGGGGGGTCTATAACCCCTAGGATTTTCGACTATATCTTATCCGTCATTTAATATTAAGAGACACAAATTATACCATTAATATAGAGTGACACGCCGTGGGGCTACATTTCTATGGTCACTGAGTTGACCTGAGACAACCCGGAGTAGTAGATATGCATGAAAAATGGCTGAATGGAAGCACTCCACCTTAGTTTTTGTCTGTAGCCTTTATTCATTTGTCTTCCTGGAAGAGCAAACAAAGATACCATTCTTGCCAAACATTGAAGGGCTTTATTTAATAACTTGTGATAATCCGTTCATACTATGAATTGTAATCATACTGCGGTGATCAGTTTAAAATAATAAACGAAGATTATTATATTTATAATTGCTGAATATAGTCAGCAATTCGTTTACTAAAGGCTATATGGCGTTCTTGGAAATTGATATTAGGCCCTGTTTTGTAGTTTTTATATTAATTCTAATTCTAATTTCAATTAATGTCTGGTTTGCTAGTATTGTCTGTAGTCAAACTCAAACACGACTCAAACTAAATCCTAACAACGAGTGACAGCTGATTCCTATCAGCACTGAAATAATATAGCAATTTGTTCAGAGGACAGCTTAAAATGCTAGAATTACAGTGATAGAAATTCTAACTATTTCAAAAGTTCGTTCTCCCATTTGACCCCCTCATAAAACTTTCGGATCCGTCATTGGCGCCGACCACGCCGCGATATGCCGCCGCCGCCGCCGAAATTTGGGTCGGGGCGCCGCCGCCGCCGACCAAAAATGACCGGCGCGCCGCCGCCGACACTATGAAGTCGGCGCAGAGCTCTACTCTTGGTAGCCTTAGAATTTAACACTTGATACCGTTCTCCAATGAATATTAGTGACAGTGTAAAGTTCTGTTTTGACACACTTAAATGGTGTCTTCCGGACGCTACCACATTCTATATTCCTTTCTGTTTGTATCACGTTCTGTTTTTATCCTTTTCTGTTTGTATCACATTATGTGTTTATGTCTTTGTTTGCACAACGTTATGTATTTATCCCTTTGTTTGTATCACATTCTGTATTTATTTCCTTCTGTTTGTATCACGTTTTGTACTTCTTTCTTTGTGTTTGCATCACATTGTGTATTTATTTCTGTGTGTTTGTATCGCATTCTGTATCTATTCATATGCGGTGTGTTTGTGTAGGAGGTCATTCGTGTGAGTCGTGAGTTCAAGTGTTGCGTAGGAGTGTGTTGTTGTGACAGTTGCGATTGTCTCGTTTACGAACTTCAGGTCGAAGCTCCAGTTGGAAATATCTGTGGATACGTGAGACAGATGTAAGTTGATAAAAACCTACATTACAATCAAACAACGATTACAATAAAAAATTACATTCACAATTAAATATGACGTTGATTACAATTGCAGTGATCAAGACACGTAGGCCTATAACTATAGTGGTAAATAAATTAGGCCTATGTATCCGGACATCAATTTTGCTAAGTGCCTCTTATAAAACTCCTAAAAGCGAAAAAACTTCCTGTCGTTGTTGTTTCACATATACAAAATAAATCATTTGAACTGAATCAATGATACCAATGGTACTACATAGGCCTAATGTATCATTATTAGGCCTACATCAGTCGCATTGAAACGTGTATTAGTCTAGGCGCAAATAATGGAAAATCCCGTGTAAGAAGCAAATCAGCAGGGTCGAATTAGTGTAAAAAAGTATGTTGCCAAAAATGAACATGACTTGCCGCTTGTATCGATCGCTTTTTTAAGGACTTTTCAGCTCTGCATGCCTAGACTATAGCCTATCATATTGACACCAAAATGGCTTCTCCAATGAAAAATGAGTGCGATTTTTATTTCGACTTCAATTATATATTGGGCATTATGATAGTGGAGCTATAGAAGTCATTAGAATAGATTAAACTGACTATATCGTGTATTATACGATGTATAGTATTGAAGCCATTAAAAATACTTCGTGTATAACATGCTGCAGGCCTTTCGGGTCGCTAGGCCGAGTGGCTGTAACTGCCTTCCTTCATCTATTCAGGAGACCAACGTCTTCAGTTTAAAACTACTTACTTTGCAACTGTTAAAATTTCCGCTAACGGTTGACATTGTAAAGCATCATAGAAGCAGCTTGCTGTCGCGATAACAATTATAATTGAAATATTATGCCATCGTGTATCGTACATTTCATTCCTAGGCTGAGCGTTTGCAGAGCGGCGCGGTACATGTTACGAGACGCCGATCGACAGGATGTACTCTTTGTCGAGGGTCCTGTTTGCATCTGGCATGGAGTATGTTGCACCGCGGATCAAGAGTTCAAGGTTAGTGATGTTCATCTCTTGCAGCCATGTATGTATGTCTATTGGTCTGTCGGTTTGTCGGTCTGTGTCTGCAAATATCTCCCTGAAACCGACAAAACCAACCTGGCTCCATAGTTCTGGCGCAAACTGTCTTTAGTTCTGAGCAGTATCGCGCTATAAATTGTCCTGTGCCGAACGGATAACTAAACAAACCGGGACTTTAGAAACGCTGTGTTTCTGTTATTAACAGAATATTGAAAGAGCAGTTTTAAATTGGTACTTTATTACTTTATTTCAATTTTCTAATTTCTATCAGTGCAAATATCTTCAAATGTCGCATAAAGAACCTAAAATAGTGAAATTTGCATTCACGCAATTTGAAATCAATGAAAAACCAAATAAATGGCTGCTGATATAAAGTCAACTTAGAGAAACCCTTGTAACATCATCTAGTTTCTCAAGGTGGGTGATGTGACTTATGCCGCTAATATATAGAATTTTGTTGGTTTCAATTTTAGAATCACTTAGAAGATTTCAGAATGGCTGAAATATTGAATTTCTTTATAGTTTATAAAATTCAGGTGATCGGCTGATTTCAATTACTTGTCCCTGGTATAAAACATCAAAAGTTGAGAGAAAAATTGTTTGGGGATTTGGGTTCAATGTGCATTTCATTCATTTTGAACTGTCGAACTGTCTCGGACCTTGTGCCTCGTCTTGGTCTCGGTCTCGGACCCCACTGTCTCGGGCTCGGTATCGGTCTCGGACCCCACTGTCTCGGTCTCGAAGTTTGCTGTCTCGTATACAGGTCTGCTTAAAACTATGGTTTGTTCAGAATGCATATCCTCCATCGCCTGCCTCTCAGCCTTGGACTATTCTTCTGGCTTTTGACCTGATTACGGCTTCTTAACATAATTATATTCGCGGTTAGTTATTAATTCAAACTCATTCACCGCAGTATGATTACAAGTCCTGGTATAAACTGATGATTACAAGTGTTTACAGGAGTCGAATTTAACTGTTATGGCAGCCATGCAAGGCGCCCATCTGTCCTACTGCTCAGTTTACCAACGCCACATAGCGAATGGAAGGCTGAGTGGACCTTTGGTAGGGTAACGGGAATCGCTCCCTCGCCCATGCTGATCTTCTGCTCTTCGTGCCGGAGTGTAGCCATTCATCTAAACCCCCTTCTCTGTTGTTGGTGGTTTGGAAGGCTACGACTGCCATGGCACTGCTCCGGACTACATTGCTGAACTGTGCCTTCCAGTTGGCACTCAAACTGGTCGGCGGGCTCTCCGGTCTGCCTCGCGAAATGACTTGATTGTACCTTCGTTTCGAACCACCACACGTGCTCGTCGGGACTTCTCGATTGCGGCGCCACGGATCTGGAATACTCTTCCGCCATCTGTGCGTGCCACTAATGCTACATGTGGTTACATGGTTTTCTCTCGACTCTTAAAGACGCACTTTTTCAGCTGTTTGATGGCCACGTGTTGAGCGCTTCTGTGAGACTCTTAAGTGGCGCTATATAAATGTCTTGTTACATTACATTACATTACATCGGTTGATGCCTTGCGCAGCAGTCATCGGCGCGATATATAAGTTGCCGATTGACAATTAACCTTAACAGAGATTGGTCTAGCATCTTCATGGACTTGTTCTCAATGTGATAAACACAAGTGGCGGCTGTTTAAAGGTTTTCACACCGGACCGGAGTCGAGAGGTTGGAGTTCTTGCGAAACAATGGGGCGGACTGGGCACAGAGCTCTTTACTAACTCTGCCAACTTCAAAGCAGTCTGTAAGACACAATCATTTTCAAGTCTGATTGTCTTCACAGTCTTAGAGCAGATGTATACTAATGCAGGGTGTTTGTTAAGCTATGGTAACCTGTCATGGGTGTGGTATGGTAAGGGAAGGTTACGAAAATGTTATTGTATGGTGTAAATGGGATTTCGAATTGTACGAAATTTCGTACATTGCAAATAACTTGAGCGCTACATTTTGTAGAAACTTTGGTCAACTCTAGAGGCCAATTCTGCCTGTTAACCAATGTCTCTAATCTCTTAAATGAGCTTTTTATCAATCAGATAGAATTGTCGACTTGGTACTACAAGCGTCCTGCCCAGACCTTTCTCGCAGACTTGAAACAGTCTGTGGTAAACGGTTGGGCAGGTCGCTCATATAATTATACTTGCCTGCCTGTTATATATATGTTTCTAAGCTGAAGAAATCCTAATGCTTCATTCATTCATTCATTCATTCATTCATTCATTCAAATCGGAGATTTATATGGCGCCCCTTCGAGGCTATCTACACCCGAATCAACCCCGGCTAAAGAGAACAGTCTTAAGGTTGGAATAAAACGTGGTTGCAAGGGCACTGGGCACCAAGCGAAGAGCCACAGAAAGCCCATTCCAAATTGCGGGACCAACAACAGAGAAAGGTCGGCGCTGCCTAATAGAAGTCAGCGAGCCAAAGAGCTCAGCCTGCTTAGATGAGCGAAGAGTGCCAGGATAAGAACACGCTGTTGGCTACCAAATAATACAATTATACTGTTACAAAGTTCCAAAAGTTATATAGATTTTAACTTCTAGAGTAATTAGCCACTTAATTTGTCTGTTCAAGATACACTTATTAAAGTATCTTGGGGTGATTGTAGAAAAAGAGCACACAATGACAGACTTAACAGATGACATTACTGCGAATATAAGTTCTTGTTTTACAAATCAGACTACTTTAAAGTGTGTCTAAAGCAGACAGAATTATTTTGGCCAATTGTGCTATAAATCGATCTAAATAAGAAACGCTGTAGTAAGATAATGACATCATTTGTTAGCCATTAGAGTTTAGAAGGACATGTACCCTGAAGCATTAGAATTAGACCTACTTCAATTTATAAACTTAGAATCAGGCAGACAAACATAAAGGTCATGTTGTATGCTGGCTGCATCGTTTAATATTTTACGGATACAAGTGAATATAGAATCGATTTCTTCGAATAATTTATTATTCTTTGTGTAGTTAGGGAGAAAACTGGATTTGTTTGCATTGCAGTTCCCATTGATTTGGACGTTCGCATGAAAGCTGTGGCTCTTTCAGCCGCTTTTCTCATCGTAAGCATAATTTCTCTTTACGTGAGGCACAAATATTTTTGAGTCAATGCATACGGGATTACTTTTGTGGTCTTATCGTCATCCTATAATCCATATTATCCAATGCTGCTGTCAGCTAATTTCATCAAAATTTAATGTTATTCCATCTTACAATTGATGAAGATGAGTAAAAAATGAAACGCTTCATTAATTTCCTTGTCTTAACTTATATTGCATAATACTTTGTTTTACCTTACATTACTCTACCGTGGCTCACCTACTCTGGATTCTGCATCTACGAAAACACTTATACATACATGTAGCCTTATTCTGACGAGTCTTGATTACTGCAACGCTGAACTCTTATGATCTTCCTCCAAGGATATTGCTTACTTTATCTAGCGATGCACCAGTATGCAAGACTGATTGATTCTTGTACTCTCATAGCGAGACAATATGGCACCTGGGCTTCGTTTTCTACGCTAGCTCCCTGCAAGTGAACGCAGCCGCCTCTTAATGTACAAAACACGTGCGATTCATCTGCCATCCACGGCTACTCATGGTTACACCCTGCAGCTCAAGCCGATTCTCTCTGCAATCAGCATCTGCCGGAAAGTACGTTGTTCCTGGTACGCGTCTCTTCATTCACAGTTGCCGGTCCCTCCATTTGTAACTCTCTACCTCATCAGCAGGTTCGAAACGCTCATAGCGAAAGACGGTAGGCCTATTGCGTTCTAAACTGAAAACTTGCCTTTTCTAAGATATTTGTGACGCTTAAAGTTTGCCTGGCTCCAGTCTGCACTTCTGAACTTTCTAAAGACGATACTAAGACGATACTACGATATTATAAAATTACAGATGTATTACAATGTAATGTGTCAAATTGCATGGAATTATATTGTATTGTATTATATTGCATTGCATTTCATTGTAATATGTTATATTGTAATGTGTTATATTGCATGGGTCTAGGACTTTACCCCGGCCCATTACCCCCTGCCATTACCCCCTGCCATTACCCCCGACCATTACCCCCCGTAGGACATTACCCCCCGTCCATTACCCCCCGTCCCGTATATCATAATTATAATTATTAATATATAATATTATAATTAATAATTATAATTGTTAATTATAATTATTAATTATAACTATAATATAATGAATTATAATAATATTTATTAATTAATATAGTAATATAATTATTAAAATAATATATAATATGTAATAATAATTAATATCACTAATAAATATATTAATTATTTATTATTTATTATAGTTATATGTATAATATATAATATTAATATATTATATTAATTGCTATCATTATATTATTATTATATAATATATAATTATTAAATTATCTGAGATTTGCAGCTCAATAAAATGTACACATACGGGGGGTAATGGCGGGGGGTAATGTCCTACGGGGGTAATGGTCAGGGGGTAATGGCAGGGGGTAATGGCAGGGGGTAATGGGCCGGGGGTAAAGTCCGGATACCATATTGCATTATATTACCTTGTCTTATACTTACCTTAAAACTCTTTCCTTGGACGCGCGCCAAACCCAATCAGAACGACGCTTGATCGAAAATAAGTTTCCTGTTGAAGGTATAAATGGATAAAAGGTATTGCACTAAAGCAGGGTTGTCCAACCTTTTCGGGCGAGGGGCCACATTGCCATTTTTCTAAGACCTCGGGGACCGAAGAAAAAAATTCATCAATGATTTAAAAATTCGACGCATAGGCCCACTAAAGAACAATAATTTTACTTGCCTACATGATTATCAGGTACCACACAGTCACAGTTTTCCTGATTTGTTTGTACTAATGGAATAGGCCTACTTCACATTGCTCTTCCTTGCACAAGTACTCTATATCTGCTTCAACAGTTGACGTAGCTATTCTAAGTATTATAGTTAAAATGTCCATCTGGCATCTGTTAGTAATGATCTTGAATTTTTTAAATGTTTGCCATTGTCGACATAAGCTCTTCACAACATTATGTACTGCCAAAGAGTGCAGTATACCTAAGTGCAGACACTGACAGATTTGGAAAAGCCTCTTAGTTGTAGGCCTATATTCCTTGTTTACTGCTATCCTTTCTTGACAGCTTAAGCAAACAACACCCTCAGAATACTCAATGACGAAAAATTCCTCGGTCTACAAATTTATTTAAACTCTGCATTCGGAGTCAATTTTTGTTTTTTGCTTGCAATTATTGACTTTGCCGTGGTTATTTGAGGCAGAAAACAACATTAAGTATTGCAACACAGTGCTAGCAATAAAACTTCTCGTTTCTTGTGAAACAAAGAGTTATAGGAAATTTTCAATACCAGGCCAATTAGCATTCATTCATTCATTCATTTCAGATATTTATATAGCGCCCCTTCAAGATTTCTACTCAGAGGCGCTCCCGACTACAGTGCGGACACTGAATCGGAGTTTCACGCCGAAGCGCATGAGCAATTGCGAGTGAAGGACTTGCCCAGGGTCCCTACGCGGCGGCTTGAGGTAGATTCGAACCCGCAACCCTCCGGCTGCAAGACACCAAATATACCCCTTGAGGTGGATTCGAACCCGCAACCCTCCGGCTACAAGGCACCGAACATACCTCTACACCACCGCGCCCCACAACGTAGTATGGAATCCCAATTTTAGACAGACAAAAAAATAAATATTTTATTAAATATTTTAAAGGCTCGGCGGGCCGGATGAACTCACTCGGCGGGCCGGATTGTGGCCCGCGGGCCGTAGGTTAGACAAGCCTGCACTAAAGGAAAAACAATCAAGCTGTTGTTATCTCACAAGTTTAATTTAGCTGGTGATCTTTGTTTAAATTATTATTGGTCTTTAAAACGGTGGAAAAACGCTTGAGTCGTTAAATCAGCCACCTTAACTATAGGCGTTCAGCATTGGACTAAACCGTTCATCTACTCATTTATTTTCCGTTGTTTTCCCAGGATTTTATGTTCTTCAGTGGACAAAAGGAGTGAGATCGATTGCAACCGAATGAAACCGGAAACAAATATAGTTTCACTGTACTACATCCACCCATTGCAAAATGGCCAAGTACTTCTATAGAGTATAGACCTTACATAGAGTATAGACCTTACATAGTTACATGGCTCAGCAGCTTTAGCCTGCATGACTTTGGACTGCATGAGAACGCTTTAGTTTAGATTTTTAAAATCTGCGTTACATAAATTACATGAAAGAAAAAAGTCATTTAATCAGATTAAATATTCATTTATCCAGAATGATGATTAATTCTTTCAAAGGAATATTTATTTGTTCAGAATGGACACTCATTTTTAAAGGTTATTCAAAGGTAATATCGACATTTTCAGTAGGCCTACATACATGTCTTTAATGTAAGAAGGTAAGAAGGCTTATAGCGTGGTCGAGTTTTAAAAATACTTTCAATTGTGTTCAAAATTTTAACACATTGTACCAAACACCATGAGGTCTGCAGTTGAAAGCCTATCGTTATCAACTCTACATTTAACTATTTGAATCCAAGTCCACAATTTTCAATAATTGTGTAGTTTTGAAAGACAATAGACCGATTGCAATTAATTAACATTCATACTAATTAATTCATAATAGTCGTTGCTTTATGTGCAACAGGTGCAACAGACGTTTTTGTGCAGTGGTTGTTGGTCATCAAAGTATCATCCTCAAAAACAGAAAATAAAGTTGACTGACTTCAATCTTTCGAATCACCTAGACTCATAGAGTGTCATTTTTACCTGAAAACTGTTGATTTGTTTCAAATTGTTGAGAAATGCATAAACGACTATTATATCTTGATTTATTTGAACACTTCAATAGTTTTGTCTTATATTAATATAAGTTGTTCTCGATTTCAAAGACGGTTGTTTTGCTCAGTGTAATTTAAGTTTCAGTTTAGTTTTCAGTTACAGTTTTAGTTTCAGTTTTGTTTTAACTTTCCAGTTTAGTTTTAGTTTAAGTTTTCAAATCTTTTCAGTTTCAGTTTTAGTTTCGGTTTAAAGAACAATTCAGTTTTAATTTAGTTCTGTAAACATTCAACAGAAGCAATTAAATGTAATGTTTTTATTAATGACATGCATTTTGATTAGAAAGAACAACAGATCTAATTAAATTAATGCCCTCATGCTCATGAGCTGCAGTTTGAAGCACTCGCCGTTAACCGTTGCAAACATGTCCGCCACTCGGTTTGTGCGCCACACAGAAAAAAATTAATTCAGTATTCAACTTTCAAGTTTAGTTTCAGTTGTAGTTTTGTACTTTTCAGTTTAGTTTTAGTTACAGTTAACTGAAATGTTAATTTTAACGACTATTTTCAGTAGCCTGTAGAACGGTGTAGATCCTACATTAAGCTAATGAAGCATTCCTAAAATACAGTGACGTGGGCAGCAAAAATTGGTAATGGCATATCGAGTGAATATACGGAGTTCCCGGATTCGCAAATCAAAGTTGGCAGCCCTAGACGTGGTGCATGTGTCACAGCAATTATCATTTTCCACTACATCTCAACGCTGAAGTGTAGTCTTTCAATGCTATTGTTACTCTGCCCAGGCTTTATAATAAGTGGCGACAGACTTGAAACACGGTTACTGGCCGGAGAGTTTTCTGTTGCAATTTTTGGTCAGAGACTTTTCTGTTGCAATTTTCTTCAGGTAAGTTATGAAGTCTGTATATAGTAACGGTTACATACATATATTACATTACATACATACATACATACATACATACATACATACATACATACATACATACATACATACATACATACATACATACATGCATACATACACACATACATACATACATACATACATACATACATACATACATACATACATACATATATACATACATATATACATGCATACATACATACATACATACATACATACATACATATATACATACATACATACATACATACATACATATACATACATACATACATACATACATACATACATACATACATACATACATACATACATACATACATACATACATACATACATACATACATACATACATATATACATACATATATACATGCATACATACATTCATCAATCAATCAATCAATCAGGTTGTTTTATTGAAACCAAAACATTACAATAATGCCAGAGAATGTAAATTAACAAAATGAATTGGCGACAAAGGGAGGCCCAAAAGGGATGGAGATCCCGCTAAGGAGGGTCACCAGGATAGCAAATTACAAACAAAACTTTCAAGTTAGCCAATAAAAAACAGAAACCGATCCAGGAGGTGACCAGAGACAACAACAGTTGAATTATCTAGAAACAAGTAATAACACTATCTTAACATGCATGTATGCATACATACATACATGCATGCATACATATATAAGTATGCCTACTTACTGTGTCATCGATAGGCGACCATCTATGGCAGAGGTGGGCAAACTTTTGGCACATTGGGCCACATTACACGCTAAAAAAATTCGGGGGCCACATACAAAATTTCTAACTGTTAATAACAACTAAAATTAAACAAGTTTACCGAATTAAAATTAATTGTACTTTGGCTGTAACTTGTGAGATGTATGCAACTGTGAACATGCATAACAATTTTCCCTTAATCCAGAGTGATTGCGCTGGTTGTATTAATTAATTCTGGGCACTTATATAGCTCACCTTCAACAAACCTACTCAGGGTGTTCCTAGCCCAGACACGGCTATTGAAAAAATATTTATGTGAGTTATAAAACGCAGTTAGATTGGTCAAAGGTAGCAAACGCAGCTCCGATGGTAGGTCATTCCAGATGGAGGGCCTGCTACAATGTCGGCAACTGGGCGGCAGAGATCACCCCTGGAGGTAAGATAGAGCACAGCCGAGGGTGCAGCGTGAAACCAAAGCAGGGATCCGGTACGAGATCCATTGGATCACAGGCAGCAAGACAGTGCAACACATTGCGCATGTAGGCAAAGACAGAGCCGAATTTGGTAATTCGCACAATGAGCCAAGCAGCCGAGCACAGAACCCGATCTAGTGGCCCCAGAACTCCAAGGTGAGGCCAAGGAGAGTAGATGAACAGTGGTCAATTCGACTAGTAACGAAAGCAAGAGCCACTATAGGGCATCATGAGAAAGAACGAGAAACCACTCGGAGCTGGAGAAGCCGATAATAACGGCTTCGAGAGACTAAGTTCACATTCGTATTATCGAGTTCAAATTTAGATCAGCTAACTGAGATTTATGCTTGGATTTGTTTATCTTCAAAGTTGAAAATGCTTGTTCACAGATGTAAGTGGATGCGAATAATACAAACCGGAATAGCAATTAAGAAAGCAGCATGAGGAATTCTTTTTGCGGTCTGAAATTTATGACTTTTTACTTTTCTGAAGAATTGCTTGGACCAGATAAAAAGCGTTGGCAGGCCGGATAAAAAGCGTTGGCGGGCACCCCTGATCTATGGATATGCTGAGATTGTGAAATAGACATGATTCAGCGTAATTATAATTAACAATATTGCATTACTGCTTCATTAAAACACAGCTAAATATATCCAATCGCGTAGTGTTGCGAATTCACTGGAACTGCATCCCATAATAAGCAACTTACTGCTTACTGCTATCCAATTGCTTATTCAACGTAGCCTGCCTTAGCTGAATGATCTTCAGAATATTGACCTGATTGCGGTTTGGTTTTGGTGTTCCATCGGTCTATGTCTTGTGCTATAGGTACCTGCGCGACAGAACTTACTCATTAATATTACATTACGATGGAATTCAACACGGCTAACTGTATAAACGTTTAGATTGTAGGCAATGGCCTCCTTTCAAGACAATGACTCCGAAGAAAGGATTAGAGTGATTGGACGCGCCTCCACAGGTACCGTGTTATTATCGATAATCAACCATATACAGACAGATACATACATACATACATACATACATACATACATACATACATACATACATACATACATACATACATACATACATACATACATACATACATACATACATACATACAGAGAGAGAGACAGAGACAGACAGACAGATAGACAGACACACAGACAGACAGAGACAGAGAAAGTCAACATATAGACATAGCGAAGAAGGTACAACATCTGAACTCTTATGAGTCATTGTAATCACACACTTGTATAGCGCCTTTTCCCGAAAGACTCGTTAGATGCGCTCGAGTTATTTGTGTCTAATGACTACAACGTTAGAAGAAAGAGACAAACAATCCAATAAGCCAACACTGGGAGGAAATCATAGGCATCAAATGTTGCGACTTCGATTTTCTCAACCTCGGCATGTGATTGAGGCTGTCAGCGCTCTTCCTCGCCGCGTTATCTACCCATATGCTCATTGTATTCATGGGTTGGCTTTGGGTCACAACAAACTGGACATTTGGAAATGTATCTCTGGCAGGGATTCGAACCACAACCTTTGGTTTGACAGTTCATCGCGCTAACCATTAGACTGTGGTGCATCGGTAAACGGTCATTGTGCATAGTGCTATTTTCTTAACGTGTGTTCACTTCGAGGTAGTTTTTCCATAGGTCAACAGTACGCGTTTCAGCCCACTGGAGTTTCTTCAGGCGTGACGTACAACGCACAGTCGTCAGAGATCGAGGGTCTTCCACCTGGAATGATGTTGATGCCTCAACCTCAACCAATTCCAGGAGTTCCACCCGGTCTCGAGTACCTCCTTTCGCTGGACCAACTTCTGATCCATCAACAAGTGGAAATTCTTGAAGGCAGGCAATTACCACTCTGGTGAAGTACCTAATCTTTTAACCAGAAGTGGAACTAATCTTTAATGAGCGTGATAGTGCCACAAACTAAGATTTAGCGCAACCAAAACCCAGTTACTAGAAGCAGAGTAATGCCAGAGATTTTTATCATTTGAAAGTTTATGTAATTTTAAGCTTTAGACGGTGATTGATCTTACAAATGAATAATTTTGAAATTATTCTGTAAAATCTTAACGTTCACTCAGATGCATTTAAACCTACCATTATAGGTGTGCGGTGGTGTAGGGGTATATTCGGTGCCTTGCAGCCGGAGGGTTGCGGGTTCGAATCCACCTCAAGCCGCCGCGTAGGGACCCTAGGCAAGTCCTTCACTCGCAATTGCTCATGCGCTTCGGCATGAAACTCCGATTCAGTGTCCGCACTGTAGTCGGGAGCTCCTCTGAGTAGAAATATTGAAGGGGCGCTATATAAATATCTTAAATCAATGAATGAATGAATGAATGAATGAATGAATATATCTGAGCTGATCGCTTTCCCATAAGCAACTTTCCTTTTCTTTATAATTCTCACCTCTGTTCACTTCTTGTACCTTCCCCTTCAGCGGCAGACCATCATCATCACTCCAGGACCTGTACTGAAGGGCAGACACCCTAATCCAGTCACCGGCTGCCTAATCCATTGGCATCCCTAGGGGTGCGAGGGGTGCGGGCCGCATCGGGTGACACCTCAATATTAAGGATTTTGTTTGGTCTGATAAGGGAGGAGGTCCATGGGAGGAGGAAACCATGAGTTCACTCAGTGGGTCACACCAACCCAAATGACGCCAATGGCCTAATCTAGGATCCGTGTCTGCGGTTTTTCTATTCAAATTTAATCATAGGCCTATGATTTTATTTAACTGTACACACCTATTCCGAGTAAGTAAGTAAGTAAGTATTTCCTGTATTGAGAAGCACTAGCAAACGCACGATCAAACAAATAAACAAAAATTTATATATACAACCATAGAATTGAATGAGAGGAGCTAGTCAAGTAGTATATTGTTATAATTACCAATGTAAGATAAGACCAAACTCATTACCAGCTAGGATGTTTAGCAGCTCTTACTCTGGATAACATAACAGGAACTACCCATTGCCCTGGTTGTTCCCCCAATACTCAGAAATGGTAACAAACCTGCCACTGGAGGATGTAGTTGGGATGGTCCATGCAATGACCTTAATTATTCCACTACCCGTTGTTTAGATCTCCTAACAGACGAAACGAACAATATCCCTCTTTTTAATTGCCCCAATATCAACCTCCCGATTGAAATTTTTAAAATTAACTATTATGCACTACGTACTCTGCTCCACTATATCTATCGGAAAACTCACTACACTCCCATCGCAATTCTCAACAATGCACTTAAGTTCCTAGGAGTCTGCGTTGACCAACACCTATCCAGAAGGGAGCATAATTATATCCACTATCTCAAGCGACATCGCTAAAAAACAGGGATCCTATCACATATAACAAGTTCACTGCCGCTACAAGTCCGATTAACTCTTTATTACACCCTTACATTTCCGTACCTAGCCTACTGTAATATAGTTTGTGCCTCTTCCTTCCCTTCTTCCCTCCAGTCTCGAAGTTTGAGTAGGTAGGCCTAATTGTTATCATTACTGGAAATTTAATGTTGCCCTATATCAGCAAACCATCAGAGGCGCTATTTGATCCTTCTGTATGATCTTGCATGTATGTATATATCAGGACACTTAATATAGCGCATTTTAAATTAACAAAACCCAATAATGTCATTATGTCATTATTAAGACCTTGGAAATTTAATTTCATCAGCAAGCAACAGATTGTTTAGAAAGCAGTGGTTGGCTCCAACAGACACGTAGGCCTACATCTGACCAACAGATTTAGGATATATTACAGATAGCATCTACATTTGATTTTCTCATTCAGTCTTCATCATTCATACCACACGGCCCAATATTCCTTCACAAAATTGTGTCAACTTCAATTGCAGGGCTCGTTGGCTTGGAATTTGGCAACAGATATCAGATCAAGAACAGTCTCGGACAACATGTGTTCTTCGCCGCTGAAGGTATAAAAATTAAGATAACAGATAACATAGACAAATTAGACATAATAGCTTTGCACTTACAAAGGCATAGGAAGTTCTTTTATAGATTTAGTTACACCCAATAGGTTATTGACAGCGCGAAACAAGAGAAGTCAGAGAAAACATCCGACGACATAATATATAGAATAGGTACAGAATTTGATAGATATTGAAAGCATTACGCAACATTATAGGAAATTGTAACTTGCATAAATACAGGCTGGAATTTCAACGGAAGACACAGTGGTTAAATTGCTTATCGCATTAATTTGTTAAGGTGTGTTTTGGCAGAGTCAGACTTTTGTATGCATCACTGTTGCGGTGCGGCAAGAGCTTTCATCCTACATATCACGGACAACTCTGGACAGGTAGGCACGAATTTAATACAGGTGATAGAATTTCCACTATAAACGTCAATGTATATTCAACTGGCACATGCGAGTGAAATCTTCAAAATTGAAAACGTGTTACGGACTGAAAAGCAAATACATAGAAAGCATTAAAAGGTAAGGAAATAAGAAAGTATTTCCAAGTGATTGACAAACATGGCAACAACCTTAAATCTGAACCCTCGGGCTACCAAGCTTTTTTGTAACACTGGCTACCAAGGGGGAGGGTGGTTACCACCCCCCTGGATTTCGTGTTTGGTTTCACATATCATAACTTGTAATATAGCAATGGATTCAGAATTCATTTCTGCACAGAATGGTATATTTAGTTGTACATTATGTGAATGCACCTCGAAATTACATCACTTTTAACAACGGAACCCATTAATTAGCAATATTTTATATTATTGCGTACATTTTGTACTTTTGGATAAACAAATATAAGATTATGTGTGTTTTGAAACTAATCTATGTATAAAAGATACACAAAATCATCCCTACACATGTTTATATAGTATAAATGTACATCCATACACATATATCCACACATATATATCGGTTTACGTTGTAATGCTGTATTCAGCCATTTTCACATAGATTACGCGTATTATTATTTATTGATCACTTCCGGTATTCAAAAGACAAAGATGTAGGTATGCAAATGAAGCCCTACATTCCTTCTAAAGAATGGTATCTTTGTTTCTCTTCCAGGAAGACAAATGAATATGCTACAGACAAAAAACTAAGGGGGAGTGCTTCCATTCAGTCATTTTTCACACATATTACGCGTATTATTATTTATTTTGATCACTTCCGGTTTTCATAAGACAAAGATGTAGGTATGCAAATGAAGCCCTGCATTCCCTCTAAAGAATGATGGTATAATTGTTTCTCTTCTAGGAAGAATAGTCAATAAGCTATAGTCGAAAAACTAAGGGGGTGGTATCCACCCCTGCTGATGCCTCGGGTATATCAGGTATAACTTTTGAATGGTGTGGGCTACCACCATGATGTTTACCTCAAAATGTGCGCCAATGAATCTGCTACAGCTAACTAAAATGCAAAAATTATATTTCATATGAAAAAATTATGCATAAAAACTCCCCCACCCACCCCCTTGGTTGCCCGAGGGTTAAATAAGGCATGTTAGAACTTATGGAAAGATTTACCAGGATTTCCAAACTCGCTGTGTTATTTAACTTCCTGTTTTGGTGTCATCGAACAGGTACTCATAGGATCTACTTGGATATGACATGCCGAGAGATAAGAGGGAGAGAGCGAGTGAGATGATTGGATGGATGGATGGATGGGTGGGTGGATGGATGGATGGATAGATGAATGGATGGATGGATGGATGGATGGATAGATCGATAGATAGATAGATATATAGATAGATAGATAGATAGATAGATAGATAGATAGATAGATAGATAGATAGATAGATAGATAGATAGATAGATAGATAGATAGATAGATAAATGATAGATAGATAGATAGATAGATAGATAGATAGATGATAGATAGATAGATAGATAGATAGATAGATAGATAGATAGATAGATAGATAGATAGATAGATAGATAGATAGATAGATAGATAGATAGATAGATAGATAGATAGATAGATAGATAGATAGATAGATAGATAGATAGATAGATAGATAGATAGATAGATAGATAGATAGATAGATTGATTGAACAGCCTTGTGAGATCGACCTTATGATTCTATGGGGTAGCAATATAATTGAACGCATTCATATTATAAAAATTCCGAATAGCTGGCCTATACTTGTAGACAATGCACTGTTCTGCATCACTTGTAAGCCAATTCTGCTTTTAATGCATCCTCCCCCGCCATCATGCATTTATCAAGTGCCACACACTCTAAAGACCAATCACCAGAGTTGGTGCTGAGCAAATTTGAGTGAAGGACTTTCAGTAAAAGGTTCGAACTCGTACTCGCTGAAACCAATAGGCTACCATGTCCCACAATAGGTTACGATTCCCCCACAATCGGCCATTATTTTTATAATAATTATTCCCCTCCTCTTTGTATCAGTCTCCATAAAATTCTTCCCTTTTGCATCTTATTCTGTACTTTATTCCTTTTTTGTTTGTGTCACATTTTGCATTTAGTCATACAAGCTGTGGTTTTAGGAGGTTATTCGTGTGAGACGTGAGTTCAAGTGTTGCGGCGGATGTTGTTGGTGCGCCAATGCCGATTGTGCCAGTTACGAACTTCAGGTTGAAGCTCCAGTTGGAAGTATCTGTGGATACGTGAGACAGGTGTAAGTTAACGAAAACCAACCTACACTACTAGCCAACAATGATTACATTTAAAAATGTCATTCACAAGCAAATGCGATGTTGACTACATTTGCAGTGATCAAGACACTGTGTAATTAAAGTGCAATTGTAGAATATGAATTTGTGTATTTGTAAAGCGCCTTTCGGAGACCTTATAAAGACTCAAACAAATCAGAATACGAATGATCTTGCGCAATTATATTGACGATTGTTGGAGTTCAAATCATGAGACCAATGGAGACTCTACATTGTGTATCATATTATATCAAGTATCTTATTGAAAGAAATCGCATTAAGAAATGATTGTATCATATCGACACCTACCTGACCTCCCCATAGAGATACGATAATGTTTTATGATTGCAATTTCACCGGAAACGACCCTCGGCTGATGTCTTTAAAATTAAGTAACGGCGCAATATAAATTACTAGATGCACAGATTATATCCTGTAGTATAGACACCAAAACATTACTGTGTGTACCATATTATATATGATTCGATCTGTTATCCTAACTGGGGGTATTTCGGCCTCTTCTCGTTGTCTTAAGACGTTTCTTTTTTCGCAGAGTTCTTCGCACTGGGAGCGCTTCTGATTGGGTATTACTGTGAGAAGCGCTTTATAAATTTCTAAATATAATACAATACAATTATGAGATCGTGTGCATCGTCATTGCATATTCTCAGACAGAGCGGCTGGGGCCCGCGGTACAAGATACAAGACGCCGATAGACAGGATGTGCTCTTTATCCAAGGTCCTTGCTGCGTCTGGACCGGAGTATGTTGCACTGAGGACCAAGCATTCAGGGTTAGTATACTGTTCATCTTGTGTTGCATCCAGGTATGTCTTGGTCTGCCGGTCAGTCTTGCTGCCTGTGTCTGTAAATATCTCCCTGAAGCCGACCAAACAACCCGAGTTTTAAGACTTCGCTTCATGTGGCGCCAGTTTTGAGCTGGTCCCTCTGACGCGGCTTTTAAGTGGCGCTGGAGATAGTTCGGGGATTTACATTTACATTATCTCCTACTTATCTCGCGTTATGAAGTTTGGCCTCGACTGGCAGGTTTTGTGCTGTTCTAGAGAGCTGGTGCTTATTCGAAGGACACATCCAATATTATACGAAGGTTATGAATATCTGAAGAAACGAATTATGAAGTCTATGATATGGAGTGTGGTGCTATAATGATCAGAAACCTGGACCCTGAGGAAGGAAGGAAGACAGTATACTAACCCTGAATGCAATCCATCAGAAGATTGGAGGCCTTCGAGATGTGGGCATGGTGAAGGATGGGGAGTGTCAGCTGGATGGAACGCAGGCCAAATAATGAGAAACTACAAATGTTGGGCGAAAAAAGATCCCTGATAGGAATAATCAGAAGCCGACAGAGAAAATGGTTGGGCCACATTATGAGGGGAGACTCCCTCCTAAGAACTATATTGAGGGAAGAATGGAGGGCAAAAGACAAGAGGAAGACCGAGAATGATGTTGTTGGACTGGATGATGGAGGAGAATTACAGCAAGTTGAAGGAGAGAGCCAGACGACGTGACGAATGGCGACATTGGACGTACGAACCTGCCTAGGAAGGCAAAGAACCAAAAGAAAAGAGAAGAAGAAGATTAATAGGTTGTGGATAGGTATGGGTGTCTTAGAAAATGGGAGGGCATAAACAGTACAGAGAACCTATCTGTTAGTTCTGTTCGTCATCTGTTAAAGCCTTAAGTTTATTCATTAGGCCTCGCCGCGATTGAAGTTACTAAAACAATTAAAAATTTACTTTATTAGTGACGGGTCTTCTATTATCGTTAGAGACTTGTAACTAATGTGATAAACGAAATTTGTGATTAAAGGTTTTAACACCCGACAGACGTCTAGAGGTCGGAGGTATTTCGAAACAGTGGTCAGGGCTGGCAAAAGAGATGTTTACAAACGCCACCAACTTCAACGCGTTCTGTAAGTCACTTGAAATCATTTCCATGTCTGATTCTCTTTACATTTTCATTCTCAGTGCACTTACCTAGGTGGACAATAGTTTGTCATGGAGTGAAGTATGGTTTGGTAAGGTTATGGTAGTGGTATGCTAGTTTATGGTAAATATGAGCTTTCGAAGATCTTTTGTAACAATTGTGGCAGGCCTACCTTGCACAGAACGGGAACGTAGATTAATCAACCTATGCCTCTGATCGCTACTTAAAAGTATAATGCATTTATTTAGCGCCGCTATCTGATGGCTAAGCCGATATTACTTGAAATAAACTAGCTCAATGTGTTGTTTTAATCTTCGATTGTTCGATTATATGACTATGTTGTTCAACACTTGTATCTGTTACTGGGATCAATAAAGTGAATTGAAAGTGAATTGAATTGAATATTACTGTGAAATAAAGTTCCTTTTTAGCAATCACTCTAGGCTACTTCAATGAATGAATATTAAGCATCAATTCATATTAGCAAACTATGCTAGTAGATAAAATCTGTCTAACTTAAGAAACGCCATATGGTGTAGCCAAACGGTACGATTTAATTGGTAGCCATCAGTAGAGCATTTCTCAAAGAAGCATTAAAATTACTCAATTTTGGAGTTTTCTAATCAAACGGACAAACAGACTATAGCATCTGTTCTTACAAGGACAATAATGCTGGCTGCATGCATTTTAAAGAAACTAGTGATAAGATAATCGATTTTTTCGAATTATTTTCTATTCGATTGGCAGTGTAGTTGAGCAGAAAGCGTGATTTCTTCGCATTTCAGTTCCCAGTGATCTGGACGTTCGCATGAAAGCCGTGGTTCTTGCATCCGCTTTTCTCATCGTAAGTATGAGCCTAACTTCTCTTTACTTGAGGCAATAATGCAACATTTGAATGTTCAGGCTTTTATGAGGTTGCTGCTGCCTTTGTTGATCGTTCAGCATTGGACTAAAGCCCTCAAAGTAGCCTAATTGTCATCGTGAATGTGATCGTCAAAATTTTAAAAAGCGCTGTTGCACATGGGTTGTTAAGAGACGTCTAGTGAATATCTGAGTCTAGTTGGCAGAGAGACAGGAGAGAGAAAGCAGAGGAGGAGCTGCCAATGTGGATTTCGTTGACGTCGAGAAAGCTTTTGAAGGTGGAGAATTGGATGGATTAGGGTAGGAAGGATTGGATGAATTGAGGTAGATAGGTTTGGATGGATTGGGGTATGAAGGATTGGATGCATATTAGAGTATGTAGGATAGGATGGATTGGGGTAGGAAGGATTGGATGAATATTAGGGTAGGTACTAGGTAGGATTTGATGAATTAGGGTAGCAATTGTGTAACGTATAATTTACCACGCATTACATTCTCTGCAAACTCATATTCGCCCGTTTCTTTGCCGTTTTTATTCCAGGATTTTATGTTCTTCGAGCAGAAACGTTAAACGGATCGACCACAACCGAATTAAACTGGAAACGTTCGAACCTTCGCTTTACTGCATGACATCTAGTCTTTACGTCATGGCCAAGAACTTTTTATGGGTTTTACATAGCTACTTGATCCTATGTGTAGGCAGTTTAGCCTAGCTTTAGACAGGGTTGGACTGCATGAAAACGCTTTAGTTGAGATTTTCTTATTCTGAACAGTATAAATGACCTGAATGAATTAAATTCATTTTGATATTCACTTATTCAGAAAGAATATTCATTTATTCAGAATATATATTCAATTATTTTTAGGTTATTGAAAGTCTGTGTAGAAATGTTAAGGTGAATACAGATGATTTTAATGTATTATGTCTAGTACTTTAGCTTGGTTGAGTTATAAATAGACTTTCATTCGTCATTGAAACGTTTAACACAGTTATCGGCTACCAAGCGATTTCTAGTTTTCAGACTGACTATTGTAATTCTATAATTACTTTTCTCAATGAAGACTATTTGCAATATTTGTGTAGTTTGTAAAAGACAATGGGTTGATTTCAGTCAATTAATAGACCTCTTTATGTTAATAAGTTCATAATAATCAGTTGTTTGAGGTGCAACAGATGAAAGAAACACGGTTTTCCTGGCGGCTTTTGCTCATCAAAGCTACCAAGCGATTGATTGGTAGCTTTCATGAATTGTTGACTCTCATAATTCTTTGGAATCAAACAGAACGCCAACAGTCGCTTTAATCTGTGTAACTTTGTTTTAGATCTTTGATAAGTGCTCAAACATGATCTTGATTAGCTGAACACATCGATAGTCTTATTTTAAAGGCCTACTGGAAAAACTATTTTCAAAATCTTAAGGCGTTTTTTGCACCTAACTTTAATATAACTTTGACTTTGGTTTCAAAAGAATCTATTTTCCACTCGTAGTCAAAATTTTATTCGACATAGTGATGCCTGGATGTATGGTAAGGGATCATGGGGTAAATCACTGTCATTATCTATAGGTACGTAGTTTCTGTCTAAGGACGCTGTATCATAACGATTATGATCAATGGTGCCCTCCTACTTACCAAGGTTTGTGACTGGCACTACCCGAAAACTCCAGTGACGGAGTTTCCAAGACCTGTAATCTATCATGATTGGTTGAATGATTGATCAGAACTACAGATGAAATATTCTTAAACCTCTACAACAACTTTTTTCAATGACTCTAGCATATTCTGTGTATGATTCGTCGTTTCTAGAACCACTTGAACGCGTTGTTATGCGAAATGAATGTATCATGCATCGACGCATAAATTATTATACTTCTATGGGATCATGATACGAGATACTACAGCCCTCTTATAAATAGCCTATCTCTTCGTGGTGCTACTAAGAGAAACATACCATCGTAATGTCATTGCTGATGGGTGCCGTTGTTTTATAGGAATGAGCGATAATTATTACAGCATTTTGTTTAATTGAAATAAATAAAAATTTGACGTTGGCACTAATCGTGTCTATAATATTAATATATATAGTTGAATTTCAAGCTTACCTAAAGACACAGTGAGATATACACACACCATGTTACAGTGAAGCAGAAAGAGCCAAACTAAGACAGTGATGCAAGTACAGAGAGTCAACCATGTGCGGACAGAGGGAAAGACAGGCATTCTAGTATGATCCGTATAGTATACCTTAGTGGCACACATTCAAACAGGTTGCTGTTGTGAAGGATTGAAGGACCTCACTTGATAAATTCATAGAAACTTTCACAGGTCGAGATCACACACGGTCGATGTAGAAAACGTGACCATGTAAGGTCTCATGTGGGGACTTCTTTTCTTTAACTGACTTCTAAAAGTATTTTGTAATGCATACATTACTGTAATATGATTATTATTATTTTTTTTTGCCCGAGGTATCAAGGATCCCTCAGGTGGCCTGAAAGTCAGTCGTTGCGAGACGATTGGTATTATTATTATTATTATTATTATTATTATTATTATTATTATTATTATTATTATTATTATTATTATTATTATTATTATTATTATTATTATTATTATTATTATTATTATTATTATTATTATTATTATTATTATTATTATTATTATTATTATTATTATTATTATTATTATTATTATTATTATTATTATTATTATTATTATTATTATTATTATTATTATTTTTACCCGAGGTATCAAGGATCCCTCAGGTGGCCTAAAAGTCCGGCGACTGCTGGAGAGAAGATTATTATTATTATTATTATTATTATTATTATTATTATTATTATTGTGTGTGTGTGTATTATTATTATTATTGTGTGTATTATTGTGTATTATTATTATTATTATTATTATTATTATTATTACAGTAGATTTATATAGCGCCCCTTCAAGACAGTCTACTCAGGAGCGCTCCCAGCCCAACCTCGGAGAAATACCAGGTTTCCCATGTGACCATGTCCCGCTGATTGCAGAGGGCTGCAGTCAAGGACAGTGGAAATTACAACACAGGACATAATACATAAATACATACATAATACATAAATACATGTACATAATATATAAATACATACATAATACATAAACATACATAATAAATACATAATACATAAATACATACATAATACATAAATACATACATAATATATAAATACATACATAATACATAAAAAACATACATAATATATAAATACATACATAAATACATACATAATACATAAATACATACATAATATATAAATACATACATAATACATAAATACATACATAAATACATACATAATACATAAATACATACATAATACATAAATACATACATAATACATAAATACATACATAAATACATACATAATACATAAATACATACATAATACATGAATACATATAATACATAAATAAATACATAAATACATACATAATACATAAATACATACATAATACATAAATACATACATAATACATAAATACATACATAATACATAAATACATACATAATACATAAATACATACATAATACATAAATACATACATAATACATAAATACATGCATAATACATAAATACATACATAATACATAAATACATACATAATACATAAATACATACATAATACATAAATACATACATAATACATAAATACATACATAATACATAAATACATACATAATACATAAATACATACATAATACATAAATACATACATAATACATAAAAACATACATAATACATACATAATACATAAATACATACATAATACATAAATACATACATAATATATAAATACATACATAATACATCAAAACATTCATAATATATAAATACATACATAAATACATACATAATACAAAAAATACATACATAATACATAAATACATACATAATACATAAATACATACAAAATACATATATAATACATAAATACATACATAATACATAAATACATACATAATACATAAATACATACATAATACATAAATACATACATAATACATACATAATACATAAATACATACATAATACATAAATACATACATAATACATAAATACATACAAAATACATACATATATAATGCATACATACATAAATACATACAAGTACATTATAAGTCCATCTTTTAATAGTCTCCAAAACACAACATACGTGAATTTTATTTTTTGTGTATCCTGTCTGCACTGCTTGTTCATGAACCTGAATGCACAACTTCGTTTTGTACAAAATTACAAGTAACAAAACTGTCACCTGCTAAAGTGCTACTGCAAACTAGGGACAATAAGAGCCAAACACAAAGGTTCATTAGGTTCATCTAACACACCAAATTCCACAATCTCACAATTACTATAATCCTGTAATAATGCTTGTCTATTAAGCACTTTTACCATTGCCTAAGATTAACATCATCTGTGTTACATTCTGTGCATAAAAGATTTTCATAGTAACAACCAAAAGAACTATTCTTAGTAGATTGCACTCGAAAACAGAATCGACAAAAATTGCGATCCAAATCAATCACAGGAACTGAACCCATACCCCGAGAGCGGCAAGAAGTCGTAGGAGTTGTTGCCATTCTGGTAGGTGCACTTGGTCACACAGGTCGTCTTCTTGTAGGGTTCAAGGCCCTCGCCACATTTCACACACGACTCAATACCCCAAGGGTTTATACCCCGAATAACTGTATCGGGAGGACAACTCGCACATTCAGTCGTGTTCGTATCCACGTATTTACCCTCTGGGCACGGAATACACCTAAAACAAAGTAGTACATTGCAAAGTATTAGAGTATTAGATTACAATTGCAATGCATGAAGTATATACTTAGCATGCAAAATTACATTGCATAAACGTTTATTACCAGACATTTAATACTTTAACGATGAGCTGCATTGGTTTCCTAGTTGCTATCAGTACACTCTTTTTGTCGTTAAATTGTTAATACATTGCACTTTTAAGTAACTCACAGAGGCACTGTTCGCACGACTGCCAAACTAATAAAACAATGGTTCTTCAAAGCAGTTTGAAAATATTTACTGACTAGGGTCAAATGCAACACTACATGTACTGGAAGAATGCTCCAAGAGGGTCTTAAAATGACAAGACATGAGAAGGCCAATGAGCACGAGATGATGTGTGTATCCAAATGTTGATCTAGCCCTACGTTCAGAAATGCCAACTTTCATCAATTAACATAATGAACGCAAGGTACAAGTTAACTCACATGTCATTTCGCAGGTCAAGATGCAACGTACGCAATAACCTGTACCTCAGTCTACTGGGCCTAGGGGTGCCGCACACTGGTGCAAGGCTGTCGTACCCTGGTAATAAATGATCCCACGTTCAAAGCGTTAATAAGTGTCTGAATGAAATAAATTAATCGATCAGGCGAGCTAATACACCATAGGCCATCTCTCTCTCTTAATGGACTGATGTCCTGGATGTTGACCCGATTATGGCTTCACTTTGGCGTGCCATCGGTTGATGCCTTGTGCATTAGACAATGGCACTATAGAAGTTACCAATAAATAATAGAAATAGTAATTAAATGAGAGCCGTTTCTATAAGACCGACCTGTCCTGAATTGTGCCCTTTGGACAGGTCCTGCAGTGGTCTGCTCCACCTTTCTCCGTGTTGGTGATGTTGATGACGTAGATCTTGGCCATGTCGTTAAGACGACTGCTGTAGATGG
Organism: Aporrectodea caliginosa; assembly: GCA_020284085.1. Lineage (NCBI taxonomy): Eukaryota > Metazoa > Annelida > Clitellata > Crassiclitellata > Lumbricidae > Aporrectodea > Aporrectodea caliginosa. Next base: position 529,710 of record JACEVL010000818.1, read on the forward strand.
AAACGTCGTCATCGTCCGAAACCAGCTGCTGGAAACTCCACGAGAAGTTGACCGGCATATTGGTAGTTATGTTATACCTAGAAAAACACAATCCATATCCTACTTGAACAACCGGTGCCTATAAACGAGTTCATGTAACCTGCTATAGATGAACTTCTTCCTCTTAATAACCTCTACGGATCCACAGTTTAACGGCAGCTTATGACTACATAGGCCGTTGCCGTCGACAAAGATTATTGGCATATTACAGCTTTTTGTTGTTCCTCTAACAATGACTAACATCATTTCACCCAAAAAAGAATTATCTTAAAAGGTGCAACAGAACTGCTCACCTGCATATATACACATACATATATATATATGCAAGCATAAATACATAAATAATATGTACATACACATGTACATAAATACATACATAATACAATAATACATACATAATACATACATAAATGCATACACAGCAGTACACACAAAAAATACATAATTCTTGCATACAGACATATATACAAATATAATACACACATGCACACTATCCATGCATCAATTGATGTCACTGAAAGAAAATTTTCTGACTTGCTTAAGGTCCCTATACAGTAACCATCTCAGGGGAGGCTTGAACCCATACTCTCCATGTTACATAATACATACATCAAAAGCATACAGTCACACATACACGTAGTACGTATACATACCGGTACATACATACAAGAAACATATAGTATTTATATTTGAGTCTCTACCTCAACCGCGAGATCTGTTCTTCAACTTACGCATAAATGGTCAGCATTAGCACAACCTGAAATACTTCTTCATCAACTCACAAGTATTTTGTCTTTGGTGTGTTTCCTGTCCACGAGTTGATGACATCCAGCTCCTTCCCAACATGCTAACAAACATCAGAAAAAACACAACCCTTACAGATTAGCCTATGCAACACTACGAGACATTACACTCACTAGATCGTACTCTATGTACAGTATTCAATGTTCATGTATGTATGTATACATGCATTTACCACGAAACACTAAACAGTCAACTTCATGTTATTACTATGATTAACATCACACTAATTAATTCACTGCAAACATGCAGGCTGCTAGAAAACAAGTCTTTAATTGCTAGCAAAACAAGATTAGAGAGTGATAGAGGTTCTGCAATGCATATCATTCCATAAATAAATGTGACTGAAAAGCATACAACATAAAGCATTTAACACAGCAAGGTCATTATAAGAAAAACATCTTTAACCACCAACTGCGTGAATTTTGGCCAACTCACTACCTTAGAAGCAATTTACCAGTCAAACAAATTAATATTAATTATTTACATAATGTGGGAACGAACCCTCAGGATTTACAAAATTCACAGCAAAAAAGGTCTGGAATCGTAATTTCCAAATTTCTAAAGCCATTGGAAAGGTAATTGGCATTTCTCACTATTTCTTATGATTTTGTAATATTAATCATAAACTTCAAATTTCTAAAACATTACTCTAAACCTCAGTGCAGGACTCCAGCTTATTCACAAACACTGCATCTCATAACAAAACATCACTCAAAGGTGCTAAGCAGCTGTATGTTAATATACAATGCAACAACAAATACAACACAACTGCATTTGTTATTGCCCTCCTTCAAAAGTTCAGCAGTGCACACACGACCGTAATGACAGAACATGGAAGGCATTGAGTAATTGTGTGTGAAGGACTTGCTCAAGGTCCTTACACAGGACCACCTGAGACGAGACTCGAAGCCGTAGTCTCGGAGTTAAAGGTCGAGCGCTCTAACCATTTGGCTACTGTGCCTCACATAGAAATATAGAATGCTGATGACAGAGAAGCCATCTCCAACCTGTATGAAGAGGAAGCTGCATTGGCCGCTGCAGATCAACTCAAAGACAAACGAGATAGTTCCAAAGACGACAGAGTCTGCCGTGATTCCAGCCATGTCACTCATCGTCATCGCCTGCTCGCCCCCGCGGAAGCCACCGACACGCAGACTGACGAGGGAGTAAGCGTTCGCCTGGTTTCCCTTCAGAGAACGGATGTGGTCGTTGGCAGCGGTCCAACCTTCTTTGACTGCACAGGTCTTTCCTGAAAATGACATCCACAGGCTATACATGACATAGCAATTGAATATCTGATCATGTACCCCTTAAACAATCATTCATTCAGATGCTTACATAGCATGCCTCTTAGATACCTACTCAGAGGAACCCCTCGCCCAACTCCAGCGATAAAGAACCATTTTCAAATACTTGTAAAAGGTGTAAGCAGAGTCCCTAGTTAACCCTTTAACGACGAGCTGCATTGGTTGCCCATACGCTTCCTACGCTCGTCGTTAAAGGGTTAAAGTTAAAGTAACACTCATTTATTCATTCATTTAAGTATTTATATAGCACCTCTTCAAGGAAACTACTCAGAGTGCTCCCGACTCCAGCACGGTCAAAAAGAACAGTTTTCAAGCGCTTGTAAAATGTGTCAGAGTGACCTAGGGAATAGGCACAGCTCAAGAGGGAGGCCATTCCATACCACCGGCCTACCACAGAAAAAGCACGACTTTGCAAGATAGAGGTACGAGCCAACGGGACTGAGAGCACCCCTTCCTCACCGAGCATAGGCAGCAACTACTCTGAGTACCCGAAACAGGCCGACAAAGGTCAAGTAGGTAAGTTGGAGCGGGGTCTAGCCGGCATCATAGATATCTGAAGGATGGTTATTCCACATAGTCGGCCCAACCACAGTTTGTCCCTTCCACAGTTTTGCAAGTGCGTGAAGTCTATTATTCAACAGTAACTTCACTGATTCGGGTCGGGACCGCTACTGATCAGTCCTTTCTTGAAATGGCACCTTATAAATGTCAGATTACAGTAACAATTATTATAACTCAGGCCAAACACAGAACAGACCACACAACGTAACGAAAAGAACTTACCAGTTGGTGACAAACAGAAGAAACTAATGTTTGCGTCTTCTGGCAGATTGTTCCACCACTGGAAGAGAACCCCAGTTTCTGCGGCAGTGGAACCCGGGCAGGCAGCACAGGGCTCGATGCCATTCGAGTACTGATTCGGAGGACAGAATTCGCACTTTCCGTTAACCATCTGCATTCCTGGATTGCATGGCGGACACTTTTCCAAGGGTCCAAGCGCAGGCAGCTTCACGGAGTCCGACTTGCCTGGGCTGCAGATGAGCGGCTCAATCCATTTGTACATCTTCTGCGTCTACGTTTAGAGACAATGCAGTGACATGCGCACAAAATTATACATATATACATAAAATATATACAATACAGTTATACATACTATATTACATCTGTTAAGTGCTACTAGCATCAAGTGATGGCACTGAGCAATTGTGAGTGAAGGGCTTGCTCAAGGTCCCCACACAGTAACCATCTCAGAGGAGGCTCGAACCTGTACTCTCTCCACTTACAAGGCAAGCGTTCTAACCAATCAGCTACATAATGTATATATACATACATGCATGCACTATAGCATTATTTTGAATATTATATTATTCATTCAAAAATTTATATCATAAAACAATGCAACACAGCATTATAAATTTAACTACAAATACTATAAGTGAAATTATAAATATCAGAAAGATTAGAAATCTAAGTATAACATTGTATAAATTTTATAATAAATGTTATAAATCCAATTACAACTATTCTACTAGGTCAACAAACAGACGATCAGCGTCATGCCTATAATGACGGCAACGACACATACACAGCCAGTGAGGAAGCCAATAGTTGCTACATACCAGTCCATCTTTGTCACATGGAGTATTGTAGTCAAAATAGTCGTCAACAGTGCATGCCTTTCTCTTCGAGCACGTAGATGAACCAATGTCTAAACAAATTAACAAACACCTTTAGTATGTCTAACATGACATACTGTAGAAATATATGATTTGTGCATATAATTACAATTATTACTGCATAAGTGATTTATAGATGCTATTTAAGATACAAATAATATACAAATACATATATATATACATACAAGTAAATGCAGAATTTTGCTTGAAGTGCTCAGACACCAGATAAAGACCCTGTAATGATACGGGTGATGAGTGATGACCAATGATGATGCACATCATGATTGATTATAGTAATGATGACGATGATGATATGACTACAATGAAAATCAGGCTAGGCTTATAATGATGATAATAACGACAATTATGATGATGATGGTGATGAAGCCCAACAGTTCAATATTAAGCCCAACGACGAACGGCAAACGTGCTAGCACTCAGGCACCATGTTACGTGAAGGCAAACCATCCCACAAGACAACCCAAGGTACAGAGCATAACCCAAACTGACAGAGCCATCCACATAGCAGCACAAGCAATGACAGACACAGAGGAAGAAAGCCATAAACACCAAGCAGATGTGTCGCTATCGACAACTCAGCACATGAATTCATTCATGACCGACCAAGCTTCAGGATCTCGAAGCCATAACTGCGTCTCCCTAATAAATATTTATGCAAGCGAATAAATCATAAAGTGTCGGCAAATGCAACAAAAGCAGCTATTGTGAAACTTCTGTCAAAACACGGCCGAGTTGCTAAAGCTCTTGAGAGAATGCCGAGAAGATGAACGATTTCTCCAAGCGTTTCATGAACATTTTACCCGAGTATTCTTCCTGTGGATTGCAGTCTATGCACTTCTGGGCACCTTTTGTTGAGAAAGTGTTTGCCAGACACTCCAGACAGAACGAAGAGCCTTTCTCGCTGTAGGTGCCAGCCGGACACAGAGTGCACTCGGAAGTGTAAGCAACACCTACAGTCAAAAACCCAACAGTCAGCCTCTTCGAATCTGTTGTTTATCATCTGCCGAGTTTCTCATTAAAACATGACCTTTGAATGTTTCAGAAAGCATCTGAAACTTATGTAAGACTTCAGCTCTGTAATTACCTGTGCAGGCTTCCATAAACCTCGTTTGATATAGTTGTTGAATTCAGAATAAGATTTAAACTGGCCTGTTTGACCTACAAAGCTCTAACGAGCACTCTCACCCACTTCAACCACTATTATCTCCATACGTCCCTTCCCAGAGTCCCATTACTTAGTTAAAAAATCTTAATTACCCAGCACTGCTCTATTGAAACACTTTAAGTGCTAAAATGTCTCCTAAATAAGCTTTAGGTAAAAGCAAAACAATGAATGGGATGAATGGGACGCTTTGTAGCAAGTGACATGTAGTAGAGTAGTATGCATATATCTAGAAACTAAGGATAGAATCTCTTTACGTATCGATCAAAAGTGCTGCCTCCCCAGTTTTTATTACTATGCATTTATTAAGCACCACAATCTAATGGCCAAACATCAATCGATGGCGCCGAGCAACTGTGAGCAAAAGGACTTGCTCAAGGTCCCTAAACAGTAAACACCTCAGATGAGGCTCTCTGTGTTACAAGGTCTATCCAATCACCTACCATGTCCCTCTCTGAGTACTCTCTAAAGTTACCTGAAAGCAGCAACGCCCATACAACACACACATTGGAAGGGTTCAACCAGCAGTCCCATCCAGGGTCGACATTTGACACTGTGAGTGGTTAACCTTAGTGAGAATCAGTAAGCTCAAGACAACTACTGGTGGTAAGGAGACAAGAGGATCTCATACCCATCACTTCGACCTTCTGAATCATCACGTTTTTACGCAGCTGTGGCTTGCCAAGTGAAGTCGAGAAAGCCCGCCAGTAAAGTCGGTTGACGCCTGAATTGAGCGGTACTTGTTCCTCTCTCCAGATTCCCTCTTCGGTCGTCTTCAGATACCGACTTCGCGTCTTGTCTCGGATCGTCTGGCATTTGCTGTTCTGAACCTAGTCGTATTTTAACAGATAAGACACACTTTAAACCTCTGCAGTCAATCTTCTCCATTTTCAAATGACAATAGACTACTTTTCTGTATATGTAAGTATTTACCAAGACAATTAGTTTAACGCCTTTTACGTACCTCAGAAAAACGCGGTACGCCTGGCTATCGAACTGAACAAGACAAGTGCATTGGAAGACCGTTTGAAAGCATTTGTTGCACACAGACAAATGCAACAGTTTGTAATTCATACAGTAGTCATTCAAAACTTCTACTAAGAGATGCTAACAATCTTTTACCTTGATATGAGAAAGCCTCTAAATTTTTGGAGTAGCTGGATACATTAATTTATCAATACAACATTAGAATTTCACTGGATTACAATTTTTAAGTGAATTCAATAAAAAGACATAATATTGAAAGAAATCCGATCATTGTTTTTCAATATGGTTAGAATGCTTGACTGTCAATCGAGAGGTCGGGGTTCAAATCCTGCCAGGGCAGAATTTTTGGCTCTAGATTTCTGCTCCATGTGCGTCCCCTAGCCAACTGAGCCATAATGAATACACCAAGCATACACTGTCAGATGAGAAGATGAGACGGCGAGGCAGAGGACTGACCACCCACCCTTCAAATGCTGAGGCTAAGAAAATGCAGTTGCTAACAGTTCATACTCATGGCAGCCTCAAGGCTAGCTTAAGGGACTCTTCTTCTTCTTCTTCAAAATATGCCAGATGAGAAAAGCAAATGTTTCCATTTGGATGTTTTCTTAATAAGCTCGAATACCTCAAACATGAAGAGCAGTGTGTCATCAGAATACTGGTAGGTGAAGGTCACAGATCCAGGTCGAACAAGGTTAACTACATACACTAACACAGATGTACATTCCGACAGATCGGTCAACAAGTACTTATCACGAGGAAGCCAACCAACGCTATATCCATAAAAACAAAAGAAAGATAAACAGATCATTATAAATTCAATCACAAATACTTAACAAGAAAAAGTTTTCAGTTAGCATTATATTCCTTAAAATTTCTAAAATATATTTAATATTTTTTAAAACCATTTTTATGCATGGCAGAAACTCAGAGAATAAATTAATGCAGATTATCAGATTTATTTAATAAGAGAACTGTACTGAACCAATCAACAAGTGGAGATTTGAATCATTATTATTATAATCATTGTCACCATACACACATACATAGATACATACTTACTCACACATATAAACGTTCAATTACATACATACATGCATACATACACATTCATATATGCATACATACATACAAACACACAAATACACACGCATACATACGTATACACACACCACACACACAAACATACATACCTGTACACCAACAAACATACATAAGTATTAACTCCCAGTACAAGTGTTTTGTGAGATACTTAAAATGCACTACATTAAGTGTCATCATACAGACACACATATAAATATCTGTGAATTAATTATGTTTTATCATGGTCCTAATTGTCAGTATACATATAATATGTATTGCTGCTTCACGACAGCATCAGAAGAGCTTCAAACTGACAACAAAAGCCCACTGTATTCAAATTGAGCAATCTTCAGCCACTGGTGAAACAAAGGCAGAGAGAGGACAAGATGTTGGCTATGATCCTCATAGAAAAATCTGCTACAAGTCCCACGGTCTTATATACATGTGGTTTGGTGAATGTTCCTTCTCTGTTGCTGGACCCACTGCATGGAACAGTCATCCTGATCACGTGAAGAATGCGCCATCTCTGGAGACATTCAAATCACAGCTCAAAACCTATCTTCTTTAATCAATCATATGACTGCCAAATTGACTTTTTACACTCATGCACAGTACCCCTGCTTCGGCATAAGCTGTGCTACGGAGTATTTAACAAGTCTTATTTTTATTACTAATATTAATATTAAGTTGCTCATGTTACAGGCTGCATGACAGTCTGTTCCCCAGAATGATGTAAAGTAATGTAATGTAACAAGGGACCGACAGTGTTACATAATACATTGTGGCAGCACAGGATGGCAGAACATACATGAAGAACATACACATACATGTAACTTGTGCTGCAGTGATTATGAAAAATGAATGAAAAAACCAGTACCCAGTGCAGTTAGCTTTTCCACCACTGTTGTAGTGTTGAGGGGCATAGACAGGATTGGAGAACTCTTCCAGTTCAACAGAGAAGCCAGCTGGTAACTCATCCCAGGAATCGTACCGAATGCCACCTCCAAGCGAATACTGGCCGGCCGGACACGGCTCACACTCCTGGCCATGCTTCAGATCAAGGTACTCACCAGCCTTACACGAGTAATCTGAAACAAGAGCACCGATATTCATTATGGTAAACTCCAAATTTCTAAAGCGTTACTCTAAAGCTATTCACGAGAGCCGTGTCGTATCAGAGGGGTTGTCCGGAGAGTGAGGTCCAGTGGAGTCCCGAGTCTGGTTGTAGAGATCAGAGAGAGGACACAGAGCATCTGCTAAGGCAGATTTCGCTGATGAGAAAGCTTGAAAGGCAGATAGGATGGGTTAGAGTACGAATTGTTGAAGACGTTAGATTTCAGTTAGAGTGGAAAGCCTGTGGGGCAATAAGTGAATAAGCTGGTGCCCTGTGCTTGGCTTTCAAGTGGTGCTGTAGAAGTTTGGAGGTTACGATTACGAGCCAGTAGCAGACGACTGTGGGTGAGTGGCGGTATTGGTGGAGGAACTGCATTATGCGGAATTCACAGGAAGTTCGCTTCAGAGTCGAGGTGCAGTGTGGCATATGGATCTGTTTGAGAACATGAGGCGAGTAATGACTGGCGATGGGAGATAGGAGTGGGGTGGCTGGATGGTGAAGAGTTCGTGAAGGTACTTTGGCTGGGAGTATTGTAGTGAGCTGCAGGGATCGATAGGACTTAGAAGTGGATGTGCTCAGGGATTGTCCAGCACTTTTCTCTGTCAGAAATGTTCTATCAGGCACCTGGCACAGTGCTATAGAAATGTTCAGAAACAATATGTGATGTAAGATGATTGTAGGCGTGTAGTCTGGACATCAGAGAGGATTAATGGACAATATGATTAAGCAGATACAGGACTATAAAGTAGAAACCCAGATGATATGTCAATAAGACCTAGCGAGTAAAGTCAGAATCCAATACTAGGTCATTCCATCTCAGATTAATCATCTGTGTTCAAACTGGATTTTGGTTGTTGGTCTTTTGAGACCATTTTCTTCCCAGTCTTTCGATTCGTTGTTTTTGTCTGCCTGTGTGGATGGCGTGTCATTTTTTAAACCAATTTTCACCACCAGTTGTCAGTTGTGTTTCTCTTTGTGTTTTTTCTGTTGGTTTTGTCACCACTAGTCACCAACATCTTCTTGTTCACATATGAGAGTCATGTCCACACTTTAAGTCCGCCAAACAGCCATGTTTAAGTGCCTGTTAGAAGTTCTTTAAAAAGTGCTGTATATATAAGTGTTATTAGAAAGGTCCAACATATTCAGTGTCTGCGCTGTAGTCGGGAGCGCCTCTGAGTAGAAATCTTGAAGGGGCGCTATAACAAGTGCTCATACATACATACATACATAATGAATGGCATTTGTATGCATACCACATTTTCTTCCTCTAACAGGTGGTTCTGGCTGTCCACCCACGCAAGTGTCTGGAGTTGGCACTGACACCAACCACCTGCCTCCAGAGCTATCACACTCAGTATACTCATAATGAAAATCACTCTACAAATAAAAAGCATCAGTTATATTTATTCTGTTTATCACAACCATCAGCGTAAACATATACAGAGAAAAAGAAAAGCAGTCCCTGAAGCTACACGAAGAGGCAGCCATGGGTATGAAGTGTTAGTGACTTCATGTTTCTAAGCCTCGGCATATGAGAGCATGTGGCCAGTCTTCTCCCTCGCCATCAGGTTTTCATTGTCACTCAGGTTTCAATAATATATATATATATATATATATATATATATATATATATATATATATACATATATATATATCATCCTCCCACCGTCAGTGTACTCATTATAGCTGAGTTTGCTAGCTTAGAAAACCTGATTTTTGCCTCTGCACGGTTGCCAGACGTGGTGGGAGCTTAATGTTTTGGATATAAACTGGGTGTTGTTGATTTCCGATAATATAACAGTCTGCAATACGAAAATTAATACAATTGGCCAGAGTGGTGTTTATTCTCCCATAACAGCTGACCCAATCTAGATCAATTCCACGGAAAATGAGACATAGATCCCCAAAAAACTTTCTGCAATTTGGTTACAATAAAGGTATTATTTAAAGGTCAAGAGACCATAGTGTTTAAAATAACATAAATTGATAAACTTTGTTCATGTGATCGGCGACCATCTTACACTATGTATGTTGACATGTTTTGTGTGATTCTTATACAGAAATATTAAAAGGTTTATTTTGTAAATAACTGCAGCAGTTGGTTGATAGTAGCAAAGAAGTTACATCATTTGGATAGAGGTTCCACTTGGTAAGCATTTCCAAGTTAAACTTTGAACAATTTATAACAGTTCATTTCTGTGACAGAACAAATTTGATTTTTACTTTTCAATGTTATGTCAGTGACAAATATTATGACTTATTAGAATCCAGCCAAAAGTGATACACCAAAAATTCTGAAATTTTTTAAACTTCTGACACAATATATTAAGAATACAACTATATAGAAAAGGAGATGTTATAATTTAAGTAAATGTACAAATAATGCGTCACTGACGTAACTTTCAGACTGTCACTGACGTAACGACTACATGATGGTTACGTCAGTGACAGTAGGAAACTTGCTTAAAGATGGTATATACTTGTAAATATGTACTTCTAAATCAGTAGCTAACATCTTAGCTTCAATTTGAAGTAAGCATCATACTAATAATCATCATTCTAAAAATTTCCTCATAATTGTAAACCATATTACTCATTTAATTTTTGCACACAGGGCAAGATATGGCACAAAAGACTGGAATGGAGCGAACTCGAATGTACCGCATGAAGAAGTTACCAGAGGAGAGGCTGGCTATCAGGAAGAAGGATGTTGAGCAGCAAAAGAAATCAAGACTGAAGTGGGACAAAAACAGAAATCTTAGCCCGAGAGTGCAAAGTATATAATGTGTAAACTTCGTCAAAAGCTGAAAAATGTCGCCACACCAACTGAATCAGACCATGCTGCAACTCCACCAAAGATTTTCTCAGGCTTATGGAAAAGCTGTTAATCGACTCAAAAAATCGCTTCCTAAAAGTCCGCGGAAGAAAGTTGCCCTCGTAGACATGAAGGACCTACTGGCCAATGTTTTCCATCCGTGTTGTGGAGGATGGCGATGGCCTACTACTATTATTAACTGGTACAAGATGTCATCTTTGGAGAAGACAATTGGAGCGCCAATACCAGTCACCTGAAGGGGCTTGTTTACTTTCAGTGGAGACATTGCAGCATCCAACAACACTGGATTAAAACATTCTTGCATTATTATGAACTATAACTAGTTAATTTACTGCATTTTGTCTTTAGTTTTCAGAAGCGTTACGTCAGTGACATTTAAATGTTACGTCAGTGACATTTGGGCACCATGAAAATTATGACATTTACGACTGCTAGACAAAATTTTTTAACTTTCTGTGTATTCTACAACCTGTACCAATAATTTTAAAGACATTAATAACATTTTTGCAGTGAGGTTTCAGAAGAATATGATGTTTTCATAAAGCACAATTTAAATTAGGACGTCAAAACATGTTACGTCAGTGACGACACAAAAAGACCGTTTTTAAAACTAGCTAAGTACATTTTCTGCCAAATCTTTGTTGGCATTTAAGAAGGACAATATAGTTAAATTCTTTTGCATTACAATTTTTTTCTAAACAGCGATATCATAGTGTGCTGGAAAAAACCGCTGCAACATTTCTGTATGAATGTTACGTCAGTGACGGTGGAATGCACCTCTACTGGATCAGGGAAAGGATTCTTTGGAAGATGGGACTTTAGTTTTAAATGGAAAGCATGAGGAGTTATCTATACAAGGGCCTGAGATGATGGTGGGTATACAACAGGAGGGGTGAAGGAACACAGAATATAAAGAATTCAGGAAGGAAATCATTTCAGAGTTGATGTCCAGTGTAACATATGGATTGGTTACAGTACTCAAGATGTTACTGGGGACAGACAAAAGCAAAGTAAGAAAAATGATCGAGTAGAGTGGGGTGACTGGATGGTGAAAAGATGGCAGAGAAGGCCATAAGTATAACAGAAAGTATTTGCTCATAACATAAATGTAACCATATGTCATCACTGTCCACCATGTAACTTAAATATGCTAATGAGGAGCTTGACCAGAGCTTGATCATGAAAGAAAAGGTCAATTTCAGGGACCTCATAAAAAAAATTACACTAGACCAAAGCATGCAAACATTACATTGTTAACATTTTCTGTCACAGTCAACATAAAAAGTATATCTCACATCATCAGCAAATAATTAGGCCTACCTCGTATTACTGAGATCATTAGCAATTAATTATACTTTATAACTGAAAACGTCATTGACAACCCGACTAATCAAATACTTGCCTTTCTATTTCTGACAACACTGTTTGCAATAGTTTATTAATGTTAGTCTTAACCAATTAATATTAATTAATTAATTCTTACCGATCCGCATGGCCGAAGATCGTCAGCGAAGGCGCCGAGCCCGGCCAACAGGGCCACTACAACCGCCAGCAGTGACCTCATCTCTCACCCCCTGGGACGACGACCGCTTTCCGGATCTAAAGACGGATGCGAAAATTCCTTTCTAAAACGACTTCCTCTGGCCTTAAACGTGTCCTTCTTACTCTAATTATTTATTTATTATTTAATTATTCGCAGATAAAAGACCGGAGTTGTTTTAAGTCGAAGCAGAATGTTACACGCGACCGCAAATCCCAATGAGATGCAGATGGAAACGGAGCCACTGTGATCGCCAAACGCCACCAGACGCTTCGCCTTTCTACAGAAAATAACCGTAAATTATGTACAGCTGTAGCCAACGGAGATTTAAATTTAAAAGACGAGATGATCGTCGTGCGTAAGTCAAAGTAAATTAAATCGATCAAACAGCCACGCACAATAACTGCTAAATCAACAATGGCTGTCCGTGTCTTTGACGAAGCTACAACTCAATCGCATTTGGTACGATAAGAATTACGAAGCTCTTAGATGGAAATTTTTTATCCTTAATGCATTCCATTCGAAACTCTTCGTATTATATGAGGTGCAGTTGTCTCGTATCCATGTCATCCAGCCTCCAGCTTTACGGTTCTCGTTACGAGGACCGGTCAAAAATAGACTTCCCATCTGGAATAATTATGTTCTCTAAGTAGTATCTTCATTTATTCACAAATGTTATTGTTGACAATTGTTAAAGCAACAAACTTGACGACATATTACATAAATAAGGGTTCAGTTAGCATGACTTGCTTAATTAAGATGAAATATTAATTATTTTTTTAATCTAATCTAATACTTCTAAAGCTCCAATTTTCTAAAACTCAAAGTCATCATCAGTCGTTGGTCATTTCATTACCAAATCGAACTTCCCATACTCTAGCATCCAGTGTTTTATTTGTCGGAGGGGGTTCGAGATTCAATTCCCCCTATAGTTCTTCGTCTACCCCTCAGCTAAGTAACTGAAAAGATGTTGGGAATTAAGAGACTAAAACATCTCATGATTCGTCAGCTGTTTCGTGTACATAAATACGACATTAGATTTTGACCTGCGTTCTTGTAGAGTGTAGCCTACTAGACCTACTTTGGTAATCTGTAAAATTTTCAACCTCGCCCGCACTTTTGACAAACTTGTATAGTCTGTAGGCCTATAGAACAGAACACTGCCAACATCCCAGCATCGGCATGTAGGCCTATAAACAGGGCTTAAACGGTTAGCCTAGTTTGAAGTTTGAACGGTCAGTGTCATCCTGCTATGTTCATCCGTGGGACGCAAAGATGTCCCGCAATTAATGTAGGCCTACGTACTGCCATGACTGTTTTAATCAAGTGACTCTGCTGCTATAGGGTTGAACCACGGACTAATCAAAACTAAGTTATCGCTGTACAGCTCACAGGCGTGACATTTCCGCTCTCAAAATGAGGTTTTCATAATAATAATATTATAACACTAGGCTAATAATTAGATTGCGTTTAGTTTATGACTGCGCCAGAATATGCTGGGCATTAATTTTTATGCTGCCAGCTCCGTTCATAAGCACTTAGTTTCTGTAATTAGGCCTAGGCCTACTCGTGGATAGCTTAGAGGCATGCGTAATTAGGCTAAATAGTTAGCCTACGTATGTGTGTATGCATGGTTAGAACTTAGAACCTTTGCGTGGATTCAACACAGGCAGTCTAAATGTTGTCTGACTGTACACTGGTGTGCACTGCGGTAGACAAAGGCTAGACTAGACCGTATACTAACATTGTTCTAAAGCCACCGCCTATCCAACAAGCTGGGCCTTGTTAGTTAAAAACGTGTATCACTCGAGAGTGCAACGGTAAATGGTGGGAGGGGGAGCGCATTAAGCACGGGCCGCGTGCGCTGCATGTGGCTCTAGCTAGGCTATTACTGTATGTTCAGTTGGGGATGCTTTGAAGCCAAAGATTTATAACGGCGGAGGCGGCGGGCTCTTAACCTATTGCACTGGCCGCTCAACTTTTACAATAGCAACCGCATACAACATTAATTCGAGCATCTAATTATGTCAGCATAATGTATGCACCACCTGCGTGCCACATTCTTATGCATATATATATATATATATATATTATATAGTCATACTATCAAACACTAGGCATGTACCGGTCGGTATATGGTGTGCATGTGGTATCGTTTGCACTGTTACAGTTTGTGTCTATATTAATATGTAAGGCTTATGCAAATACAATAATTTAATAAATTTATGTATCTATGCATGCATTTATTCATGCACATGTGTATATGTATATACATGTGTGTATATGTATATGCATGTGTGTGTGTTATTATAGGAGCAAAATGTATGTATGCACTTGTAGACAGCAGCCAGATGGGCACATAATAGATAAGCGATTATTAAGATGATTTTGCATGGGATAGTGTACTGGTTAGAATGCTGGACTATCAATTGTGAGGCCAGAGGTTCAAAACCCTGCCAGGGCAGAAATTTGGTTCGAGATTGCTGCTCCACCTGCACCCCCTACCCAACTCAGCTATAAAGATTACAATGGCCACCCACCCTCATATGCCAGGCTAAGAAATGAAGTGACTAACACTTCATACCCACTGCTGCCTCTCATGCTAACAGACTACTCTTCTTTTTCTTTGTGTACATTACTGGCATCAATGCGTCCAAACACTGACTCATACTGAGGAACAGGATGCACTATAGGCACCCTGACCACCAGTGTTATTTCAGTTATGGTTTTTCAGTTACAGTTATAGTTATCTAATTTATGATTTTTCAGTTAAAGTTATAGCTAAAGTTAACTGAAATCAGATTTTTCAGTTTAAGTTATTTTTTATTTTATTTTTCAGTTACAGTTTCAGTTATTTCTCTTTATTTTTTTTCAGTTATAGCATCAGTTATTTTTTTCACAATTCATAACTAATGACACACTGACCACAAGTATTGTGAACAGTCACCAGAAATATTTACGCAGTAAATCAATGCGATTTAACGTATTGTCGGTTTACTTTAAGGAAAACACGACGTTCCAGATTAACACTTGCTCTGTTCCGACAATTAGCGTGCCACACTCGTGGTTTTCAACGTCCATGCCAGCAACGGCGTGACCACAACATCGACTTTTGTCCTCTGCGGCTTCGTAAACAAAATGTTTCCACGCGCCACTTTCTACTTTTGGACCACTACTTGGCTTAAACATTATTCTCGTAGTCGTGGATTGTTTAATGAATTTACGGTTTAGCGCCAACGACAACACAACGAAAGGAAAAGGAACCGAAAGTGAAACGAACATAGAAAGCTGAAAAGGAACCAGAAGTGACACTAGCATAGAAAACTGAAAAAGAACCAGAAGTGACACTAGCATAGAAAACTGAAAAGGAACCAGAAGTGAAACTAGCATAGAACTGACCGTAGACTAGAGTAGGATTACCATTCAAACAGAAAGTAAGAAAAACACTCATGTTTTATTTTTCAGTTAACTTTTGTTATTTTTCAGTTATACAGTTTTCGTTTTTCAGTTACTATTACAGTTTCAGTTATTCAGTATTTTTCAGTTTCAGTTATAGTTACAGTTAACTGCAAGACATTTTTCAGTTATTTTGCCATTTCAGTTACAGTTAATAGAAATAACACTGCTGACCACTCCCCTAAAGGGCAAATCCCAAAACGGGAATTCTTTCCAAAGCTGCAGTATTGACTTACTCCATGGCACCTTTACACCTCTTTATTATGCCAACCCGTAAAACTGTTCATCTAAATTTCAGGACCCAATTTTTTACTCTGGCCTTTACATGTGTAAAGTGTAAATGTACACGTGTTTCCATAGCAACCTTATGGCCTTGACCCTGTTAATTTTTCAGTGAATTGATTGGGTGAGATCCTTCACCATCCCTGCCCATGTGAATGGGTGGCTCCATCTTTACCCCAGATTCAGACTTACTGACTCAGTACATTTAATATGTGCCTTAAATAAAGAAAATGTTTTGCTTATAAGGTCACCACTTGTAAACGTAATGTCTGATAATTGAGGATATTAGTGTTCTAAGAAAGCTCGTCAATACAAATTGTTTGGTGTCAAAATGCATTTACTGTAACAGTAGCGTGATGCTTTAATAAAATAAAATACAATCCTCTGAGTAGATATCTTGGACGGGCACTATATCAAGTTTCTTTGATTGATAAACTCACATGCCATCAGGTTACAGGACAAAATTTACAATCAGACACTTGTTGACAACTGAACATTTGTCTGATCATATATTTTAGTGTGGTTCTTCTATACGTAACACTGGGAGGCTAGAAAAGGTGTCCTGTAACTGTTCCGCAATGGATGTGTTTGAATCAAACTATCCTTAACATTCAGGACCACATTCCTGAGATTCTGCAGAGGTGTTGAAGCTTAAACAAATGGCTTACCTGACATATGCTTCTGCATTATATCTATGTAAACAACGTTTATGTGTAAACAAGCGTGTTGTCTGCCATTCTCTCATTTTCAGTTGCTACTTATTACTATAAAGAGTAAAATTAGGAACTGTAGGTCTGGGGTTTTATATTCATTAAACTACACAAACTCGATTGTGATAAAACAAATATTAACAAATATTATCAAAGACAATGTTTTCTAGCAACGTACAATGAACATCCTAATCCTGCCTACCAACATCATAAAACCTTGTCTCCATGGAAACTATCATTAGTAGCACATGTGACATGTTTCGGTGTCACACAGAGTAACTCGTGAAACGTTTGCCTTCGACTAAAGGTACCCTGCAACACGTTTGATGTTTCAGGTAGGTGGTGCATACCCCAGGAATATATGTTCACGCTGGTCCCGTGCTTACCGACATTATACATACTGGACACACTAATGTGCTACACTTCCAGACATTGACATTAACTGTGGATCTGTAATTCACCCACAGAGTTGCTGCCATTGACTAAAATTTAGTTTTTCTAAGACTTCAACCACAACATGGCATGAGACAGTCATCTGACAAAGTATACAGTTGAAATTTGCCATGGGTGGTTGCATTTGGGAATTCTCTGCCAGCATCATATGTCACTTGAAGTAACAGCATAGGTGGTCAAACGCCATAGCAGGAACTGTTACCATAACTGTTACCAAGATCAGCGCCTCTGATCTTGAGTGGTGCTATATAAATACTCGATTACGATTACGAATGTTAAAGGCATCTAAATGCGCCAGCACCAATGAAACGAACAACTGTTACAGATATTATGCACTTGGTATCAGCAGGTAAAAATGAAACTCGCGTTCGGCCGATAAAACTTACAGGACAAATATTTACACATGAAATGACCAGTCACAGCAAACATTGCGACCTAAACTCAACCAGACACTTAGTGTTGAATTAAGATCCAATAAAAATTTATTGACTCAAGGCCAGATTCAGGTTGGCAAGCCCCAACACGCAAGAAGTCGCCCAGTCAGACACACTAACTAAATATCCCGAATGACACAAGGTATTTCATTCACATTCACAAATGAAGTCACAACAGCAAGCATTGTTAACCCCTTCAGTGCCTTACATGACGTCTTAAGACGTCATGCTGACTAGGTGCTCACTGTGCCTTGTAAGACGTCTTTAGACGTCAATTTTATGTTGACTGCATTGAAAGCGTGGCACTGCGGGTATAGTACTGAAGTCGTGTGGATGGCACTGCAGGAACACATGTGATGCCTGTAGGCTACTTTGGGCTACAAAAAATTTTTTTCCCGCGGTATTTTCGGCCTGGCTGTGCTGTGTAGGGATGACGTTGGGTTTTTCCAGTGAGTTGATAAATTGTTATTGTTAGGTTTTTATGTAGAAGCGTGTAATATTGTATTATAAAATGAGTAAAGCGAAATATACGACTGCAGAAGTGTTGAAAAAGTTACTGGTGTCAGATGACGAACACGACAGTAGTGACGGCGACGATGATGGATCCGAAGTGTCGGATTTGGAAGGAAGTAGTGATTCGTCCAGTGCCGAAAATGAAAGCGATATGGTCTGGTATAAAAAGCTGGGAATTCATTTGTTACAGCTTGCCATGCTAAATGCCCACATTCTGTACAAGAAATCACACCCCCAACCAAAGTTGTCATACTTGGAGTTTACTAACGAAGTCATACAACAGCTTCTTCAAAGAGACGCTCATGATGATCCGTCTTCGTCGGAATTTATGCCGTGTGAAAATGTGTTGCGCCTCACAGAACGTCACTTTCCCACTAAAATTCCCCTTGTTGGTCAACAGACAAAAGCAATGAAACGCTGTAAGGTCTGCTACAAGAAAAGTAAGATTCGTCGTGAGAGTCGTTACACATGCACCAAGTGTCCATCGAAGCCGGGACTATGTGTTGACAATTGCTTTGAACTATACCATTCGAAACACAAGTTTTGGAAGTAAACAGTATTCTACATCCATAGAATGCAGAATGTAAATATGTTATTAGTGTTGTGCACAAGAAATATTAACATTGTGAAGACTGGAAGTTACAATATATAGACATTCTATCACGCTAATAATACGCTTCCATGCCTGGCACAGGGGGTACCGGAAACCGCAAAAATACCTGGCAGCGAAAGGGTTAAAGGGCACTCTTCAAGAATTGCCCTAACCTGCAGCTTTGATGCATAGCTTTTCATTCTCAAACAATTTCGCCCAAACCTCGCAGTCAACCCATAAGGCAAGGACCGGTAAACGTTCAACAACAGTCCACAGTTGCCTAGTCGTGAAACAGAATGATCTTCTCCTTAAACACAGTAATTGAAACAAAATTATTATTGTTGTTGTTATTAATTAGAAACTAATATAGCATCAGTGTCTAACGCACAAGGCATCAATTGATGGCACACCAAAAACAACCATATAAATAAAATCAACAAGCAGAAGGTGGATAAGCCAGCTGAAAAGTTAAGAAATGCCAAAACTATCCCTTATAACTTTGGCATAGCTCTGAAATTTCCCCAATGCACCGAGATTCACACAAAACCAATAGCGCCTTCTTTCACCATCTTTGGTAGCCAAAGCTTTGTTCATACCGTCCTGTGGTCGGTAACACAAAATCATAACCAAATTCTCCCTGTCAGGCATAAGGACTTGGGAGACAATTCTCTCCTGATACTAACTCCCTTGAAACCACATGTACATTTGCTTGCAACATCGCAGTTATGTCCTGACAAACAACAAATCATATATTGTGCATCAATACTGATATAAAATTATGACCTGTATTCATAAAAAATACAATAAAAGCCAACAACAACCATGAACAAAATTAATGTACCACCATTTCTGTTCTATGGTCTTCCTACGTTCTCCAAATGTTCCCAATTTTACCATTAAAGATTCAGGTTGTTTACCAGTCAAAGACAGGACTTTCAGGTGACACTGGCCAGTCAAAAACTGGACTTTAGAAGACACTAACTGGTCAGTCAAAGACAGGACTTTCAGCAGACAATGACCACTCAAAGACAGGACTTTTAGATGGCAGTGACCACTCAAAGACAGGACTTTTAGATGGCAGTGACCCGTCAAGAACAGGATCTTTCTCTTATATAGTCCTCAAATCACGACAAGACTTTGAGGCTTTATGATCCCATTAAAATAATTTGGGTAAAGGCGACCTAGCAAACATATGAAAAGAAAATTAACCAATCAGAGACAGGGCTTAAGATGAGCCAACCAATCTGATAGCGATGGATAGTGCATTTAAGTGAGCTGACCAATCAGTGACAGGGTTTACCTAGAGACCAAGCAAAGAGACCTTTAGGTCGGTTGACCACCAAAGACAGGTGTACTGAAAAATCAAAGGTGAGCTGGCCAATCAGAGACAGGCAATTTCTCGGGCGCTTGCCAATGAAGCACAAGAGCTTACGTTTAGCAGGTTAGAAACCAAAAGCGGGACTTTCAGTGAAGAATTGAAGGTGGTGTTTTCACTGCAGTTGAGAAAGACAGACCACCCAGTGTCTGAGTCATAGATGCCAACCATCAGAAACTTTTATTTTTTATTCCGAGAAATGCTAAGAATTCAGAAAAAAGTATTTGTAATCGAACCCTTGACCAAACATTATTTGGCTGCAATATCTTAACTAGTCTAAGTATCAAACAAGCATTCAGAACTATATTCCCTATTGACTTCTGTTACAAATTTAGGCACTATAGCAGACTCATACAGCGCAGGTCTGCTTTCAAACCATGCTATACGAAATCGCGAAACTTAAAGTCAATAATTTTAACAATTTTCTGCCTTACAGTATTTTGTTTGTCTGTTTCACAACATTTTCCATGGACACAATAAAACAGAAGAGCCAGCTGGCTCAGTCCACCCATCCACACCACACAATACAATTGTATTTGATACAATACAATACTGTATTTGATATTGCCCTCTGTCCAAAGTTCAGAAGTAGCACACACGACCGTTCGACAGAACATCGATGGCCCTGAGCAGTTGCGTGTGAAGGACTTGCTCAAGGTCCTTAAACAGTAAAAATTGTGAATGGGAGGCTCTAACCCTTACTCTCCGCGCTACTAGCCAAGGGCTCTATACATTCAACTATAGAGCTCCACAGATACAAGGAGCTCAAGTTCCTTGGTCTAAGTACATAGATGCAAAATGAATGCCTAAAAACCAGCAGAAAATAGAAGAATTCGCAGTTTTAAATATATAAATGTAGACGTAAGCTTGCCCCTTACAATTTCTTAGTACACATTATGGTCCACACTGAGAGGAACTAACAAATCACATGCCTTTCTAGGAACCCAACCAATCAGAACTTTCAGCAAAGCCATCCAATCAAAGAGCAAATTTCGAGTGAAACCGACCAATCAAATACAGCAACACCCGGTACATAAGCCAATCAAACACAACATAATGGTTGAAACTAACCAATCAGCTGTACCGCAAGGCTAAGGCAATATGTCCGTTCACTAACAGGGCCGACAACGCAGCCTTTATTACCCAGAGTTTGATTGTTTAACAGAATGATCACATAATGGAAACAAGACGCTGGTTCTCCCACCCAATGACACTGTTCTCCGCTAGTTAAACTAAACACATAATCGAGTCTGAGTGAGACTTCTGATTAGAAAACGACTCTCACAAAATAGAAACACAATTCGAGTCACAAAGATGCTGCCTTTCAACGGAACTGAGCAAATACGTCCCACGAGCTCCTACGACTATACCCAACTCGAGACCTTGCGATAATACAAAATGTAGATGTTCTCTTGAACGTCCTTCTTCTCAAGCTCGCGTTCAATATTCACCTTGCTCACGGTTTCGTCATTAAAGAGATACCATTGGCCGTCGCTAGATAACGAGTAAGTGCAGTAGTGTCCTGACTGCACGGATGAGCTATCGCAGTGCATGCAAATGCCATAGAGCGAGTACAGCATTGGCTCTGGATGCGTCTGCCTGACGAGGATGAGCGGCGAAAGGTCGATTGGGTTGACGAAGACCTTGACCCTCGTGTCAAGTTTAATCCCTTTATCGTTGACGAAACTGAAACGAAGCAATTGAACGACAAGACAGTCCGGCAGACGCTGCAAAGTCGTCTGCCTCACGCAGCCGGCGTTTGTCGGCTGTAGCGGGTTGGACAACGCGGGCGTCGAAGGCGTGTACGGCGGGGCCGTGATGCACTGGCCACGGCTGACCCCAACCCCATTGATGGGCGACATAGCTCCCATTCCTGGAGAACAACCAGGTCTCTGCGGGCCGTTAGGTGTGCTCGTCTCGAAATTGTCGGTTCGAATCAGGCACTTGCAGGAATTGATTCTTGGCCGATTCTGTGGGGTCAAGGTTTCTAGCTTTATCAGCTCCTCGAAACAGTTCGCAATGCTGACGATCTCGTAGCCCGACGGAATCGGCAGCATCAGAATTCGAAACGTTTCGGTCGTAACGGAGATGTGGTTGCAACCCTGACAGCAAAAGGCCGACGCCTGCTGTCCTGTAAAGAGATCATCCGCGATTGAATTGTTTTTATTCTTGTACAACATCCAATCGAGATCTGACAGCCTCGTCACTAGATGAACGTATGTGCTGTGGTTGCCTCCGTTGGCGTTTAGTAGCTGAAACATAAAAACGCCTCCACATGAGTTCCACAAAGTTTGAAAAGCAAACATTTATTGTTACTTTTTGTACAATCAAGAGGATTTATTGACGAAGCCCCTCGATCAGTCCCACTCAGTAGTCACATTAATGATCCGCTCCAAGTCTCAATATCACTGAACCTGCATTCTCTGCAGTAAAACCTAAACCACTAATCCCCAATGCCATGTGCAATAAGCAAAATAAAGTTTTGTATGTACCTGGCCATTTGTACAGCGCTTTTTTACTAATACATAAGACCGCTAACAGGGCATTCTAACAGATCTAACAAGATCGTTTGGAAATGTCTCTTGAGTTAGAACTTAACATCAACTGTTCCTTATCCTTGATACACTGCAGTCCAGACACTGGAGAAGTGTTTCTATGTATATTGGATTGGACCTGCCCTGAGCAGAGAACTTGAAGCACATAACATGCAGCATAAGTCTACTGTTTAGGGGGTACGTGATAGTCTAATGGTTAGCATGCTGGACAGTTAATCGAAAGTCGGGGGTTCAAACCCCACCACAGCAGAAATTTGCTTCAATATTCTGCTCCTCCTGCACCCCTACTCAACTCAGCTATAATGAGTACACTGACCGTACACTCTCAGTGGAAAGATGAGACAGTGAGGGAGAGAACTGGCAAACCCGCCCTTGTATACCGAAGCCAAGAAAATGAAGTCACTAAAACTTCATATAATCCATGGTTGCCCGAGTCTTCCTCTTAGGTTAAGGGACAGATCTTCTTCTAAGTCTACTCTCTAGATCAGCGGTTTTCAAACGGTGGTACATGTACCAATAGTGGTATGCAAGGTGTCGCTAAGTGGTATGCAACAGTTTTTTAAATTGGATTTTCTAGGTGTTTATGCCCATCTTTCTTTCATTAGTTATTCTACGTCCATCACGCGCTTCTTTTCTTTAAATTTTCTATACATGTTGTATAACTTTATGCCAGTCTTTATTTCTAATAGTGATTTTATTTTTCCTATTTGCTGATATGATTACATTCTTAAAATTATATATTAATTTTTTTAATTTGTCTACCTAAGACTCTGATACCTGCCCCAGAGGGCCCAGACCCTGCAAGAGAACTTATGATGTTCCCCATATAATAAATTGCAAGGGGAATTAATGTTTTTGATCTGACCTATGCTGGTGGTACGCCAACATTGGATTTTTTCCTGGTGGTACAATAACAATAAAGTTTGAAAACCGCTGCTTTAGATAAGACACTGACTGACCTCTAAATTGCATTTCCGCTTCAAATCATTGATATTTTCGGTTGTTGGGTAGCAATATCTAAACCTGAGTCTATCAAGTGCCACCTGCGCAGAAGTAGTCGGAGGCGAATAAGGAAACTGATTCGCATGAATGCCTGCAACATCAAACACATGCAAAACCAACGTAAAGTCATGACTTTAAATGAAATCATCAGTTTCTAACGAGATGTGTCTTGGCGTAGGCCACATCGATTTCTCAAAGGCTGAAATTGAATTGCCCCCCCAATTAAAACTGTAGTATAAGCACTACGTCCACGTAAACACGACAGAATTCTACCTAAATTGCAGACAGCCTGGCATGCAAAACATTTATCATTAGGACGATTTACTCATGATTATATACTTCAAAATGTACACCAAAATGCGGCTAGCAATTGGTTCAATAAAGGATAAACTTACTTACCTATTTACTTAATTCACCTGCTGGTCTCTCCGTTTGCCAGTTCTCTGACGTTACAGAGGTTCAGTTCAAATCCCATCTTTCCCCAATCACTTTTCCACCGTAGCCCAGTATCTGATTTCGCCGACCTATGATATCAGCTTGGTTTCTCCATCGTACAGTACTAGACTACATCCTCAATTGATGCTTTGTGCACTAAGATAATGGTGAAATAGAAGTCATTCAATTAGATTAGACTGTGATTGTCTAAAGGATTATGATAACAGACTAAGGTTTCATTTGCAAGTCACCATCGCTTGAAACTATGAGTAATATTATCCACACTTATGCTTGATCTTGCACGTGATTTAAAACTTTAGTATTTTTTAATAATTTTTTAATCAAACATGTCATTAGGCAAAATCTAGAAAAGGTCTGCAGTTTAAGTTAGGTTTTCAGTCAAACTAAAGATTCAAACTGACTTTGATGTTTAACCCTTTAACGACGAGCATGTACTAAAATGTATGGGAAACCATAGGCAGCTCATCGTTAAAGGGTTAACTAGCACATAGAATTTAGATTCAATAACCACTCAGTACTCACTAACAAGGGTTCAGACCAGGAACACAAAGACTTCTTTACTGCACTTAACAGTGGAAAGGCCAATCCTCAAAGCCATCCCATAACATTGGTACAAAGAAGTTATCCAAACCCTTTGCATGTCTCTATCTTTGCCGCTGTACTGATTCTTCGGTTTCTTTGACTTTGTCAGCCACTCTATTTCTACCATGTATACATAGCAGTTTATCAGTCTGTCTATCCTTGTCTCTGCCTGTAGCCACTGAAGTGCAATGTCTAACAAACCTTTCATTTTCCCTTTGATTAGCAGCTATTCCACCGAGTTCATCTGACCGCGTTAAAATGAAAGAGGAATATAGACCAATACAGGCTGTGCTCACTTCTGAGAATTATACAATTCCACTCTGTTGTGTTTTAACTACCTCAAAAGAACACACCATTTGAACCTCTGCATCGTATCAATAAAATGGACCAGGCTTTTGGAAGAATTCAAGAAAACAAAAACCAACCGACCTCGTAGAACATTTTCCCGCTCACTTTTCAACTACAGCCCCATATTCTGATCACTCTTAACTCTCGAATTCTGACCTATATTGGATTGTAGACGTCAACTAAATATTTCCCTCAGAAGTGACAATCATCGACCTTGCAAGTTACAACAGTGACCCTTTCAAAGTTTATATTCTGACATGCCTGGAATATTGTAACTCTGTCCTCGCAGGCCTGGTGAAATTCTGCATACGACATTTTCTGTGCCGCCAGAATTGTCGCTAACCCCAATTCTCACATGTTCAGAGTTATATGTAAGAGGCTCTGCACTGGCTTCCAGTCGAGGACAGGATTACCTTCAAGATCCTCCTCATGGGAAGAGCTTCAATAGTTCGTACATCACCAGACTACATCAAAGTTCCTGTCTCTACCCGGCCTAGTCGACAACTGCTGCATTCAGCGGCCCATGGAGACTTGTAGGTGCCACGCTTCCGTGCATTGATGTGCTTTCTCGTGCATTGGACCATCCTGCTGGAACACTCTACCATCAAACATACGTACTGTTATGCCACAGACAGCTGAAGAGACTTAGCCATCTTAAGATGCATCTGCTTAGATGTGTTAGAATGTCCGGTTAAGCACCTTGTGAGATTCTTACAAGGCACTTTACAAATAGCCATTAACACATATACATTTTACTTACTTGTTTATTGCACTCAATACGTGTCCAAGACCAACACATCTGAATCCGAGGTGCAAGATGTGACCCAATAACTTATCCAGGGTTGTTACACTTAGCCAGTAGCGTAGCCAGGAAACAATTTCGGGGGGTTTCCATTGGACATCGTCACAAAAGTTAAGTGTTTTGTATATCGAATACAAAAATAGAAACAAATCTTAAGCAATTTCTTTGTGGGGTTTGAACACCTAAACCCCCATAAACATGCCCACGCACTCAGCAGGGTCAAAGCGAAAGTCACTGGATTATAAACCGAGCATGCTACTTCACAGATCACAGCCGAACACTGTGCAACAGATCATTATAATATATGATTAGATAAGAAGAGACGAGCTTACCCGGTCGGGCGTAGCTGACTACACCTGTTGTCGGCACATTCAGAGCGTCATGCAAATTGCTCAGAAACCAGAGCAGGAATTCCGCAGCGTCTTGCTGTTGTTGTGAATCCTTAGAGTTCGAAGGATCGACGACCAGTTCGAAGTGACCGATGTCGCTGATCGCCTTTCGTAGCGCCCACGTACCTTGCGTTATGTTGTACAAGGGCTGCCCTTCTGGCGTCGCATCCACGATTACCGTCAGCTTAAGAAAAACGTTTACAGCCTCTTTAAGGAAGGTCAGTGCTTCCACGGAAATGTGCTGTGTATGGCCGGAAGCAAGTTCCAATTGGAGCTTATCCCTGAGCTGCGGCGATCGAGCGAGCGCCTGAAGAGTGCAGTTGATGAAGCAGAGGTTCTGGCTGCCGTTGAAGAGTCCTGGAGGAATGGAAGCATCTCGTCCAAACTTATTCCAGATCCATGTCGTGATGGAAGTCAAGGTGTTCGGCATATGAGAGAAGACGTAGTCGGCTGCATCTGCTATCCTGCCACTGTTGCACGTTCTGTCGAGTTTCTTGGCACTGGCAGAATTGCCGACAACTGGCAAGTTCTGAGCAACCGTTCTTGTGTTGCTCAGCGGAGGTATAACCGGAGAACCGGTTCTTGGCGATGGCTGGTTTTTAGCCAGCAAAGGTGCAGTCGATGCAAGAGAAGGACTCACTGGAACGTTTTGATTTTGAGGCAAAGCACCGCCTCCACCAGCTGGGGATGCCCGAGGAGGATTTGGCTGCCATGCTGGAGTAACGGGCGGATTCTGAATGCTGGGTGGTGGAGCACTAGTGGACGCCGTAGTGTCCTGCTGGGTTTGCGCGGACGAGTTGGTGTTTTGACCTCTGTGTTTAAGCGAGTCGTAGTAATCGTGGCAATCTTGCCATGTTGTTCGTAATCCTCGCCAGTAATTTCTACAGAGCATAGATAAATCCTTATAACACATATCGTTATGGATATAATAAGACAATTGAGGTAAGGACACCAAATTTTTAATTCTGCTTTGAAGCGTGACCTCATAATGCATGGTCATTTAAACACTGTTACCCTACTTGATATTGGTTCGTTGATTTACTAGTGCCATTAATAGAAGGCTTCAACTTAAATGTTCCCTCTAAGCTGTGTGGCCGCATTGCTCCTTGTGACTGCGCACACCTAAGAAATTGTCAAACATCAGGTCATCGAAAAATCTTTCCACACATCAAGTTCAGAAACCCACACGCTGAATTTCACCTGATGGCAAACTTGAGTTCTTTATCCTTTAAACTCTGACATGATAACAAATACATAGCAGTGCACTATCTCTGCGCTATTATATCTGCATCTGTAGAGCATAGATAGTGCTTTCCTCACTTGTTCAGGAAGAATGTTCAGGTCGCAAAGGGATTTTTACCCATCCCAAATCACCTCCTCTTTTGGCAGTTGTTCAATACTAACTAAAGTCATAAATATTCTTCTTAAGTAGAGCATATTAGTATCACTTATTCAGGAATAATCATTATTAATAATCATTATTAAAAATAACTAATATTATAATTATTCAGCAGCATTAGTATTATTATTACCATTATTATTATTATTAATAGTAGTAGTAGTAGCCATATCCAATGCTGCATTATAATAGGTAACTTGCACTATCATCAGAATATGTATGTCCTAAAGCTGCATTACATTTTTAATCCACGGCAACTTTAACTCAGAATTCACGTTCTAATGAATATGGCTGTCATGGGCTCCTAAGTTTTTGGAAGGCAAACACAACAATCAGCAATTCACCCAAACACCAACTTTCTTCAGGTTCACTGTACTCAGGTTACATCCTGTTACATTACGACCAACCTACTTCAAACGATTACATTTCTGAATACAATTTCACTTGAAGGGACCATTGCTTGATGAAGTGTGTATCACAATAATGTTGCTATAGGATTAATGATTTCATTAGATTAGATTAGCCAACTAGCAAGAAGGGTTTCTCTCCAATAACCTGCCATGCATTTGTATATTGCTGCTTCTGAATTTCTGTGGCAAAGAAACTACTTACTTACTTCACGGTAACAGAAAAGCACTCACCCAAACTCTTTGTCATGTAGGAAGATCGTGTAGATTACAGTACAGCATGCCAAAGTGAAAAGTATATACGGCATGTGATAAATATAGACAACAGCAGACAACAAGAACAACCCTGCACATTCCAACATCCAAATGGCCTGCCTGTCGCTGCCACTGAAAAAAAAACCAAAATGGTATACTAGTAGTACCCATCAACTGCAAACAAATATTGACATAAGCAGCACTTTCACAAACTAATTGAACTGATTGTGTTCAACATATATCATATAAAATATATATTATATATACATATATATACACACATTATATATAAGTGCTTTGGTTAACTTGGTGCAAGGAGACTTTTTAATATTAGTTTCTTTCCTTACTTGCACAGCTCCAAAATGAACTTTGCAAGACCTCAACTAAGCAAGTGCTGCGAGTTAAGTACTTTGATCACTGCAGACAGTAGTAACCTGTACTGTACTTGACCGCTTAAATCATACTCTAGCACTCATACACACTTTTAACAGCCTGCACAAGTATTCAAATAGGGCCATCACAGCCTTAATAAGACCCGTCAGCTAAGAGATCTTGCAGCCAATCCCCATAGCAACAATCACTATCGAAACTGAAAGTTATTTTACGAGTCAGTGCAATCAATGCCAGATGAAGCACATGACTGCGTTCATTTTTACATTTCTGCATTAACTTATAAACTGTACAGCGTAATCTGTTATTATACCTCGATTTTTAAAGGAGTCTGTGCAAAGACCGACAAAATTCTTACCTCGTCGTTCCGACAAACCCTTGCGTTATTTTGTCCACAGCGGAGAACAGAAGCAACTCCCAGGCAATGCCACACAAAAACCAAAATATGTCGAACACAAACTCCAGCATGTTGTTCTGCAGAAGTATCCAGTTTAAGCAGAAAATATCACGCTTAGCACTACCTACGGCTAAACGGACGGAACACGAGTCTCACAGTGCGACGCATAATATCGCTCAATAATCTCAACCACGCATTATTCTAGTTTGCTAAGACAATCATTAGCGTTCGAAACGTGTAAAACCTATACTATTCATTAGTTTTATGACCGTGTTAAAAATTTAAAACAAAACAAGGGAATATTGGATTTAAAAGCAATTAAATCGTAAATTGCAAAATTTCAAACACGCCAGACCAATACGCATGCGCAATTGTTCTTATATTAGCCGCGATTTTGGAAGAACTGTGCAAGATAGTATGTAAACCATCGTAAGCGTAATAGCGAACTCACGATTTTTGCATCACCCAAAAATTGTAATCTCGAAATATCTGCAGCGCTCAGAAAAGCGAAGTCACGGGAAAGAACTTATTGACAGACGCTTAGTCAAAACATAATCGATTGGCGGGGTGAAATCAGTTCCCGGTCAAGATCCAAAAGGGTCAGGCAGGCAGCCAGTCACACGGCTAGAGTCAGATGTGCAAAACACAATTTTTTCAAGATGAAAAGTTGGCTTTTTGGTTAGGTTATAGGCTATAGCTCAAGGATTCTATATAGGTCCTTGGTTATAGCTATATCGTAGACTGCGTCCCATTCACTTCTGTGTAGGAAAGCTTGCGGATCGCGGTTCGCCTCCCAAAGGTAGCTGTTTGCAGAGATTTAAATCTCGGGCTAGCACGGTCCGTACACGGTGTCTTTAAATGGCGTGGCGCCTATTGAAACGGGTAGCTGTGGTGATCATCTCGCCCGATCAGTTCATTGAAAATGAACAGGGTCGAGGCCATACGCTCTCTATAAACTCGCTATATAAAATCGAGCTATGCATTAATTCACTAGTAGCTACGGCGTGGTCATTCCTAATCCTAGGTCATTTTTTTTATAGAAAATGGAAATAAATTAAGGACACGCCTTCTTTTAATGTACAATTCTCAATTTGTTTCCGAAGAGCGTTTCTCTATTCTGTCAGGAAACGTAGTAACTTCTGGTTACAGAAGATAGGCCTCTGTAATTGTCCATAACTTTTGAGTCCATGAGACCGGTCGATAAACCAAAGATGTTAGAGCAAAGATGGTTTTAACATCTTTGGTAAAACTGAAAAGAAACTTGGCTTCTCATCATTGGCTTCTGCACAAAAGGATGACATATTTGAGAGTGCTACCAATGACGTCAGTCTATGTCGCTCAGCACTTAACAAATAAAATGTTACACGTGACAAATGTCTGTATTCTTAAACAATTTTAATGTACAATAATTTTTTTTAAATATTCATTTACACAGTTGCATCGAAATAGCTATTCACGATAACACTAACCTTCGCTTTAGGTAATCTAATAAATAAATAAATAAATAAATATGAGTTCTCTATGTTAATATGTAGTCAGTGTACACAGGCTTCGTGTACGGAGATTTTGGATTTTGTTTTTTGTTTTTTATCGTGAAAATGGAATCTGTTAACGCGTTAGCATTAGTGACTGCATTAATTGTCATTATTTCGTTGTCATCTGTATTGGCCTCAATGAAAGAAATGCAGAAGATGACAGCTGCCAATACACAAGTGGTCGACATAAGACCAGGGGCTGGTCGCCAAGAAGTCGTCAGTACTCAGGTAATAAGCCAATGACAATACGACACCTTATTTTTAGTG
The DNA here is from genome assembly GCA_020284085.1 of Aporrectodea caliginosa. NCBI lineage: Eukaryota > Metazoa > Annelida > Clitellata > Crassiclitellata > Lumbricidae > Aporrectodea > Aporrectodea caliginosa. The sequence goes on from JACEVL010000818.1 coordinate 560,875, forward strand.
CGCCAGGTTACGCCTATAGTGACCATCGACACTTTAAATAGTCACGGCAGAGGGTAAACGTGTAGTTTAGCGTCGTAAATTATTCGCTATTGCATGGGTTTCAGCGTTGATCGAATACATGTTGGATTGACGAAAGGAATTTTTGCTTAAATAGAAGTGGGATTGTGAAAAATAATTCTTAATTAAATAAAAGTTGTATTGATTAAAAATAATTCCTGCTTAAATGGAAGCTCGATTGATGAAACGAATTCTTGCCTAAATTGAAGCTGGCTTGACGAAAATGATCCTTGCCGAAGTCGAAGTTGGATCGATGAAAAACAACAATGCTACAATGGGCGAATAATTTACGATGCTAAACTACACGTTTACTCAACAGAGTTTGCAAGTGGAGAGGTTTTACCCGCTATCGTTGCAGCTATGATGTTTTTCCGAACTCCAGGGTGGTCTCTGTAACTACAGAGGGACAGATGACAAGAGGACTATAATTATTTACGTGTTGTGTCATGGGGTAGCTTGATTGTAAATGGTCTTATATGTGGCTCGCATCCAACAAAGATTATGCAAAGTGAGCAAATTTCGAGGCTATGTGGTCACTGTATCAAAACTTACTCATGCATGCACATTTCCTCTTTAATTGCCAATTTCATTTAAAAGTAGGTTGGCCTACTTTTCGTAATTCAGCATATCAATTTCAACTGGGCCTCACCTCAGGCTACCTGCGAGAGCTTTGTTGCCCCATTTTGGGTATTCAAGGCCGCCGCCCTCCGCTCCGCAGAGAATTCCTGCTTCTAGTCCCATTTGCTCAAACTGCAACTATGCAAAACTGAACTTTTTCCGTGGTGGTCTGGAACGGACTCCCACTTGAGCTGCACCTGCTCCCTGGGTCTCTTACTGAAGCATTTTTCATTAGACTTAAAACTATACTTTTTGACTGTGCTGGAGTTGGGAGCGCCTCTGAGTAGTCCCATTGAAGAGGCACTATATAAATTCATGAATGAATGAATGAATTTTATGAAGAACAAATATATTTAATGAGGTCTAAAAGGCGGCAAAGACTGGTATTATGTCAAACTTTTGCAGTTCATATCTGATTATTGTGTATGATGATTTGATGTTCTATTTTATGATAATTAATTAATTATATTTTTATATTACATTTTATATTCATTTATATATATTTATTTATTTTTATAGTTTTTCATTTCAGGATAAATTTGTATGCAAGTTCCAGTACAAAGCACAAGGAGGCACAAATGAGGTAAGTTTATTAGATCTTTTGCTATGTTTTCTACTTATTTGAAAACTTAACTTTTTAAGCTGTCCTATCCTGCTATTACACAGGTTTCTTCCATTTCATGATCATCACCAATGATTTAAACCGTGATACCACAACTGAACAAACTGGCTTTTGCTGACTTGATTTCAATGATTTGATATTATGCTGGTGAATAAGCTGGTCTGCCTGACACAGCTATATGTGGAGTTAAAAAAATAGTGCTTTATATGTCTCATCTTACTGATTGCATCCTTAAAAACTAACACTAATCATCATTTTAATACTTTATATTGTTCAGATATTAACTTAATAATCATACTCGTAATCTTCAAATCGCTTTAGCAAACAGAAAAGCTAAGTGTCCAAAGAACTGATTGGAACCAATTTATCCACAGGTGCTTATTGAAAAATAAAATAGATTTACAAGGCAGGGTTGATCAGTTTCTGTTCCCAATCCAGATCCAAGGCTGAAGAAAAGGCAGGCAGCTGCAGTAAACGGTGTTTGGAATTGGAGTAGCCAGAAACATAATCTCCAAGCTTTAGCACACAAAAAAATGCTAATCCAAAGAACTGATGGAATCAACTTATCCACAAGTACTTATTCAAAAAAGTTCTTCAAGGCAGGGTTGCCCTTGTAATCCAGATCCATGTGCCGAAGAAAACAGGCAGCTGTAGTAAACGGTGTTTGGAATTGGAGTAGCCAGAAACATAAGGGGAAGGGGGAGAATCAGGATACGATAATAACATTATTATTATTGTAACCAATTTAAGGAATAAATTATTATTATTAATTTAAACTTTTCAAAAATGCAATGTTCAGGATATTTGCCTCATAGCATTTCGTGAAATTTGTAGTTAACTTTTCTGGGTTAGATAAGGTAATTTTCTGCCTGTTTAGGATTAGAATGTGAAATACAGCAATAAAGTTTGGTTTGTTAGTCCATCCATCCATTCATCAATTTATTTTTGACAACACTTGATATGCATAAATTTTTTCGCATTTATGATCATACTCATAATCTCCAAATATTTTTTGTCTAGCAATGGAGCATGTCAATAGCTGCCAACACAGGTACAAAGGAGTGGCTATGCACGGTTGAGCGACCATCTGGAAGTTCTTACCTTTTCTTTGAGGAGTTCAAAATGGAAGTTACAGGCGCCCATCTAAGACGAGCTTTCATTGAGGTATGTTAACGTGAACAGAGAAAATATTTTAGGCAAATTTATATATGATGATGTTTTGTCGTTTAACGTTGAATTGTAGAAGATAATTTTTTAATAGTGAACTTTTCAATTTCTTAGTTGGACACTTTTTTAGTCATGGTGATGATGATGATGAAACCTCATTCATACATACTTGCATGTAAGTATGAATGCGCTAATCATGGTAAATGCATTTGGTTGCTGATTTGGTTTAAGCCAGTTGGTTTAAGCACTTGGCCTGTAACCCAGAGAGTACGGGTTCGAGCCTCCACTCAGGCGGTTAATTACCATTTATTGCATCAACAATTGCTACATTGCATCTGTCGTGCGGTCGTGTGTGCACTGTGCACGTCTGAACTCTGGAAAGAGGGCAATATCAAATACAGTTGTACTGTATTGAAACATGGCAAGCCCGCAAAAATCTTGTAGATTGGTGTGATGTGGTTAAATATTCAGTTACTGCTACTTTCTAGACAGTGAGTACTGCTTAATGTTTCTGTAGAACTGTGTGACAATTTTTAGTTTACCTAAGTCATATACTGCACAGTAAATAAATCTCACTTGTTCTATTTGAAGTGCAGAGGAGGTGATCATTTTCTGCTCTTTGGTTCCTTGAGTCAGCAATTGACAGATCCCGCAGTCTAGGATATAGACCATCTTGTTGCACATTTATCACATCAACAAGATACATGCATCTGCTGCTTAGCCCCAAAAATGTAACAACACACAGCATTGAGTTTTTGTATGATCTTAATAATTCACCTCATTACCTGCCCAGGTAGCACATTCGAGTGTATTTAGGTATAATTACCATGCACTTTATAAATCTTCATATAATAATAAGAAATAGATTTTTGTAGCAACAATGTGCTCAAGTGATAAGATAAAAAGTACAAATGTCATTTCCCTCTATACGTTAAATTAACATAATATTAACAGTGACGTTTCAGGGTATGTTGTGTGTTTGCAAACTGTTTATATCTCACTTGTTACTTATAGGGGGAGCCAGACGTTGTGCTTCCTGATGTCGAGTATGTGGTCAACAAAAAAGACAATTTTGGTATATTTCATCAAGTCTTCACACTTCATTGTTTATGAAAGTTTTATTGAGTAATCATGATCTCGATCTCTTTAACACTTTAACGATGCGAGTGTACTAAAAGCGACTGGGAAACCAATGCAGCTCGTCATTAAAGTGTTAAAGCGAATGATTTTCTTATTGTAAGCATGTAGCATGTGAATTTTTAGTTCATCCTCAGAACTAAGGCAGTTGCTCTACTGTGTCGCATATTTGACTCCGTGCAGATCTGGACGTGAAAGCTGATTATTTCCATTTCTCCACAGATTACTCTCTGGTCTTTATATGAAATCTTGGAAATATGCTAGACCTTTGTAACTGATATTAGTTGTGGACCAGTTGCTTCAAAGTCACAATCAGTAGGTGATGTAATATGACAACAAGTTCTAGAGGAGTCTTCAGTTTGTGTTAAGAAGTGTGTAGCCTTGATGGGAAACTATGATAACGAGCTCATGTAATTTTAACACAGTTTACTAGGAGGCTCATGCTGTTTGAGCATTGAGAAATAAGCAAAGTAATTTTGTAAGACAAAACTTAGTTGCATCTTTGCAATTCCAGTACAGTGGTAAGAGGAACAATTATTTCACAAATTCTGAATTTTCTTCTTACTCAACAGCAAACTGGCATTTTGTACTGGGTCATATCACAATTATTCTGTACTCATTAACCTTTCTTTTGTTTTCAGTGCAAGATTCCCCTGGGAAGTTTAACTCTCATCTGTCAAAAGTTCAAGTCTACGCTACTGCCGCGTCAAAACACAAACGAGACTTATGATGTTGTTCCAATGATAGTGATTAAAATCTTGGCCCTTTATTATCTACTCCGTATGTAGGGGATTCAATACTGTAGCAATATCGCAATTAATTTGGTTGTATATTTGTTTAACAGTAAGTGCACATGTAGAAACAACAAGAAACTAGAAATGTGTTGCTGCCTGGTGTCAGATGTACTAAATTTTGCGTGTAACTGTGCGAGTGACACCAACAGATTATAATTTTTAAAACCCCACAGTGTCATGAAGCCTATGAAGTATGGCATTTTAACAACTGCTTTACTTTCTTATTTGAGAGAATTTTTTCATTATAATATTTGAATCTCCTGCCGTTTATGTTGCTGTTATGAAATAGGGCTATGATTATTTAATGGACCATCATTTTCTTATATAATGCTACATGTGTGTCGTCATCATCTACAAATTAATGGTCTAGGTAATGTTCATCTGTTAATCCATTTCTTTTGTTTGACAAAATTGAATGTGGAATCTTAATTTGAAATTAGAGATGGACTTTGTAAAGGCAGTTTCAGTACTGTAAGTTAGAGCAAAGCTTTGACCTTCTGTATCAAAGTAAGGTGATAAATAAATATAAATACAACAGATTTATAATGTGAAAGACAGATTATCTGTATTAAATGCAGTTTCACAAGTATACATATACAGCGTCGGAGGAAGTGACTTAAGTGTCCATGTGAACTTCTTCAGAGAGTTTTGTTGGTACATGTATTGAGCATTGGAGACTAGGAGCCACCCCTTTAACCTCCCTATTAAGGTTGCGCTTATGATTTAGACAAGCCCTACCAGTTAACAACTTCAGATGGCGTCGAAGACCATTGATGTCAATAGAATAAATTGTTATACAGTGCACCGTTGCATCTTTTGACTAACTGGTTGCTTCCACAGAGAATGCAGTATAATATTTATAACATTTTGGGTCGTGTAGTAGTTTACATGTTTAACGACATCTTACGGCTGCCAGGGCAATTGATGTCGACCTTACCTTACCTGTTAGTTTCAAGTCTTCTTGGGTCTCGTTTGTGTGCAGTCTGAAATATATATACGTGTATAGTATTAGAGGTCCACTAGGGAATGACAACACTCGCTTGGGTTTGTGATAAAAATTTATTATTGAAAATGAATAAATAATATTATGACAAATTATACCTTCAAATGAATAGAACTGAAACTCGAAAAGAACAATGTGGCTTCAACAACAGCAGCTTTACCAACTGAAGGCAGAACATTTAAACCAGACGTGGCTTCCACAGAAAACAGCGACTGTTTGTGGTATCAGATATGAAACAGGCAGCAACGACGTTCAAGTTTAATAGGAGTCACCGTTTTCAGCTATCCTGTAAGCTACAATAGGCTACTAATGGAGCCTTAGCTTTCCAACAGAAAAACAGGGTGACGTCAGACCAAAACCTAAATGCCAAGCTCACTTAGACTAATGTTCCGACCTTATAATTTGTTATAGAGTGCGCTTCTCGCCAGATGGCCGAAGTTCTCACCTGACATAAAATTATTTAACACGGTCAAACAGGTGTCACCTCATGCTTATTCTAGAGACTAGAGTCCGTCAAACATAACAACTTAGCACATAATGCATAATAATTATAAGAACGCTTTTGTCAGCTTTAATTCCATGGGTTCCCGTTAGACGGGGCATTAAGTTCGAAATTAGCCTATGTGCTTGTCCTCTGGGTCCTATACCAGATTCCATAATGCTCCCTTCGTGTATTGCTAACCATGCATTGTTCACTGCATGCATTTTAATATCGTTAAAGACTGGAGTCCTGGCTTGTTGCAACACCTTAACATGTTCGTTACTGTAATCGTCGTAAACTGAATCGTAAATCGATATGTTCAAATATGTGGGATCAAGCGCTTCATGTGCGGTACGTTGCTTTCAAGTTTCAATCAGGAACCAAACCAAACAATCAATCAATCAGCCGTTTATTCCTTCAACAACAGCACAATTAATTAACAATCAGTCATTTTCAAAAGTTAATCTGTTGGCAGGATATTCGTTATTAACAGATTATTATTGTCGTTTTCAGATTATTGCATGATTAGTAATGATTTAAGTGAATATGATTGCGGTAACGAAGTCCCGGGATAATGTCGTCATATTTTTTAAGACAATGCGTAGGCCTATACACGAGTGAAAACTGTTTGGACCAGCCATCGAAATATCTACGGAAGTGCCCTTTTGAGGTCACTTTGCAAGGTTACTTTGCACTGAAGAGGTAAAGCTCGGCTTATAATCCAACGAAAAAGGTAAGCATCAGTGTAAAATGAGATAATTTTTTACTATAGTTGATTGTAAGTCAATATTCTTTATTGCTGTTGACCGGTCTGTGGCTTGGTTTATGAGGTCGCCGGCAAAAACGCTTAATTGATATGATGAAATCGGAACAGAAGTAGTGATGGAATCAATTATAGGCTGAATGGACATTATTTTATCTCCATCTAGCTGCTCTAGCAACTGGCAACTTAGCCATTATGGCTCACAATTTGCGTAATTGGTTAGAAGACTTGTTGAAGATATGGGAACTGGGTAGGCCTACATTGAAGTTTGCGCTATATTTCGAGTTCTGTAATGCATTCCAGTTATAATTATTTTTTCATTGATAAATTATAATAAAATTATGATTTATCTGAAGCTACAGTGGATGTGTTATGTAAACAAGGCGTGATACTATCTGTCCGCAAGAGGCGCTGCGGTGCATAGTCACATAGACTCACGACATTTAATAAATAAACTTTGCGGTTGTATGATCTCTTGGGTGTGGGGTTAATAAATGGGAGATCACCAGATTCTACCATTTCAGAATGTAAGTTGAAAGAATTCCAAATTTCTCTGTCCACCAAATTTGATAATGAGCAATTCTGCCACAGACAGTTTAGCTATTATTGCTTACCAGATTATTATAAACTTATTTTTTATTTGATTATCATAACATGTGCCTCTTTAGAATCTGTATATATATATGTATATATATATATATATATATATATATATATATATATAAAGTATATATACATAAAGTATAGGGTCACCATATAAATTTATTATTTTGTGAAAATGGTTTTGTTTTGCTGCATTCACACAGAATGAGCGGCGTCTACAGTTTAAAGGACGTTGTCGAGCATGGCACAAAGGAGGCCCCGTGGATTATCATTCACGACAAAGTCTATGATGTGACAAAATTTTTAGACCAGGTCAGTTTAGATGTTTTTGCAGCATTTAAATTATGTCGCATTGTGTTTTGCATTTCTGACATAACGTTGCAGTTTCTTTTTGCTTTCTTAGATTTTTTATGAGGAGCTTTGCTACTAAACAAATGCATATTGTTATTGTAACTGCAGCCATACCGTGCATTAGACAGCGTATATGTGCACTGTCTGACGTTAGCGTTCTAGTAGATAAAATGGTATCATGAAAAAGTATACGGCTGATGAGGTTTGAAATTAGATTTGCCGGTCGATGAATATTTTCATGGTAATGAGTCATCAAAATAGTGACAATCAACTAGATCAGTGGTTCCCAAGCTCTTTTCATGGAGGGCAAAGTCTTACTTTTAAAATATCATGGCGGGCCACAGAGATCTGAGGAGCCGTCTTCAGTTGCAGTGGCGTAACTAGGGGTTCGCGCCGGGGGCAAGAATTTTAAAAAATTTTTCTTACTCCCGCCAAAATTTCTGATGAACTTTTTTTTGGCTTTTTCGTGAACAACTTCGTCAGAAGCCTAATTTTGCGCCCCCCTCTCCCGCGCCCCATGCAAAACTCATGTATAATAGTTACTTTTTTCCACTATTTCTTTAACAAAAAAATTGTCAGAAGCCTAAATCAAGAAAACAAGGTAATTTAATTTTTTTCAAAATTTGTGAGTGACTGTCGCGGGCCACATTCAAAGGATTGGTGGGCCACTTTTAGCCCGCGGGCCACGGTTTGGGAACCACTGAACTAGATGACGTACAACCTGTTAGTGATGTCTTGTCTTCAACCATCCTCGATCCGAGGGTTGGTCGCTCCATGGACAAGTCTTCTCCACCTTTTTTTGATGCAATTGAGGCCTAAAATCCCCGGTTGCATATGCTGGTAATGATAGCTCAGACCCCATAATCAGACTTTGATGCTGCAGTGCCAACTGATCGGCCTTAGCAGTATTTACACTTAAATGTGTTGTGTACAACAAGCGTAGACAGCGCAAAGAAACACATTATATTTATGGCAAATGTGCTTCTAAGCCTGCACTCTGTGTGGTGCCATGTTTCCAGTATTATCTTTCAAATGCAGACTTTTAGTCAGGTTACTGTAGAGTACAGTAATTGACAGTTTGTTTGCATTTTCAATAATTTTCTTTACATTTTCAGAGATACTGTCTATAATAAGTGATAATGGCCATTGCTTTCTAATTTCTTCACATTTCCTATAAATTTTTATATGGCTGCCGCATGCTGGTAATAAATGGTCCCACAATCTAAGTTTTAAGGTTACTCAGTAAATATTGACGACTAATAGTCATTTAATTTTCGATAATGAATAGCTATAGTAATTGCTAACATCCATATTGAATAGGGTTAACTGAAATAACATGGGTTAGATGGTTCAGAAGATTGTGGTGGAAACAATGTCACTCTATGCTGCCTCTTAACTGCCAATTTCTCAACGTTGCATCTTTGTTTGTTTACACAAATAGTTGCAGTATTTAAAGTATTTTATAAATCCTAAAAAACTGTTTGATAAACTGGAATAAATTATTGGTTTTTAGCATCCTGGTGGTGAAGCAGTTCTGTTAACAATGGCAGGTATGTGACCAAATTATAAAATCGGTTAAAATATGGTCATGGGAAACAGTGTCTTTTTTAAATACTCTGCATTCGTAGGTACAGGATTAACACTGTTTAAACTACCAATATTACCCAGTTATTTTTATCAGAGGTAAAAATGTAATCCATGGCCAATTAGCCATTGTTATTGGTGTTATTGCCAAAGTTAGAAGTAATTCATCAGGAGTGGAAAAATTGCATTTGTACAGAAAACTCCAGGGATAAAGTCTTGTGCTTGATACCATCTGAGAAAATTTTGCTGGATTTGAATCCAAATAATTATTTTATTATTACATTTTAACTTATTGTTTCAAATGTTTATTTTAGGCTCTTATAAGCGATTAGAATTTTTATTCCTGTAACATCTGATGTCTTAAATAAATTAAGAGATAAAAGAAAGCTCAGGAAATGACTCGTGAGTTTAAAACAAGTCGTGATAAAAGAACTTTGATATTTGTTTTTCAAGGCAAAGATGCCACAGATGCATTCGAAAGACAAAAGCATTCTGACAAGGCACGAAAGTGGATGAAAGATTTTGAAATTGGATCAGTTGGAGGACAACCAAAGAAATGGTAAACTGGGAAAATTATAGTAAAACATTTAAGTCCTGTAACAAAGTCCATTAAACCGGAGGTAAAAATGTTATCCACGGCCATTAATATTAGTATTATAAGCGATTAGAATCTTTTATTAGAATTTTTAGTATAAACCGGTTTCAGTTCATAAAGTTTACATTAACAAAAGTGATAGAAAGTTGGTTGTTTCAGTTCATGCAGTTTACATTAACCAAACTGACAGAAATAAGAAAAGTGAGAAAAGTCAGTTAACTATACACAGTATTGTAAATTGTTTGCAGGAAATACTGACATCTTGTGAAGCAATTGTTAGACTATAACTAAACTTAAATGCCCACTTGATCCTAATTTGAGGCAGTTGAAGTATTAAGATTCAATGTCCAAATTCTTAATTTTGTCTTGTTTTTTGATGGCTGTGTACTGTTGGGCATGGAGTGGTAGGTAAGGGTCCAAGCAGTCTTGTATAAACGCCAGATTGAATTGTCTTATAAATAGCACACCTAACTTTAATTCAGTGTTTCACGTTGTTCATGCTTTTTAACCCTTTAACGATGAGCTGCATTGGTTTCCCATGCACTTACGGTAATACATGCTCATCATTAAAGGGTTAAGGTATGTTATGGTGTTATTATGCATTTATTACCAGGTAAGCAGCACTACCAGGTATCAATCGATGGGGCTGAGCAATAGTGAGTGAAAGTCTTGCTCAAGGTCCCTATGCAGTAACCGTCTAAGGGAGGCTCGAACCCATACTCTCCGCGTTACAATGCAAGCGCTCTAACGAATGGTCTACTTGTGGTCACACATGTCCTGCAGTTGATAAAAGAAACACAATTCTGTTCACACCATGCTGTGACATTTTAAAGTGTCTATTTCATTCATTCATTCGGGAATTTATACAGCGCTTCTTCAAGAAAATACTCAGAGGCGCTTCCAACAACAACGCGCACAAAAATAGTAATAGTAATAATAATCCTAAAGGTCATATCATCAATGTTTCATTGATGACATGAAATGTAAACCTTATATATGCTCAGCATCATGGTAAATGTTAAATACTGTTGGCTTCAGATAAAACTATTGGGGACTGAATAATTTTTTGTTGTTGTCAGGTATCAATGTTTTCTCTGTCAGGCGATTGCTGTGGCAGTCGGTGTTGCTGGTTTAGCAACCGTTATTGGAATTGTCGTCCATCGGGCCAAGAACCAGTAATCTCAGGATAAGCGACGATTCTAGATCTTTTGTTTGTCCAGTCTCCTCAGAAGTGCTTCCAGGAAGAAAGAAATTATATTTAAGATTAATGCAATTTGCTTCAGTAGATTCTTATTTCGGTTGTGGGCATTTCACCAATTCAGTGCCATTTCTGTCAATCTTGTTTAAGTTTGTGTGAGCAGCTGAAAGCTTTAAAGATACAAAAACATCTTGAACATTTCACCATTCTCTAACTCCAGGGCTGTTAACAATACTAGAAAAAAGTATTGGCAATACCAATACTTCATAATAAAAGTACTGCATTACCAATACCAATACTATTTTCTTGAAAGTATTGCAATACCGATACCAATACTTTTACCAATACTTTTCGATAAGTAAGTTTACGTTTAATCACGTGAAATAGATTCTTTCCATTCACACCAACGATCATAGATGGCAGAAAGACGCTATTTTCGAAGAAAGAGACAATTTTCGAAGCATAAAGAATTATTTCTCACTATTTCTTGATTGCGACTTACTCAAGCGGACAACAAAATATATAAATTATAGTGGAAAAAAGTATTGGTATCGAGTATCGCAGACAGGCTAAAAAAAGTATCGGCGATACACATGCGATACCAACAAACTAAAACTATTGCGATACTCGCTGCGATACTGAAAAAAAGTATTGGCGATACCAAGTATTGCGATACTTTATCGCGATATTAACAGCCCTGTCTAACTTTGGGTTTGGCCAATGAGGATGTCCTGTTTAAAAGAATCTTATATAAAGGTGGTAATTTATAATGACCTAAGTAGCGTGTATTTATGTCAACTATGTGATACTTTTTGGTACAAGAAGAAGTTTGAAACACACAAGAAACTTCATTTTACCTGGATAGTCAAATAGTGATGCATGCCATTAGTTACCAAGAATGCAGTATATATTGTACCTGTAACACATGTAGTTTAGAAGACTTAGTTTGTCAGATGAAATATCTGTGTTGCCAAGTAACTGTTTTGTAGCATTCTAAGTACATTGTTTCTGCTATGCAACATAATTAAATGCTAGTATTGTGAGACAAGTGTAAATTGTTGTCGAATGATTCGTTATTTAATTATACTAACTAGTTCATATACAAGAACTACCGGTAGTTAGTTTTGGCAATGGGATTGTGAATTTCAACTGTTTTCTAATTTAATTAAAAAACATGCATGCCTTCCAATGCAAATAGATGTTGTAATCTTAGTTTTAAGAAAATTTTGTGCTTAAGGTATCATTGCATATTAACTTTTCTTCTCAAAGATCAAGCTGTATTGAGTGACTTAATTTCTTTGAACTGGTGTTTTAGCATTTGTTTTAGCATTTCACACAACGTCTGTCATTGTGCGTGTTCATTTAAGAAATACAGGTATACAATTGTAATCAAAAGAAAATGAAATGCAGATTGAAATTTAGTGTATCAAATATATTAATGTGTTCTAGCGTGTTATGAATGTCTTGTACAGCAGTGCTTCCCAAACTTTTCAGTGTCATGGACTGGCCAGAATTAACTATTCAGTGTCACAGACTGTCAGAAATCTTCCCACTGCAGGATGACTGGTGCCAAATTTATTAATTATTTCTCTGTTCGTTTTCGATCACCTAAATTCCTCAAAATGTATTAAAATTGATATAAATGCATGTTTAGCCAATTCTATGACTCTATTGACCTTTAAATGCTAACCTAATAAGTGTTTTTGTTATGACTGTTAAAAATATAATAGCAATTTCTTGATACCCAGACAATTTGACCAGTTTCTTGACTCACTTTGCAGACCAGCAACGATCCGTGGACCACCACTTTGAGTAGCACTGTTCTACGGGAAGCGCTGTTTTATGGGAAGCGCTGTTCTACAGCTTTGCATGTGGTGCTTACACTAATAAATTAATGGTGATTTCTGAATCTCTTATCCTCAAAGTCTGTGCAGTAAAGTCGAGATTTATGTGGAGCTGGGCTTCTGTGCATTTTAGAATATTGTGCTCTTTCAATAAAAGAACTTTATACAGAACTTGTTTCATAAATTTAGGGATCTAACATTTGACAACATCCTATTTGTTAATGATAGTTGCTAGCAAGCCCACAAATGTCTGATGGGCCAGATGAGGGACTCCTATGGGCTTCACAAGGGTCTGCTAGCAGGGATGTTGCCATAGTCAGCATAGGAGCTCTTGCATGTTGTTTGGAACATGCAACTATCGAACATGTAAACCCAGAAAAAATGATTCTAGTGAAAGACGAGTTTTTAATGGACATCTGAAGGCCAGAACAGATTTTGCACAGCGAATTTATGCAGGGAAAGTTCCAGTCCATGGCCAGTGACAGAAGAGATGCGTATATATGTCGAGAGCTGTCCTTGTTCACGGCAGAGTAATTAAGGCAGTCAGAAGACCCGGTCAGGCAGTTGCAATGTACTGAAGATAGTAAGGTTAGGGCCGTCCATAAATGACGTCACGCAATTTTGGCCGATTTTGAACCCCCCTTCCCCCCTCGTCTAGGGGTCATCCATTAATTATGTCAACAAATTTTAGGCCTTTTTGACCCCTCTTCCCCCTTGTCAACAACTGTCAAACATTAACGGACCCCCAAAAATTATGTCAACAATCCCAGAACCCCCTACCGGCAGCGTAGCCAGGCTGACTTTTTCTCAATGACTTTTTTCGATAAATTTAAACTCCGATGACCGTTTTTTAGACATTTTTTCCCTGATGACCTTTTTTTTAGTCATTTACCATGTTTTCCACTTATAAAAAAAAAAAAATTTGACTTGGACCAAACCCCCCTCCCCTGTCAACAACTGTCAAACCCCCTCACTCCCCTAGGGGCCGTCCATAAAGTACGTCACGCTCCAGGGGAGGGGGTTTAAGAAAGTGTGACAGTTTGTGACAGGAGGAGGGGGTCAGGCCATGTGTGACGTCACACATTTATTTTTTATATTTTATTTATAATTTATTTTTTATGTTTTAGTAGAATTTCATAGCTTTAAAAATAATTTTCAAAAATTTTCTGAAACATTTTAATTAGTTTTATGTCAAAATAGCATGAAATGCATATCTCCTGAATGTGTTTTTCACGATTCCTCTCGCTAGGAGCGCTAGTAATAATGCTGTTGCAAAGCCTTGTTTATGTATTAGCCTTGCTTTCGGAAGTATTATTATTTCTATGTTGAAAGTGTGACGTACTTTAGGGGGTCCGAGTTTTGTGACAGTTTGTGACAGGGAGGGGGGTAAAAATGGTCAAAAATAGCGTGACGTACTTTATGGACGGCCCCTATTTGTTGACATAATTAATGGATGACCCCTTAGTCACAAAAAGTAAGACCCCCTTGAAAAATGACGCCACAAAGCTCTGACCCCCTAAAACCAAATTTCCATGGCGAAGCAAAGTGCTCTTTCATGGAACAAATAGGAGAGCATGCATATTTTAAAAATCTAACGGTGACCAAAATATTTAAATAATTAGAAATTTATTTATAATGGTGCCCGTATTGGCCGTATACATTAAAATAATAGCAAAAAATTATTAAAATTTAATACTCACAATTAGTGCTGTTGTTGTTAAAATTAAATTGTTGTTAATTGTTAAATTTAATTACATAGACCTGGTGTGACGTCACACCTCTCAGACCCCCCACCCCATGTCACACATCGTCACAAATTTCCGACCCCCCTAGGTGCGTGACGTCATTTATGGACGGCCCCTTAGCTGATATGTCCTACATATGAGTCAGTAGTCTAAACTTATAGGTTACCGGTATTCGAATTTCTCTGGGCAGCTATTGCAACGACTTTTGTATCGGTCGACATGTTCGTGTTTAGGAGATAAGCACACCTGTTTTATTTAGTTTTACGGGGAAGGGGGAACGGTAGATAAATGGAAGTGAAGAGCAGAGCATCATTACTCGTTAAGGTTGACTCGGGCTTCCATTCGCGAGATGGCGTTGGTAAAATCAGTAGTAGAACAGACGGGCACCTTGCATGGCTGCCATACAGTTAAATTCGATTCCTGTTACACTTGGTATCGTCTGTTACTATTGTGTGTCATGTAGGCCAAAGAAGAATATTGTTGTTGTTGTTGTTATTGTTAATGTGGGGGTAGTTCAACATCTGTTTTATCCGGTGTACGCACTATTTGTACTCAAGTGTAGCAAATGAGTGCATTCGCACAGTTAAAAACTGTTTTTGTAATGCTTGAATGAACAGGCCAACCGAGCAACGCGTGCGAAAATGTTGCTTAGATTAGGCTAACGTAAGTGAATGAATTACTTCCGGAGCGGGAACATGAGACCGTCCAAAGCGCTTTCTCTTGCTATCATCATGGTGATCGTTGGCATGCATTTAAAAATTCTTAAAACGCGACTCAGCGTTGGCATGGTCGGGGTGATTCTCTACGGAGACCATGTGCAAGCTTTTGAAAGTAAAATGTGCAGGTAGGTCTATAGCCTAATGGTGGCGCTTTAGACGTTTGGAGAATACGATTATTATAAGGAAGTTTATTATAAGGTTGGTTTTAGAAAAGGCATGGGAACTATAGGGATGCGATCGGAACACTAAGAGTACTAACAGAGAGGAGCTGCCAGAATGGTCAGGAGATTATGAAAAAGCATTTGATAGAGTTGACTGGAGAAGGCTACTACATGCATTGAGGCGGATGGGAATAGATTGGAGAGACAGAAGATTAATAGGAAACTTATACATGGGACAAAAGATGCGAATAAGAATAGATGGAGAGTACTCGGAACCAGGAAACGTTGGAAGAGGTGTGAGACAAGGATGTCCACTGTCACCATTACTATTTAACATCTATATAGAAGAGCTTGTCAGAGAGGCAGTAGAGGAGATGGAGGAGGGGATAAAGGTTGGTGGAAAATGGATAAAGGCATAAGGTTTGCAGATGATCAGGCAATGTTGGCGAGAAACCAGAAAGGACTGCAAGCAATGATGGATAGGCTAAACACAACATCAACCGAATCGCGAGATGGCGTTGGTAAAATCAGTAGTAGAACAGACGGGCACCTTGCATGGCTGTGATACAGTTAAATTCGATTCCTGTTACACTTGGTATCGTCTGTTACTATTGTGTGTCATGTAGGCCAAAGAAGAATATTGTTGTTGTTATTGTTAATGTGGGGGTAGTTCAACATCTGTTTTATCCTGTGTACGCACTATTTGTACTCAAGTGTAGCAAATGAGTGCATTCACACAGTTAAAAACTGTTTTGGTAATGCTTGAATGAACAGGCCAACCGAGCAACGCGTGCGAAAATGTTGCTTAGATTAGGCTAACGTAAGTGAATGAATTACTTCCGGAGCAGATGCTATCATCATGGTGATCGTTGGCATGCATTTAAAAATTCTTAAAACGCGACTCAGCGTTGGCATGGTCGGGGTGATTCTCTACGGAGACCATGTGCAAGCTTTTGAAAGTAACATGTGCAGGTAGGTCTATAATGGTGGCGCTTTAGACGTTTGGAGAATACGATTATTATAAGTAAGTATTACAATGAAGTGCAATGCACAAGAATAGTAAATAGTTGCTAAAAATTTGGCTTAGCTGTCGACTGCTCACGAAATGTAGAGTTTAACATTATAAGTAAAGCAATGGATGTTTAGTTATAAAATTAAAAATCTTCTGTTTTCTCGTTCCAACACCCGCACCGGAAGTCAACTGCGACAATCTGGGTTGTTTGACAAGGCGACGGAAGTGAAGAACTGCGGCGTTAACGATTAATATTTGGGCGGAGATTTTTATACGTTTTATCGAAGTTTTCTGTGAAAAATGGCCCACAACGGAGGCAAAGGATCGATGGCTTCCAATAGTAACGCCTGCGGGTCGAAGCTTTGCCGTTGTTTTGTCTTCGTTCTGGCAGTGCTTGTCTGCTTTCTGCTCTACACCTGCCTCAAAGTGATGTCCAGGAATGAAATTCTGGCCGACAGAGTTCGTTCCTACGGACAACAGATGACCAGGCTCAAGTTCGAACAGACCAACCAAGCGAGGGCTTTGGAGCAAGACAAAGCTCAGGTTGAATTATTTATTCATGGATTTATTCACACAGATTCCCCTTCTACGAATGTTCGTGCTAATAAAGCAGACAATTCACTCTGCAAAGCCGTTCTCTTAAATGAGAATCATTCACTCAGATGCCTTTTCCCCAACCAACATTTTACGCCCTGTTTTCTTAGGGTCAGACCACATAACTTTAACCTTCCTGACAAAGGCTCACGACATTTTATATCTCGTATGTTATTCCTGAACTCTTACTAAGCTATTACTCCATACTATAATATCTATTTTTTTTGTATGTACACCTACAGCGTTTTGTGACTTTTGTCTGTTGTTAACACCAGTGGCGTAGCAAGGATTTTGGGGGCCCTTGTGCAGAGCTTTGGTGGTGGGCCCCTTGAAACCCCTCCCCAGTCGATTTCAAACAAAAACGCTGTGCTAAAAACGCTGTTGCATACAACATAAAGGTCAGATAATCAAATTGAACAAGTCTGTATTCTACGGTAATCTAAGAAGAGGAATACTAAAAGTTAAAACGGTCGTTATGCGCGCTTTCTCTTGCGCAAAAATAGATACCACTTTTGAAGTGTCAAGCTTTTTGGCACATTCATTTTCTATTGACAACATTACCAGGTCGCTCAGCCGCTCTTCTGACATCGTACTTCGTAGATCGTAGATAGTTTTTGATGAGCTTCAATTTTGAAAATGATCTTTCACATGTTGCTCAGTCACAGGTAAAGTCAGCAGCAACATGTAGGCAGACGCAGTGCAGACATCACTGAATGTAGACGAAAGAGCATAATAGCCTATGAGTAACAGTTGTGCAATTTCGAAGATGGTTGACTAATTCGTTGACATCTTCGAACGATAGGCTAACTTGAGCGAAATTACAACAGCAGAGCTGGAAAAGATAGAGAAATGTCGGTATCATACTTTTTAGCTAACAGTTCGGCTGCTGCATACAATTCGTCGTCAGAGGCATCTAAGAGTATCGAAGGCAAGAGCATGCTGGACGTTGCAGCCAAAGAACTATAAAGGCTGAGAAATCGCTGTTTTATTTGTCCACATGCTCTATCCACTTTAGCCAAAAACACATTCACTCTGAAACGTTTCTGGGTTGACGAAGGCGATTCGTCGTGACGCATTTCATCAAGTAGTCTTTTTGCCTTCTTTTAACGCCGGTCTTCAAAATGATCTTTAATGCCCCAAGCTTTTGCCAGACTAACAGCAATATCGCGGATAGAATCGTGCTCATTCCGCATGCTCTGAAATTTCTCATGCGATCAGATCACTTGCATTACTCAGGTCGCACTGCGGAGATTGTAGTAGTTTTGAGATGCCATGGGTTGCTTCCAGAATTTTGTAATTGTCCATACTGTGTAGTGCCGTAGTGGAAACTATCAACAAATGAACAAAAACCCATATGTAAATTATTAACACGCGCCCGTGACGTAGGACATGACATCAAACTGCTGGTCAAAGATAGGCTACTAAAAGATTTTTGCTATGGCATACCGGTTGTTTACTAAATCGCACATTAAAATTTTGGGCATTCAGACTTCAGTCTCTGCTAATGCAAATAAAATTTGAGTGCGTTCGCTGTACATATAGATTTAGACTTGGTTAAGTTGATTTGATTACATTCTGAAAGGAAAGCCGCTCTGACGGTCTGACCGCCGAAATTTTATAACCGCCTGGACCCTTGACCGCCGGGGGGCCCCTGACCGCCGTGGGCCCTTGTGCTTTGCACAACCTGCACAACCCATTGCTATGCCACTGGTTAACACAATAAACGAATATATGATAATGATGAAGAATTGATTCAGATCAGCTTTCATTATTGTTCGTCATCATTGTAAACGTTCTCATTATGTGCCTTTGAACGCAGACGTCCTTTAGCACTGGTCAGCTTTATCAGCCCGTGTCACGCACAGTACAAGTTTAGCTTTTCATGGTGAATTATTATTTAAGGGGTTGCCACGGATCCTGGAAAACCTGGAAATTAGACTTTGAAAAATTTAAGGCCTGGAAAAGGGTGTTTTCCAAAAAAAGTTCTGGAAAGTCATGGAATTTGAAAATAGCTAGGTCAAGGAAAGTCATATAAAATGGAAAAATCATTAATAAACATATTTCTAATCATATTTTTAAATATTACGTCGATAAAATTATTAGAAAGTAGGTCATATTTTGTCTATAAAACGAGTCTTAAAGTCATGGAAAGTCATGGATTTTTGTTTTACTAACCTTTTGGAGACTCTGTATGTATAACTGGTATTTACTATTTAGTTGATATCTCGTTTATTTTCATCTATATGTTTGAGCATTTATGTAGCAACTCAATTGCTAGCAAATTCTTCAGAGCATTGTACCCGATTTGCTGTTACGTTAAAATGTGCTGTTACATCGGTTGATAAGTTTTAGGTATGTTTCAGATTTCGATACTGCGAAATAGTCTGAATCAGGGATCGACAGAGTTGTCCAGCTACAGACAGAGAGCAGCTGAGTGTCAGAAAATTTTTGAGGAACAAAAAAAGAAAACGGTACGGTCTGCTGATGAGGCTTTAATATGAACATAGATTACTGATCCTAAAATCATTGCATTGGCTGTGCATGGATATGCGAATTACTTTCAGGACTGGACTACTTATATATAAGACTAATCGTAATCATAAAATCCAAATTTCTAAGGCGCTACTCCAAAGCCACGAGCAGGGCACCAGCTTATTCGTGAATGCTGCATCTTATCAGAGGGGTTGTCCAGAGATTGAAGTCCGGTTGCCAGAGAGAGGAGACTTTACATTTCAGCCAATCTTACCATCTTCAGTCTATACTGACTGCAAATACTTCCCTCTATTCGACCAGGTCTGACTGCAGTTACATTTGATCACATCTAAGGTAATTTACATCTAACTAAATGTTAACTTAGCAATTAATTAGGATTACAAAATTACCATACTGCAAATAGTTGCACCAGGATTGGATAAATACAAGAGTATATGAGCCTTTGACTATTGCTGTGCCCTATCCCCAAGCAGTGTTGGATGTTTGAGCCATATCATTAACTGGTGCAAAGCTTTGGAATTCATTACCTGGTTCTGTGTGTTCTGTCTGTTCTTTAATATCAGGCCTGTCTCAACTTAAGATTCATCTGTTTCAGCCTACTTGCCAACCATGGCTTTTTTCTGGTTTACATGAGCTATCAGATTTTGACTACGGGTAGGTTGCTCCAATGGTGTGATTTCTGGCTACAATCCACAAGCAGTCCATATATGCCTTGATCATTATTATGATCATGGTGTTATTGATGTCTTCAGATAGATTGGAATTACTGGATGAATGCAAATATTGTATTGCATTGACAAAATGGTGCAATTGTACTGTATTGACCAGTACAAAATTTAGTTAGATGTATTGACCAGTACAAAATTTTTTACACCAAAATGCGATTAGCAGTTGGTTTTTCAATAAAGGATATACTTACTTACTTACTTACTTACAATAAAGTACATTACAATTCAGTACAATGCAATGGTAATGCTATAGTTGGCATGGCTAGTGTTACAGCGTTTGTCAAGGCTAGGTCGCTGAGTCAGAGGTCTATTTTAAGAGTCTAGGGATTTTACATTGGCTAATGGGGCTACATGAATGGCTTGTGGTTTTTTAATGGTGCTATATAAATATTAAAAACACATGTTGACTTATGTTGGCTGATGTTTTGTTTAAAGGAAGCCTTGGGTGTGGAGCTGAATTCAAAGGAACAGATTTACAGTAGGTTTTCATTATTATGCTGACATAAATAATTTCCACTTCATGTAACGCATGGAGAATTTGTCAGACTTAACAAATAGATGAAAATTTCTATAGCATTGTTATCTTAACGCAAGATATTACTGCATTATATGATTATGCCTTAACTGTTTGTTTTTTCACATAAGTTTTTTAGTAGGTTATTTTTGTTATTCAATAATTAATAATTATTAATATATTATACATTAGCCTGGCAGCCATGCCTCAGATTCACATTTGTGTGTGACTGTATTAGCTACAAAGTTTCTTAATAATAACAGTACATGTAGTAGTGGTCATGGTAGTGGTTATAGTCGTAATGGTAAGACTAGCATATTATAAAAATATCAGCACAGGCGATGGTTAAAGTGAATTTGTGGGCTGTGATCGTGATCTGTTGGAGTGACATGGCCAAAATTCCCAAATTTGAGGAAGACTCAGACTACAGTGGGTAAGCAGTCTGGATGACAAAGGAACGGACAGATTTCGACCAGGCTTCTCTAATGGATTATGATGTTGATTATGATGTCACAATGATTTATGCTCTATGCATTGTGATAATGGTGCTGTAGAAATCATTAGGTTAGATCAGGGGTGGCCAGCCTTTTTTTGGCCTACGGGCCACTATGATTGTTGGTGAGCACGCGGTGGGCCGCAAATGTTTGTCCTCACAGCCTCGAAAGAAATATAATTACTTATTTCAAATATTACAAGATGTATAAAAACAGGTACGACTACATTAGGTCGCTAGAACTTACAACACTAAATATTTTGGTGTTTTAGACATCATTATTATGCAGTATTGTAGGCCTACATGTAGTTGTGTTTAAGTAAGTAGGTGCAAAATGAGACAAAAAATTAGTTAGAAAGGGGCCGTGTGGGCCGCCAATCAGCAGCCCGCGGGCCGCATTTGGCCCGCGGGTTGGCCATCCCTGGGTTAGATTAGAAGAAGCCATGGACCAGCGACTAAGAGAGCCAAGAAGACTAGCGCTGACCTGACTAAAGGTAGAGCAAGAGTTGTCCATTGATCAAGTAGAGCGTTTGTAAGACTAATGTCTGTTTAAGTAATAATAATAATAATATCTTTTCTTTAATTTAGCGCCTGACAAACGCACTGCGCTGTACATTTACAAGTTATGCAATTGAAACAATCTTAACTAGTTAACTACTAACAGAACAGACAGCCTGTAATACACGGCTGGATGAATGAAATGGAAAACCTTGCAGACTTGCATGTAAAGCCATCATCAAGTACATGTCGTATCATCGTATGTGGTGAGAACTGTACGAAATTTTTCTAGTGAGATTGACGGCCTTTGATGCCATAAGATGTCATTACACTGTGGAATTCATCCACTTATGCATGGGTTTTCAATTGGCCTCTGTTTAAATATGAAATATGAATAATACAGTGAATGCAATTCATGGATGATATGGTGATGATTTCAGCGAAACTCGATCAGTCGTGTAAGCAGCTAACCAATGACTTGGAGGCAAGGACGAGCAAGTTGTTGGAAACCGAGAAAAAAGCCGCAGAGTACGTCAATCGACTGAAATCGTTACAGCAGTCATCAGAAGGATATCCACGGTAAGAGAGAGATGTGTAAGAAGCTCTGACACACAACGTTGACACCAACATTTTATGATTTACATTCAGATTTAGATTTACAAAGAAGAAGAAGAAGAAGAGCAGTCCCTTAAGCTATCCCATAGGCAGCCATGGGTATGAAGTGTTAGCGACTTCAGTTTCTTAGCCTCGGCATATGAGTTCGGGTGGCCGGTCCTCACCCGTGCGGTCTCACCTTCCCACCGTCGATGTATGGTCAGTGTACTCGTTTTAGCTGAGTTGGCTAAGGTGAGCAGGCGGAGAAGCAATTTCGAACGAAATTTCTGCATTGATGGGGATTTGAACCCTGAACTCTCAGTTGAGAGAACAGCACACTAACCATTGAGCAACCCTGATTTGCTTAGAATACACTGTCATCAATTGATGCCTTACGATTGCCACAGAAGTTTGCAGATTAGATTAAACTAGGTCAGGTTAAAATGGGTGCAGAATGTAGAAGTAAGTTTGTATTTGTCAATGCGTATTTATGTAGCACCTCTTCAAGAATACTCGTCAGAGGTGATCTCGACCTGAAAATATAAGACCATGATCAAGTCCATTTTATTTGTTAGTGATAGCACTGACTTGGGTCAGGAGCACCTCTGAATTGTTAATTGGCGCTTATAAATGTTTGATTACGAAATAGTATGGTCTTCAACTACTTGCTGAATAAAATAGCGGCATAGAAAGTAGAAGCTCATGTCACAGGTTTCATGAAGGCATGTTCCAGAATGAGGAGCCGGCCACGGTGAAGCCTCCATGTTGCATTGTGGCTGTATGGAGCAGCTGGAGCTGGGTAATAACCAGGTCACCCTGTGTTGCAGAGTGAAGAGGTCCGTGGTGTTGTATGCATGACACTGAAATATATAGCTCCCTAAGAAAGTGACGGAGCGCAAATGGCCAGGCAGTTCTACATCAGCGTATGGGTCGCTCAGCAGTTGGATTGCTCTGTTTGAATGACCATTCGATGTTAGGACTGTGTGTATGATGGATTACTATAGAGTTGTATAAACAGTAGTCCTACCTTTATGTATTTACCGCATGGGGGTTGTTTTGCTTTATTATTGTTTTAGGGAATGTCAGAGCCGAATACAGTCGGAAGTCGGACGAGTCGTCAACATAATTCGCAAGCTGTATGGGCCGGATCCAGTGACAGCGTTGGTGAAGGCTGGTGTTGATATCACCGGAGCTCTGAAAGGGGATGGGTATGTTTCTCAGATTTTTCCTGTGGCCAGAGCATACTATGCTACTATATAAACATAAGAATTATCATTACTGGCACCTCCCTCGCAGTGCCACTGTGCTCCAGTACAGCAAAATGTCCCGTCTGGAGAAAATCCTCTGTTGATGCCCTTTAGCAATGGGCCGTTAAAACAGCCACCGAAACAACTGATTTTGAGAACCTTACGTGATGTGCTGCTTTTTCTAAACAGCCTGTTTTATTCCTATATTATTCACCAGGTAGCGCCAGCAGAACCATGCATCGAAGTCTTTCATATATTATTATGCACTTGTTAAGCTCCTCTATCTAATGATCAAGCATCAATCGATGGCGCTGAGCAATTGTAAGTGACCATCTCAAGGGAGACTCAAAGCCACGCTTTCCGTGTTAAAGCCACACTTTCCATGTTACAGGGTGAGCATTCTAGCAGCTACCGTGTCTCACCATATAGATTTTGTAGATTATTGTGTAAACTCGCAGTGTGCACAAGGTTATGCTGTGAATTTTTCTGCACTACTGCATCTCTAGTATTTTGTAAAATGATTTCTGTGACTTTGTTATCATTAGGTTCTTTGTTAAGTTGCATTATAAGCAGGTCATGTTCTTACGCTTAAATGTAAACTGCATTCGTCTGGCCAATCACGGCGCGTTAGAATTTGCGTTATGTTCATGCACGTTAAACGGAAGTGGCAGTACATGTTGTCTGAGTTTAAGTAAAAAACTGTTCTTTGCGCCACAACGAACTGCATACAAAGAAACATTAGGGTCCTAAGAACTGTTCTTGAACTGTTCTTGAACTGTTCTTGGTAGAGAGCCACATAGGCTGACCCGGAACCGCAAGTGGTAGGCTGTCAATTTATCGATACATTCTGTTGTATTTTAATTAAGATCAGTGTTTCAGTTGTCAAAAGAGAGCTGGGGGTATCGACATTTTTACAGGTTACGAAAGTATACGAAGCCGGTGAAAATCTGATGCTGTTAATATAAGTATACGTTGCACACGAACAATAATTGATGAGGGTGACCCGACAATTGTGCGCAGGACAATTGCGCGCCGACAATTGCGCGCCGACAATTGCGCGACCCGACAATTCCGCGCAGGACAATTGCGCGCCGACAATTGCGCGCAAAAAAGGGAACAATTCAAATTTATTTCGAATGATTTTCATTTGCTTTTCTAAAGCTTTTGAACTATTTAAAACCTTAAAAATTAATGTCGAAAGAGTTTCAGCTATTCAGCTACTGTAAGTGAGGCTACTATAGAAAACTGTTCTACTGTTCAAATGGAAAGATTGTTTGACTATAGAAAACTGAACTGTTCTACTGTTCAAATGAAAAGATTGTTTGCGATTCCGCGTAGATAATCAATCAACGGAACTGTGCGATAGGTAGGAGTCAGCGCCATCAGGCGTCGGTTAAGTTTCATGTATTTCGACTTCGAAGCCTCTGGTTGTCGATATCCAGAACGAAACCTTTCTACCATTTGCTCGACGTGATTCTGCTCCTTGCGAAACTGATCCACCAAGCTTGTAGACAGAGGGATGGTGGCAGTCTGCTGTCTGCTGGAAAGATCTGTGCCACGCCTCGACAGAATTGTTAGTGCGTGGCAATCCGTCGTTAACCCGGGGGAGGGAGGCTTATTGGTAAGCTCGGCGCTTTGTGTTCTAAGGGTTGCAGTGTAAGGTTCGAAACTTCTCTTGGTAGGGTCAGTAACGGGGGGAGGGAGGCTTATTGGTAAGCTCGGCGCCTTGAAGGATAAATATCCAAAATAACTGGAATGAAATAAAATAACCATATTCAAATTATTTATATTAGCATATAGTTCTTTTTAGTACCTTTAATACTACACGGTGCGCGCAATTGTCGGTGCGCGCAATTGTCGGTGTTTTTTGGCCGCGCGCAATTGTCGGCGCGCAATTGTCGGCGCGCAATTGTCGGGGTGCCATTGATGAGTGATGAGATATTTTCGTTTTCTGACCCCAACATTTTTTCAGGTACTTAGATGAAGGGGGTTCGGAGAAGAGCTGGGGGTTGAACCCCAAAGGTCCCCAACAACTGAAACACTAATTAAAACAAAATTCTGTGTTCATACATGTGGACTGTTTATTGTTGTTTATAAGTGTTGTTTTTAGTGTTGCAGTTAGTGTGTTTGTTGTTTCGTATTGTTACTTACTTGACCTGTTCCTTCTAAGTTGGATTCCGTTATTATGTGAAGGCTAACCTTTGTAGATCCATTACATAGTTGTGCTCAAAGTGCTTTTGTAAAGTCTTTACAGAGTAATATGCTTACACCATTGAAGCCTTGTTACAACATAAGTAAGTAAGTGTAATCTTTAATACACCATTTGCAAACGCACAATGGGACAACATATTATATATTATTGTGGGGCGCGGTGGTGTAGGGGTATGTTCGGTGCCTTGCAACCGGAGGGTTGCGGGTTCGAATCCACCTCAAGCCGCCGCGTAGGGACCCTGGGCAAGTCCTTCACTCGCAATTGCTCATGCGCTTCGGCGTGAAACTCCGATTCATTGTCCGCGCTGTGTAGTCGGGAGCGCCTCTGAGTAGAAATCTTGAAGGGGCGCTATAGCAAGTGATCATACATACATACATGATAATGATAAAACTTTGAAGTAATAATATTATTAGTAATGATATGTAAATAGTAATATATTTGTGAAACATGATTATTAACTGTACAACATGCTAGTGATAAATCCCTTCCTAGTAAGGAGGTCAGAGCATGGAATATTGTGGTTGTGTGAAAGAGGTCTAAGGGAGTATCTGGTATCTTGGATGGGGGAGTATACCGTGAAGAACATGCCCAGGGTCGACAGTATCACAGAGAAGAGAGCTTTGTTTGCTTTGGAACATAACTCTTCGATGGTAGGGGTACCAGTAGGTAAATATTCCTGGCATATAAGTTATCTAATCAGTGCAGTCATACTTTCTGTTTCCCCCACGTTAGTAAAGCCCTCACCAAGTATTGGAAGAGCACAGAAGTTGAGTAAGTGTGGTGGAACGCACAACATCATGTTTTGTTATTAGTCAAAGTCTGATATAACAGTCAAGATATGGACTCGAATTTACATCTGGTTTAACAAAAGACGTCATTATAATGTGGTCTTGTTACAAGGTGATTATTGATATGGCTGCGAAAGAAATCATTATAACAAGTATCTGATGTACTTGTATATTTTCATTGCTAGTTTGGCTGCTGTAAAAATGTTCCTTTGCATTACAAGTGTATTTACTTGTTGTGTTTCATGGTAGGTCTTCCCAGTCGCAAGGGGAAGAAGTTCAGGATCCGAATGCTAAGGCAGGTCAGGGAAAACCGAATCAAGAACAAATCGAAGCGGGTCAAGAACAACCAAAGTCAGGTCAGGAACCGCCTAAACCAGGTCAAGAAGCACCAAAGGAAGGCCAAGAACAGTCTAAACAAGGTGAACAACAGCAAAAATCTGAAGAACAGCCAAAATCAGGTCAGGAACAGCAAAAACAAGGTCAAGAGCAGGCAAAACAAGGTCAAGAACAGCCTAAACAAGGTCAAGAACAGCTAAAACAAGGTCAAGACCAGCAAAAACAAGTTCAAGAACAGCAAAAACCTGGTCAAGAACAGCCTAAACAAGGTCAGGAGCAGCAAAAATTGGGCCAGGAACAGAATAAAACGGGAGAACAGCCCAAAGCAGGTCAAGAACAACCCAAGTCAGGCCAGGAAACGCCTAAGCCAGGTCAAGAACAGCCTAAATCAGGCCAGGTAACGCCTAACCCAGGTCAAGAACAGCCTAAATCAGGCCAGCAAACGCCTAAGCCAGGTCAGGAACAGCCAAAACCTGGTCAAGAACAGCCTAAAACTGGGGAAGAACCCAAAATGGGTAAAGAAGAGCCTAAATCTGGCCAGGAAACGCCTAAACCTGGACAAGAACAGCCTAAACCTGGGGATGAAAAGCTAAACACTGGCGAGGACCCGTCAAAATCCGGAGCAAAGAAGGATGAGACTGGAAAGGCAAAGGAGGAGGATGAATACTACGAAGATGATGACGAAAAAGCCAAAAAGCCTCAAGATAAAGCAGGTCAAGGTCAGCCTGGCCAAGAACCAGGTCAGCCAAAAGGTCAAGGCCAACCTGGCCAAGAACCGGGTCAGCCGAAAGGTCAAGGTCAGCCTGGCCGAGAACCAGGTCAGCCAAGAGGTCAAGGTCAGCCTGGCCAAGAACCAGGTCAGCCAAAAGGCCAAGGTCAACCTGGCCAAGAAGCGGGTCAGCTGAAATTTGAAATGAAGCAGAGACAGGAGAAAGCAGACAGCGGGAAAAAGTCTGCTGTGAACGTAAGATTTACATGATTGGTTTATTTCTAAAGGATTTCTGTATCTGACTGGTAGTTAGATCGCCTTGTTGGAACCTCTTTAAATTTCTGACTTAATTAGAATGCCTTTTAGGAAGCTCTTTAAATTGAGATGCTTAGACATAGTTACGTGTGGCACCGCTATGTATTGACTGGATGTTTTCCCATCCTAAAATGGTAAAATGACTTTGATGTGGATATCAGCCCTTGGGCCTCATGTCCATGGGTTGCATCCCTGCGGGCCGTATATTGATTGGACAACAGGGCAATAGACTCGCAAACCCAAACATTCATTACATTGAAATCTGAGTCTACGCGGCGGTTTGAAGACAATTCTTAGCGCATAGTGCGATAGCAGCGCCACCTACCTAGTGCACAGTTATAGTTTAGGATATAAAAATGATCTGAATTTATTTTTGCTTTTGTTCGTTGCAGTCCAGCGATGATTACGAAGGTGAAAAGTAAGAATTTAGAAGAGCATCAGAAATACGTTACTGGCAATCTTGTGTTACCAGTAACTGCCTTTGCACGACTGTTATGCTGTTTCTGTTTGACTAACTTGGGCTTTAGTTTAGAGGTGGATACTTTATAATAGGTTATTAAAATGTTGTTAAACCAGCCACCACTGTGTGATGAGGCAACAATTTGATTATTACTTATTATATGTTGCCTTGAAACTGGCCCGATATCTGTGCCGTAAGATTATACAAATTTGTTTTTATTTAGATTTGTACATTTCTAGAATAAACCCGGATATTTTTGTACAGTATTGATTGCTGGTGTCTGCTTGCATTTCCCCGTTGGGTCGTTTTCGGACATGAGCTGCTTTATTTGGGTTGTTTTTGTTGCGTTACACATTGTAGTTGTTTGGTAAGTTATTTGTTATGTGAACACATTTGTGAATTTCCATGATCTGTAGTGTAATGTAGGTGTTAGTTGGTTGTTTTTTTATTAGCAGTTTTTGGTTGACATATCAAATATTACAGATTTCAGTTGCTTTCTATAGAATAGATGCTGCATATTGGTGTGACGACTGATATAGTATGACTCCGACTACAGTTGTACACCTATATGACTAGGTTTGTTTGTTGCTGACTACAGTAGTGCGACTGTGACTACAGTGACGTGTAGCTGAATAAATCTTTCTTTAGTGCCTTCTATGAATCTGTGGCTGAAAGGCGCTGGAAAGTGGATAATGGGTAGGTGCTGACATACCGAGTGCCACATATAGACTAAGCAATGGAAATGTAACTGTACATGTTCTTCTATGGAGACCATATGGCCTCAGCTCTGCTCATTTTTTAATGAATTTATTGAGTGAGATCCTTCACCACTGCTCCCAATGTAAATGGTTGTCACACCGTGTGAGGTCCTCATGTATGGACCATGTCAGCACAAGATACAAATCTCTTAAGTAATCCATCATTGGTATGCAAACTGGCATCCTCACGCACAGGAATGCCACGACGTTAGTTCTAAATAATGTAGCTAACGGGGGCAGTGCTATGATGTGACTAAAACTAGAGTGGTGTAGGTTTGAATGCAATTCTGGTGTGACTATGACGACAGGTTGTAATTAAAACAAACTGTCGACTGCAGTGGTGTGACTGTGACTTTGGTAATACAGCATTTACAGGAGTCGTACTCTGCAGAAGTAGGCTGTAGCATTTAATCAGCTGTTCTCTAGTGGGACGTTTTGGGGATTTTCCTGATTAATTTGTACAATTTTAATTTGACATGATTAATTTTTACAGTTTTAATTTGACATCCACAAAGCCGTCTTGTGATATTCTCGATATGATTTGTTTTGAGAAAAACGTCATGATCATTCCAATTGTTGTTGTCGACCGTGCCATTTGCTTCTTTTTTAAGTTTTTTTTACAAACGTTGATGCAGTTGATTTCTAATTGATTTAATAATTTCTCTCGTGTGAATGCTCAAGTAAATCAACAGTTTCGTTCCGGTTATAATACATTATATTTGACTTTACTTCGCACTACAGCTTTCAGCTTGACTTGGCCAAGAATTGCATCCCACTATTCAAAGGTCGGTAATGTAACTTGTAAAGGATGATTAATCAAATGAAAACATCAGTGATGCAGGAACTTTATTTACTATGAAATTTTGTGGTCCATGAAATTTTAGAGTGAACGACTTTTTAAACTCAAGGTTTTTGTTATGGTGGTGTATTTGACACTGAACTGTTGTTGGAATTGAATGCAGTTGACAACAAGTGGAACTGTTGTTGGTGACTCTGAAATGTTAATGATGTAAAAGTCGTGTATTTGAAGTGCTAAGACATAGGAATTGAGGGAAGTTGAATTTTAGGTCATTTTTAGTGTACAGAGGAGAGCAGTTTTGATTTGGTGTTTGATTTGATATTTTTTTCTAATGGTCTTGTGCTGTGTTTTGATCTCTCGAACATTTGCATTCCGGAACTCTTCTTTTGTTAGACTTGTTTAAATGTGAAACTTGATGTTTTTGAAAATTGTATTTGTCAATTGACTAGAATTTTTACAATGTTGATTGGATCAGTTGACTAGTTTTAGCGTTTATTTCTTTTCTCAATTTCTGAATATTAACTGTTTAGAGTTAGTTGCAAAGCCACAGGCTGAAATATGGGCTTTGAACCTTGCACTCAAGGTGTTTGCATAAGTAACGGAAGTTCTCATTGACTTCGTGCCAGGGATATAATCCTCTGAGCCAAGAACACTGAAAGAAGAAATTTTCCGTCCAAAATGTCACTGATATTTATGTTGAGATGTTAAGCACAGAGTCTATGTCATGATTGTAATTGTGAATGCTGACATTTCATCAGCACCAAAGTTAAGAGAACCAGTTTATTCACGTGTCTAGGCAATTTCATTTTGGTTAAGACTCTACCGTTTGGGTTAGGTTCCTTGACTTGGGAAAGGGAGGTCATCTCCATTTCCCGATCTCTAGGGTGCTAGTGAATTTGGGGAATGAACAGATTTACCAAACCTGCAGGCTAGTGATCAAACTAATATTTGAAAATATTGTGTAGGCATTTGCTTGCTGTGAATACATCTATGTATTGTGTTGTGCCATTCGAAGGTCTATCATTAGAAGTGGGGCCAGCATTAGGGCTGGACATGTCTGGGGTGTCGAAGCCATAGCCTACCCACAGATTCTATGTAACACCTTTTAAATTGCATATAGTACCGTTAATTATATACTCTGCTGTTGTTCTGCACCGTAATATGGTAATGTGTATAGCACCATTTATTTTATCTATTGGGGACATGATAGCTGAATGGATAGAGCACTTGGCCTGTAACATGGAGAATGGGTTAAGTCTTCACTCGGGTGGTGACTGTTTGAGGACATTGAGCAAGTCCTTCACGCACAATAAGTGCTTAGCGCCATCGATGATCTGTCCTATGGTCTTGTGTGCACTTCTTAGCTTTGGAAGGAGGGCAATATCAAATACAGTTATATTGTAGTGTAGCTACTTTATTCTGTGTTAATTAAAAACACTCTATTCTTACATTCCACTGCAATAATTTAGGCGAAGTGCAGCGGTCGTGTGATGGTTTACTGCAAGACGTCAAAAGTTGAGCTATGAAATTTAGACAAGATGCATTCTCAAAGAAACTACGAAAGATCTGTTTGAGTGGTGGTAAATGTTTTGCATGGTCCCAGACTCCTAGGTAACGCTGTGTGGAGTGCCTTCTTTTTGACGCTTTGCCTTGCTAATGTCTCAAATGAGTGTGAACAGTGATTGGCATTTGCTGGGTACTTCGGTTTGTTGCTTGTACCAAATGAGCTTCTCGTTAAATTGGAATTGATTTTTTCCAATGTGACCTGAGCTGCTAAGGACGTTCTACGTTTTCTTATTCTTTTTGTTGTTGTATAGTTGAGGTAATTTTGTGGTTAATCAGCAACAAAAGAGAAAGTTTGCACAACATTTGTAGTCATTTGTTTAGGGCTCCATCTATTTGGTCTATCGCATGAGTCTTAATTGACCACCCGTTTAATGTAATAACACATTATAATATAACATAACAAGGGTCTTTAAGTGATTCAGAAGACATGTAATCTACGTTAGAACCACTGCTATGCTTAATAGGCTATCTCACTCATGGCTAAGCTTCTTCATAAAAGCTGCAATAGTGTCCACTGAGACAGTAAGTACTACATGTATCATCAGCGAAATCATTCCAGAAGTCTACAACTCATGATGAACTTGACGAGTTGAATTCGAATACCTGTTGGCTCAATCATCGTCCTATAAGACTGGCTTCACGACCTACTCTTATCTTGTCGTTTTCTCTTACGGGTTTCTTCAGCTGATTAACAGGCACTTGGCTGGGGTTAATCTCTCTCTTCTAAAAATTTCTCAGTTAATAACAGACAAATCAGGAGAGAATTTCTAACTGAGAAATAAAGTAGAACTTTAATTATATTTAGACCAGAGAACAACTACAGTTTCTGAAAAGCCAAATCAAGTTGAAAGTCTAAAGTATTAAGCCAATTTATATAGCACCACTATTAACCTGCGCTAGTAGTAGCTACCAGTGGCGGCGCCAGGATTTCAGGTTTGGGGGGCTAAAGCTAAAAAACCATGGTAAGTTATTCCCATTGGGATGCGATGACCTTTTTTTTAAAACTTAAAACCTTTCCTTTTGGGGCTGAAACGCAGTTAGGGGGTGGCTAAGCACCGCCTAGCCCCCTCTGGCGCCGCCGCTGGTAGCTACATGGTCGAATTTATCCCTAGTCAGTATGTAACTCCGTATGCTGATATTTCCAGTCGCAAGTCTGGATAAAGCAGGAGGGCTATGCTAATCACCTTCGTTTGACACAGCATCGTTAAATAGATCGAAACTGCTAGCTTACGCATTAGCCTGTTTATCAGATACAGACGAAATCGAATGACATTGATTGATCAGAGCAGTTCATTAAACAGGAACTTAATTACGACACAAACAAACTTATTACTTTTAAGATTTCCGATTGTCGTTGTGTGAACTTCCAACCATTTTCCGGTGCTTAAGTCACATCGCCCTTAACATCGTGCCGCACTACCGCTGAAGCTTTTGATTACATTGACAGAAAAGGCGCGAACTGGGAAACATTAAGGGTGCGTGAGGCCTAATTCCCGCCAATTCAGGTAATCGACCGAATCCAGTTGTGAGCCACGTGAGGTCGTTAGCAGCGTCTAACCTTGAAGCCTACACGGAGACCCTTGAAGCTTCCAGAACTATCCTTAAATCTTGACTGGCGTTATAAAAGGAAGGTTTCGAGTTCGACGTGTCAGTGATAACACCCAGAAAGGTGGGAGTGGTCAACATTGTTCCAACGTTTTGTTCGACTAGATTTAGGTTCGTGAACGGTGAAGTTCTTTTGCGATATAAGATGGCAGACGGCCGTACAGTTGGGATCGACATACCTCTGTCCCGTCGACTGAAGATGTCTTGGGAACCGCACGACCCTCTGGACTGGGCGTCGCAAAGGCAACTTATGGGGGACGTGCATCTCGGTCATGTCAGATGGAAAGAATTTCATTCGAGGTCCTATGAAACTTCGTCCAAGACCACCAGCCGCATACAGGTAAGACATGATGTTATTATTAAGCCGTCGTTTGAGCATTCCCGGTTTACCTTTACTACCCTCATGGGCGTCGAGAGCCAAGGCGGGCCCCGGGGCAGACACTTCTCAGAGTCTATCAGGGCCCCTTGTTTTTTCGATTTTATCTGTAATCCCGAATCTGATGTAAGACTGTAAAAAGGCTATCAAACTACATTTAATGAATAATAATAATGGTAATATTAATAATAGTAAAAGTAAATGTAAAAGTCAATTTCTGGTTATAAAGAAATTTACAAAAACATGAAAATGTCATTATGTGAATGTGATAAATGATTTTAATTTTTACAGTTACAACTACAAGAGAAATTTACCGTATAGTAGATAGGCCTACTATATTATACTAAATAAATGCAGGCCTAAATGACTACTTAAGTGCACTTATTAAGTCTACATGTAGTAAAAATGTGCTTGTGGGCTTTCCGGCTTGCAAACAATTCGATCATGGCACCGAAGTCTAATTTTCTTGCTATAGGCAGGCATGAAACTGCTTCCATACCCATTTTCAGGCTGTATAGCCTACGTCAACTTGACTTGTGACAGTTGTCGCATTATGATTATGATGTCCAATTTCAGGAGGTGAGGATATGTCACTTGCAATGTCTACATATAGACTACAACAACAACTCGCTCTGTGCCATGATCATCAAATCCAATAGCCTACTACTACTATTACTACTATATAGCGATGATATTGTCAGCTTGATTTGCTGCATCATTCGCTTTTGATAAAATTGAAAATCCAAGACTGAAGGACGTAGGCCTATTCCTGACTTTCGCTAATCTTTCTTTCCTTTTTTGAGCTCCAGATTTCTGATGGTAATTCATCGTCTAATTTGTCAACTTAAAGGAATATAATATAATCTATTGGTAATTTGGTATCAATTATTTATTATGACAACTTTAATACTTGAACTTACAACTGGATATAAGTTGTCAACTTATATCCAGTTGTAAGTTCAAGTATTATTTATTTGGATAATAACTCAAATTTCAATTCATAAATTTACATCCAGTTAAAGATTTTATGGCTGCCAGAACACCAATAAGCCTAATTTTTTCTGGGCCGAGTGCTGATGAATCTTAAATATAATACTGATAGCAGTCTTTTTGAAATTAAAGTTATTCAACTATAATTATTCAACTATAATAATTATGACCACAACAGTAGTGACTTAAATAACTGAAATAGTAGGATAGCCTTTATCAAGCAGTAGCGTGGCTAGTATTTTTTACCATAGGGGTGCGTACTGCGAAGTACTGGACTGCTGGGCTACGCATATGATTCTGGTGGAGCATGGAATTCAGTCAAAAATCGGAATTTGTCTAAATTACTGAACTTTGCACTAACAGATACACCGAAATTATTCTCATGCCCAAAGTCTGTTACTGTGCTCGCGCCTTTATTCTTTGACTGAACAACTGAGACTAAATGACAGAGCTACTAAATCGTTTTCGTTGACAACATTGCCAATAGAATTATCTGTAGTGCTAACTAACCTCTTCAGTCCAATTTTCACCGTCACATTCGTTACTGTCTTGCTTTTCTGGCAAAGAGATTCGATAGACCGCTTTCTCTATTATAAACTTCATCAACTAGCTATTAAATTGAAGAATTTAATTGAAATCGCTATTTTGTTTAAAAGTAAACGAATGGATTAGCGACTGTATTCTGAACATGAATAACTACTTTCGCAATAGATAGACTTGTGAGAGAGACACACGGAAATACACAGAGAGAGAGAAACAGAGACAGACAGACAGACATAGAGAGGAGCGCAAGAGACAGAGACAGGCAGAGAGAGACAGACAGACAGAGCGAGAGACAGACAGAGATAGACAAACAGACAGAGGCAGAGAGCCAGACAAGGCAGATATTATTTCCAGCAGTCCTCAGCCCTGGAGATGAGTGATGGTAAAGCCGAGGCAAATGCATGGTATGCGGTTGTTGTAGGCCTACATCTGAGGGGAGAATCTCTTGCCCTATTTATATTGTTGTTCATCCGAATGAAAGTATCTTCGTGTGCAACTGTGTTCGCTTCTACTGTGGGTCAAATACTATGACACATCGGGTGACCTATATGCAGACACCATACATACAGTATTACGTCGGTGGCCCTGTGTATCATGATTCATCAAGCATCCGTCATATATAGACTGCATTGGGCCAAAACCCACAGGTTTCTTCAGTTTGAGCAAAGTTGTAGACATTTCCGGGCCCTTGCCATAGAACCGGGCCCCCCAAAACCCACAGGTTTCTTCAGTTTGAGCAAAGTTTTAGACATTTCAGGGCCCCTGCCATAGAACCGGGCCCCGGGGCAGTAACCCCCCTGACCCCCCCTCTCATCGGCCCTGACTACCCTGTACAGTCAGGAGCGTAGCCAGACTTAAATTCAAGAGGAGGCAACTTGGCAAAATTCTGGTTATTGGGGTCATTGGTCAATAGAAGTTCCAGTATATAAAGAAAGCAAGAGGAGGCAACTGCCTCCTCGTGCCTCCATGTAGCTACGCCTATGTGTACAGTAGGCCCTATATTATAGGCTAGTCACTAGTGGTTCTAACACAGACATGGGCGCCCACAGATAGTTTTGCAGGAGGGGGCAAAACACAATGGTCAGGGTTAAATTTTGTAGCAAGAGCTTGAAAAATTCAAGACAGGAATTTTAAAAGGGGTATTTTTCATAGAAATATTTGTTGTTAAAGTTGAATTTCTCTATGTGAATCATTAGTATCATTAGTGCTTTAGTGTGAATAAATTTGTTAAGCACCAAAAAGTGGTAGTTAAAACAATGGGTGTCAATTTTCCAGGGGAGGGCAAGTGCCCCCTCTTGCCCGTATGTGCGGGCGCCCATGAACACAGGTTGCACGTCTTGTAGACCACGGCTCGTAATGCAGAGAGGAGGGTTTCGCGCCTCCACTGAGGCGGTTACTTTGCATATGGGGACCTTCAGCAAGTCCACTCATGATGCTCGGCGTCTTCGATGTTCTGTCGATGGGCAAATTTGGGCAAAGGCGTTACTTTGTCCCACACAGTGGTGGAGACCAATCCACTCGTTTTCCTCTCACTTTCCATTCTGCTTCCCCTTCTCCTATAGCCTAGGCCTATAACCTACGAGCTTACTATGCTTTGTCCACCACTTTAAGATCACTCGCAGATGATAAATGCATGCTGACATTATTCTGTTTCACAACTGCTAATAAATTATTGACGACGCTGAGACCAAAGTTGTAGACCTAAACAACGGTCACTCGTGAATCACCGACATCCAACGAAACGTCGGAACTTTATAAGCAGCACGTACAGGTCCAAAATCTGTTGTGGCCTCTTTTAAAGGTGTTGGTGACCGGACATCACAATCACAATACAAAGTGACCTCTGTGCATTTGGGTACAGACGGCCACCGTCCCACGTAGGTCTTCCTGTCGTAGATGATTGTTCGAACTGAAGAACCCTTGTCTTTCGATTCTCGACTCGAATCTGTTTCTTCTTGCTTATAATTCTTGCGTAGCCTCTGAGTCTCCTCTCTAAGAGCAAAGTGATGAATGTAAGACTTGTGAACCCTTTCCCTGCAGGCAATTCTCTGCCTCCCTGGGCATTATATGGGATCCATATTGGCTCTGCACGGGTGGATATAGGAATATGGGTTGTACAAGGGCTCACTGTGGGCCTGCTGGCAACGTTTATGATGATATTCCCATTATTGTCTCGCATGGGAATATTGTTGCAGAGGCTTCACAGTCCTTCACAAGATGTTGTGTCGAACTCTTGGAATGACCGGATTGCGAGCTTCAATTTTACAACCGATTGATGCCTACGACAGTAGAGCATAGCACTATATAAAAGTCGTGTTCATCGAGCCCATAGCTATCCGACAATATAGCCAGCTAATGTAATGTAATGTAAATCTTCGAAAATTTCTCGGCGCCACGAAAGCCACGTCAGGGAGATCAGCTTGTTCGTAAACAATGTGGACCCAATTACAGCTTAGCTGTCAGTGATATGGCCCGTGCATGCCTAGAGAAGGATTGCTTGTCCATAATTGTAACCCATTTCTTTTACCTATCCTAGGTTTCCTATGACAGCCAGGATTTTCGCGTGAATCTGGATGTGAGCCACTTCAGACCCGATGAGTTGTCGATTAAGATGGTCGACAACCGAGTGGTAATCGAGGGAAAACATGAGGAAAAGCAGGACGGACATGGCTTCATACAGAGAAACTTCCGCAGGACCTATGATCTCCCTCCTGGCGTGGACTCCGACAGGATCAAGTCTTCACTGAGCGCCGATGGTATCCTGGAAATCCACGCTCCAAAGATGGTGGTTCAGAATCCGTCTGAGAAGAGAATCCCGATCGTTCGTCTGGGTGTCAAAAGTCTGCCTGATCCGGGTGTCCGGCGAAAAGTTTAAGCTCTCTTAACAGATTGAATCTATAGTATTGGGATATTCAGACATAATATTATAATTATCGCGAATAATATTGACTTGTTCTGTATCACCTCGACAAGCTGAACAGTTAACGTCGTCCTGTAATTTTTCTATTTTTTTTTATCCGGGTTTGTATAGGCCTACAGTTAAATTATATTTTGTTAGTTTCAAGCATTTATAGTTACTTAGTTTTTCAGTTTTGTATGGTTTTAACTTCATGTTCCAGTTTTGTATGGTTTTGCAAGATTAAGATTATTAATGTACGTCTTATGTTTCATCTCGAGAGGTCGTGAGTAGCCCAAATAGGACCTAGGTACAATTCACACTACACGGTCTGTAACTCTCTACCTCGATGTCCGAAAATATCCTAACGAGTCTCTTTCACTCTGTAAACTGAAAACTAACAACTAACTTCTTCCATGGAGTCTAGTTGTGTGCGTGTGTGTGTGTGAGGCTATAGCGCCCCTTCAAGTTTTCTACTTCAGAGGCGCTCCCGACTACAGCAGCGGACACTGAATCGGAGTTTGACGTCGAAGCGCATGAGCAATTGCGAGTGAAGGACTTGCCCAGGGTCCCTACGCGCGGCTTGAGGTGGATTCGAACCCGCAACCGTCCGGCTGCAAGGCGCCGAACATACCCCTACACCACCAACTTAATGTTTGCCAGCATTCAGAGTGCACTTGTGAACTTCAAAGGAGGGCGTTGTTAAATTGCAGTCGTATTACCAGGGGTGTAGACGAGCCGGAGCGGTCCGGAGCGGCGTTCCGGTACTTATTATTTAGCCGGAGCCAGTTTTTAATTTTAGACGTACGTCTTTGGTGGGAAAGTTGGAGCGGCGTTCCGGTACTTATTACGAACCCGGAGCCAGTGTTTAATCTAGACGTCTCTTGGGTGGGAAAGTTCCCCCTAGGATCGAGTTTTCATCTTGGCCGCAGACATATTCGAATGCATGTGGGAGAGAAAGTGTGAAATGTAGGGCCTATTTTGAAAACCGTCGTTAAGAATCTCACAAAATTTTAACAGGAAAACTGTCGTTACTACCCCGTGCCCCTTAATAATTAGGGCTTTAAAGCTGAAAATGTCGTTGACTACCCCACCTCGTAAAAATTATTTTTGGGAAAATACTCGTTCTCCTGCCCCCCCGTCATCAACTTTCAAATGGCTGGAGCGCTCCGGTACTTCCAAATTTACGTCTACACCACTGCGTATTACGTATTGTATTTTACCAGACGTAGGCCTATATAGAGGGCTAAATGGCGAATAGAAAGCTAAGTTTGTGCTTGGAGCCTTGGGGAGAGGTTGTAGCTTCGCCAGCAGGGTAAATCTCAAAGGGGACCATAATGGCCAGTTTGTCCTCGGAATACGCCGGCAGGTGAGGCCTAGGAACTCTGGAGCTATAATATATCCATGGGGTTAAAACATCGATTAGCCCTTGCCATTACAATCTGATATGCAAAATTAGCAACAAATTTCCTCGATGAGGTTTTAGGCTAATGTACTGAGGAACGAAAGCAAGGGCATAGACGGCGATGCCCAGTCGATCAATCCCAATGTCTCCGTTAGGCCGACATGAAACTGCAAAACAGCAATCAATTCAAGCCATATAAATTAGGAAAGAATTAGGCCTACCTCGATGGGTTGATAACACGTACTGTAGTATACTGTACGAATGCACGTAGGTTACGTATGTTTTCATGTATGCGTCGTTTTCACTGCATGGCTACGCCAAACTCGAGACTTCTGTGTATCACCACTCTATATTATATAGTAGCCTACGTATGTCGTATGACGTATATATTGGCACGTATTGGTGTGGCGTGTTTGAAATTTTGCAATTTACGATTTAATTGCTTTTAAATCCAAGATTCATTTTTTTAAATCTGTTAACACGGTCATAAAACTAATGAATAGTATAGGTTTGATATGTTTCGAACATTAAAGACTTTCTTAGCAAACGAGAAAAATGCGTATTCAGCGATATTATGCGTCGCACTATGAGACTCGTGTTCCGTCCGATTAGCCGTAGATAGTGCTAAGCGTGATATTTTCTGCTTAAACTGGATACTTATACAGATCAACATGTTGGAGCGTGTGTACGACGTATTTTGGTTTTTGCATGGCATTGTCTGCGAATTGTTAATATTCAGCATTGTCGAGAGTGTAACGAAAGAGCATCTCTCAAAGGCTGTGTAAGAATTTTGTCGGTCTTTTTATACACATCTTTAAACGTCGAGGTTTAATAACAGATGACGCTGGACTAAGTAAGTTAATGTGGACATATAAAAACTGACTCTGACTGACAGTGACTGTTGACGATTACTTATGCAGAATTCTGTGGTAAGTTTATTTTGTCTTCTTCAGTTCACAGCCTCATTATTATCGTCCATTATCTTATGAATGCACAACGTACAATACGCCACAACGTCTGTGTATGTAGGCCTAAACAGAGCACAGTGTGCATGTTTCTAGTGTAACTGTCACCTCCACGTTCAATATGGAATAGACTTCTGTTCTGGCAAGGACATAACCTCGTGCATTCGAGGGCTACCAAACTGGCCTTTCATGAAAAATCAAAAGTACTCCGTCCAAGAACTTTGGTCGCTACGATCGTCTGATCATCACCTCGATCGCTCTGTTCGGAAGTCTTTCCTCAAGTCTCGGATCTGGTCTCCTCGTGAAGACCGGTCTCTCGACCAAGTAGACAACTTCACTGGACTCCCTCGACGCTTCATCCTCTCAATGCCATCCTCTTGCAGTCATTATTCCAAATTGAAAGTACACTATCTAGGCCTACTCCAGCACCTGCTTCACCACCACCACCGTCAGCCTTAAATACATCTGCAGGGATGTCCCACTGGACAACCTGCGCTTCAATGACCGCCGTTCCATTCTCGTCACGGTCACCGTCCGCAATCGTAAGCGGTGGCACTCCTCCTTCACCTGCTACGTCACCACGGACACGGTCTTTCCTCGTCCATCCGACTATATGCGAATGCCGTTTTCGGCATCCTCATTCCTCATCTCGCTCTTTGCTGTGGTGGGTCCTCCATTTGGAATGGCCTACCCACACTAAGGGCTAAACTATAATGACTGGTTTTTCCTCAGCGGTCTCTTGTTCTTTATAAGCGTTTCTTTCCCCCGGTGCTGAGTGCGCCTCTGAATAGTTATTCTTCGGAGGCGCTTTGAAAAATTATGTACATACGATACGATAATTATACTTTTATATGTTTGTCTATGTTATATTATACAGAATCAGTTAAATTAGTGTGTGAAAGTGTAGCATATGTCTATCAGTGGCGGCGCCAGCATGGGGCTAGGGTGGGCTAAAGCCCTCCCTATCGGCGGCTCAGCCCCCCAAACAAAAGTGCCAGAATCACTGCCAATGCCAGAGAGGAGGGGAGAAAGGGAAGGAATTGGGGTTTTAGCCCCCCAAACCTGAAATCCTGGCGTCGCCACTGATGTCTATATAAATTTTGTTAGCACCTGTAGGATATTGGGTACTATAGTATACTACCATTTTGGTTACCTAACAGTACTATGTAGCAACTGATGTACAGAATTGGTTTGCTTTTTTTCAGTAATAACAACCACAAGCAGGCCATTTGGCTGTTGGAATGTGCAGGGTTGTTCGTCTTGTCCGCTGCTCTCTATATTTATTGCTACATCAAGCCGTATTTTCTTTTCACGATGGCATGCTTTGCTTTAATCTACAGAATCTTCCTACACGACATGGTCTTTGGGTGAGTGCTTTTCTGTTACATGTTACCATTTAGTAAGTAAGTAGTTTCTTTTCCACAGAAGTTCAAATACCATTGCACAGAAGCAGTAATATAATATTACGTGGTCGTGGCAGGCTATGGAGAGGATCCTTCTTGCTAGTCGGCGTAGTCGCCTAATCTAATCTAATCTAGTCTAGTCTAATCAAATTAATCCTATAGCTCTATTATATGATGCACACTTCATCAAACAATGATCACTTCAAGTGAAACCGTATTCAGAACTGTAATAATTTGAAGTAATGTACGTGGGCGTAATGTAACAGGATATAGCCTGAGTACAGTAAACCTGAAGAGAGTTGGTGTTCGGGTGAATTGCTGATTGGTGTGTTTGCCTTCCCTTCTATGTCTGGGATTTGAATCGTGGTGCATATAAAATTAACAACTATTCGGCGACCCATGTGGCTGTTAGAGAAGAGAAGAAGACAATAGACAGTCCCTTTAGCTAGTCTTGAGGCAGCCATTGGTATGAAGTGCTAGCGACTTCATTTTCTTAACCTCGGCATATGAGGGCAGCCGGCGGGGAATGGTTTTTCTTAAAACCCGACTGATTTACCTGGAGCAAGTGATTGGAATCTACATGCAGTGTTATTTGACAGGCTACACATTTCTCAATGATTTTAGATACTGGGCGTTGAGAAAGCGAC
The DNA here is from genome assembly GCA_020284085.1 of Aporrectodea caliginosa. Taxonomy (NCBI): domain Eukaryota; kingdom Metazoa; phylum Annelida; class Clitellata; order Crassiclitellata; family Lumbricidae; genus Aporrectodea; species Aporrectodea caliginosa. Next base: position 603,263 of record JACEVL010000818.1, read on the forward strand.
TTATGGGGGAACAGAGCCCTCGGTCATGTCAGATCGAACGAATTTCATTCGAGGTCCTATGACACTTCTTCCAAGACCACCAGTCGCAAACAGGTTAGAAATGATATTAATATTATTAAGCCGTCGTTTGAGCATTTCCGGTTTATCGGTTTACCTGAATTTCATTCCAAGACCTCAGTCTCTCTCTGTCTCTCTCTCTCTCTCTCTCTCTCTCTCTCTCTCTCTCTCTCTCTCTCTCTCTCTCTCTCTCTCTCTCAGAGTCTCATGGCTCTGGAGTCCTCGCTACCCGATTGGTTAGAGCGCTCGTCCCGTATTGCGGAGAGAAGGGGATCGAGCCTCCATTGAGAGGTTACTGTGTAATTACTGTACACAGGTTCCTTGAGCAAGTCCACTCGCGATGCTAGGCGCTTTCAATGCTCTGCCGATGGTCATGTCGAACTGACTCGACCATCGGCAGAGCATCGAGAGCGCCTGCATGTACACCATTTGGGAAAGGGCGTAACTTTGTCTTAATATTCTTGTCCAGAGATGTCCAGCCTCTTAGTCTCCTCTCCAACAGGAACGCGAAGGATATTTATTAAAATTAGCCCTTCCATGCCAGCATTTCCCTGGGCATTATATGGGACCTATGTTGGCTATGTACACGGGTCCATATGGGAATATGGGTCCTATAAGGGTTCAGACGCTCAATGGGCATGCTGGCAGGACACTGCACCACGTCTCTGGAACTATCTACCTCTTGAATTCCGCACATTTTTGGTTCCTCCACCATCATCGCCAATCACCAACCATCATCTGCCTCTGGATCCTCTATCCATCACCCCTCCTCCCAAGGCTTTTGAAACTAAAGTCTCTCCTTCTCAAGGACTCTTACGCCGATTCACCTAAACGACACCCACCTTGAACCTTAACACCTGCTCTGCCACTCTGATCCTCTGGAAACCGGACTCGGACCCCCTTCGGATTACTCTTTTGGATCAATCAATATTCGTTTATTCTGAATAACCAAGTTGTCACAGACGCAACTAACCCCTCTGACTAGACGCAGCGCTCGTGAATAAGCTGGTGCTATGCGCTTGGTTTTTGAGTGGCGCTTTAGAAGTTTGGAGATTACGATTATGATTACGATTTATGATGATATTCCCATCTATAGGATGATATGCGGTCACAGGGATTTCATGCATCCTTCGTAAGATGTTGCTGTTGGAGATATTGAACTGGCTGTTGGAATGACAGGATTGCGGGCTTCGATTATAGCCGATTGATGCCTACAGCAATGGAGAATAGCGCTATATAAAAGTCGTGCTAATCGAGCCCATCGCTGACCGACAGTATGGCCAGCAAATATCGGATGCGAACCATAGGCGTAACTTTCTATTGTGACAGTGGTGTCCGGTCACCACCACTTTTAAAAGTGGTGGTGATAGTCACCACCACTTTTTGGTCCTGCAATGAAATTTGTTTAACATTAAAGCATTTGGCTGTCTACCGTCTAAGCTATTCGTGCATACTTAACATTGCAATGGCGGCAATGCTAATAGAGGCCTCCACAGCGTGTCCACACTACCTTACTAACATAATGTTTGGTCTCAAAATTTGGTGATGTCATCAGTTTTGTTTCTATAAAAGGTCAAATTATCAAATTCATGTGGAAAAATGGATCGAATCATTGTAAAGAGACCACGACAGGTTATAATTGTGCATGCAATGTATCATGTTTCCGTGGTACTGTAAGCTCCAACTGCAGCCTACTTGTATGTGTTAATTTAGCTGGCATAACAGTAGTTTAGGCTGGTAAGTTATTTTATATTGTCAATTTGAAATAGAAGCTGGATCGATCAAAAATAATTGTTGGCCTAAATGGAAATTGGATTGATGAAACTAATTCTTTGTTTAAATAGAAGTTTGTTGATGGAAATAATTGTTTCCGTAAATAGAAGCTGGATTGATTACGCTAAGTCTTTGCTTCAATAGAAGCTGGATCGATGAGGTTTTTTGCTTAAATATAGAGGTGTGATTGACGAAAATAATTCTTGCCTAAAGAGAAGTTGGATTGATGAAAAAATTATTGGTAAAATAGACTTTAATTTGATGACAATAGTTCTTGCTTAAACAGAAGTTCGATTGATGAATTTTTTTCCTCCTAAATGGAAGCTGGATTGTGACAATCATCATGGGCATTGGTAGACTGCTTACTTACCAGCGTCAAGACGTTAAAATAATTTCCCAAACTAAACTACGGGATAACCATTTAGCGTTGACAATGACTATTGGTACCGTAACGTCGATTATTGGTAGTACAGTATAACAATATTCATTAAAAAGCCACAGTAGCAGCCGGACAATGCGTAGCGTATCTGAGGCTTCGACACTGCTAGAATTTCTGTTTGCGTCGCAACTGGACTTGGAACACCATCTGGACAACCCTCTGACTTAACGCAACGCTTGTGAATAAGCGCTTATATGTAGCTTTCCAGTAGTAGGCCTACGTTAAAAATTAGGAGGGGATTGGTCACCACCACTTTCTGGGGCAAAGTTACGCCCTTGATGCGAACCCAATCGGAACGTGGCTGTCGGGGACACATGGCCCGTGCGTGCTTAGGGAAGTATCGTTTGTCCCTCGTTACCGATTTCTTTTGCCTATCCTAGGTTTCCTACGACAGCCAGGATTTTCGCGTGAATCTGGACGTCAGCCACTTAAGACCCGATGACTTGTCGATTAAGATGGTCGACAACCGAGTGGTGATCGAGGGAAAGCACGAGGAGAAGCCGAGAAAGTTCCACAGGACCTATGATCTCCCTCCAGGCGTGGACACCGACAAGATCAAGTCTTCACTGAGCTCCGATGGTATCCTGGAAATCCACGCTCCAAAGATAGCCGTTCATAAACCGACTGAGAAGATTATACCGATCGCTCGTCTTGGTGTTAAAAGTCTGCCTGATCCGGGTGTCCGGCGAAAAGTGTAAGCTCTCTGAACAGATTGAATCTATGGGGATATTCAGACATATGATATCGCGAATAATGTTGACTAGTTCCGCATTACCTCGACAAGCTGAACACTTGACTTCAGCCATGTAACTTTTCTCTCATTGGTCCGAGTTTGTATACAGTTATATTTGTATAAAGTCAATCGTTTTAATAACTTCGTGTTTAACAGTTTCAGTATTTTATGGTTTTAACTTCGTGTTCAGTTTTGTATTACACATTTACACTTGGTGTCACAGTGACGTAACTAGGACTTCTCGTTGGGGGGGAGGAATGCTTTAAGCCCTGAACATGGCCACTGCGGTAGCCCGAGCCTATAGTGGAGCCAGGATTTATTTTGGGGGCTTCAGCTTCGTTTGGGGTGGGGGGGGTGGCTTAGGCTCCCCGCAAGCCCAACGCTAGTTACGTCCATGCTTGGTGTACGAGTTTTGTAAGATTATTGTATGTTTCGTCTCGAGAGGTCGTGAGTAGGCCTAAATAGTTCCAATTGTCAACCATTAATTTGTCGATTGTGTGGAATCGAAGTTGCGGACGTTTTGAAAAATAATTAGTTAACTTGAGGTCAAAGTCCTGGGACAATAGGACGAATCTTTGTTCCACTAAGATGTTAAAAAAATGTTAACACAAAGTTAATAATTGACAAGTTTCAAATGACCAACTGCCAGTATTTTTGTGACAACAACAACAAAACAGAAAAAAACATTTCTACAACAACTAGTTAAATTATTAATAGATTCTACTGTTAATTAATTACATAATCAGTCAAATGCATAAACATCAGTATTGACAATTAAACATTCCTGAGAATTTACAGAAAATAATTACTACTGATGTAGAAGTTGTTAAATAAGAGACTAATCATGAACAGGATGCCAAATAAATTGAAAATAATCAACTAGAATAATTACAAAAGAAAGAAATAAAAAATCCAAAACAAGAATACCCTACTTCTAGCTTAGTAACTGCTTATAATACCGGGACTTGGAAATCAAGTGCTTGTGAAGAGCTCAACTATCCACCTGGAGTAAATGATATCCAAATATAGTCTAGTGATTTCTACCTGGGATTTGTAGAAAAGTGACAGAAAATTTCATACTGGTTTTCATATTCATATTCAGTGTCTGCATAGAGCTTCGGTGTCCACCTGGGGTAAAAATTAAATTGGTGAATATTGGTTACAAATACGCTAGACAAGCGTTAGGTTTTACATGTTAGATTTTAAAAAACTTCAGATGCCCACCAACCCTGCATGAGCAATTCAACCACTGCATCGAACTGCTCTCAATGTAAGCATGCACATAATCCCATTCATGACACATTTTCCCTAATTCCTCGGTTTTAATATCGAGGACACACACATGTATACTTATACAGGTATATCTGTCGTGACCTAATCAGTTACAATACTTGCAACAACAATTACAAAGCCAAATCGATGATCTTCTCCTACAAACTGGTTTCAATATGCATGGTGTGTATTCTAGTCTTTACTGAAACACGAAAGAATGGTTAATGTCACAATACATGTACCAACACAGCTATGCGCTAGATGTAATCAAGTTTCAATTTCATGCAGACAATTTATTTAGCTCCATTTGTACTTGTCTACAAAGAGCAGCACTTTAAAGAAGTGCAGTTACAAGTCTTCACTGAAAATGTCGTTTCCCAACTCTCATCATTAACATGACACTGGTAACGTGGGATGAAAACATTTTTGATTCTAACCTCAGTAGGACGGTGTCTGACAGAAAGACACTGTTCCTCAACTCTGCAGTTCATTGTCTTGTACCAATAAAATTACTTACTTATTTAGGGGAATAAGGATTACACAAGAATTCAGTTACATTACAAGGATTAAATAAGTATCCATTACATTACAATATGAATTAAACAAGCAACCACTTACATTACAACACAATGCAAAATGAACAAGTGGTAGCTTTCATAGCAGTCACGAAGTAAAACAACTGCTAACAACTAAGAAATCACCATGGGAACAAAGCAGTCTAAACAAATAAGGAAAACGATCACCATGGCAGCGACGCGGGCTAACCAACAACAAGCTATGGGAAGGCAAATAAAATGGTCGCCCTTTGGAAATTCAACCCAAGACCAGGTTAGATGTTGTCAACTGAAATCTCTGACTTCAACTTTTGATCCAGCTGCATCACCATCACAGAGACAAACGAACAACCACTAGGTAAACAATAAAACTGTTCCTGCAACCACAAAGAACAAAGACTCGTTAAGACAATAGCTCCACTGTTTTACAAGTCCACTTCTTGGCGTTTACAAGTCAGTTGCGCATCAAATCGATCGACTCCAGCAGTTCTTTGATTTCCATGGTCTATATTTTGGCAACGATAACATGATGATCAATCATGCACACTGTTTTCATACCACCATGTTTTATATAGTGCATCGGAGAAGCTCACAAAAGGTGCTACGTAAATGTTCTGATCCACTGATAACCATACACTGATTTGAAGAACTGGTGAGGGCGAGGAGGAGACGATCTTGTGCAGACAGTTCGACATGCGTCGTCTAAGTAAGCCTTTGTCAGAGTTTATCCTCTTCGTATGTGTCCGGTGACGTTTTGAGTTTGTTAAAGTCTCTGAAGACTTCACTGAACATCTCGTCTGATCAAAGCAAAGAAAAACTATATGTATCAACTGAAGTCCCATTCTTAGGGTTTTAGATTGGAAAAAACTTCAGTTACCCACCAACCCTGCATGAGCAATTCAACCACTGCATTGAACTGACTGATTAGGCCTTATGTCTTGGTTTTCGTGCGCCATCGTTTGATGCCTTGCACATTAGACACCGGCGCAATAGAAGTTACAAATTACAATTACAATTCTTAAAAGATCGTCCAAAGTTTTAAATTCACCATTCAGTTCTGTCAGCTCTTAAGTCACTAATAATTTATGGGTAAAACTGCTTGGCAAACAAAAATGTTATCATCAGTATTATTATTACTATAATGAACATTTTTAACGTATGCAAAGTTGCAGAGAAATGCGAATCCGAAGGTACGTCAGTAAGTCTAGTTGAAATACAACATCTCTGTGCTGACCTTGTATATCGTACAGTGCATCCGATTCTTTCATTTCGTCATTTAACCTGGCCAGTCGCAGTCTGAAAATCAGGAATACAAAGCACATTGATTACATATATCTTACATATAATTTATAACAGGAGCAGATTTTCAAGTGACACATGCACAACTAAATGTGACTAAAGATATATCGATTGACAAAACTACTTTTAAACAGTTTAGATTTAACAATAAGCAGCATGAAAGGATGAAGATGTCCTCTCTTGCGAAGTACCGGTAAGTACTTGTCCTCACAAAGAGGTGGCAAGAGCTGATGAATGCAGTGGCCAAGGAACTGCGATTTCTGGAAGAGCTTCCTGTCTGAACGCGCAATCAGCTCTTCTGTATGGATCTACTCATATATTTGCCATCTGCAAGCCTTTTTCAGAGCTGCACTAATGCACGCAATGTCTATGTGAGGTAAGAAATCCAGCATAGGCAGACCTGTACATGATTCCAGAAAGTACGATAGCTTGAAAACTGACGTCCAGCTTCGAGATATGTAGACCCGGCTGTCTTAACTAGTTGAGAAGAAAGTATTACTGGTTTATTAATCTAAGCATGTAGTTAACATTGTTTGAGAAATATATTTAAATATTTTTAAAGATTAAAAAATAATAAGTAATAAAGTATTTTCTAAAAAATACTAGATAATCGGGAAAGTAGAATTAAATTACTGGACTCACAATGTGACGATGTTGGCATCCATGTTTTTGACAGCAATATCGAGAGCGTCCTGTCAACAGCAAAACTACTCATCAACCAAACTGAATCTGATTAATATCAACATATCACTATATCAAAACAGAAAATTACACAAACCATGAAATATTACTATTTAATGACCATTGCAATAACTGCAGTAGCTGTTACAAGAATAATAACAGCAGTGCCATCGTAAAATAGCAACAACGATGACAATATCTAGAAAACATCAGCAGCTTCCGAATCAGCTCAAGGCCAACAATGAAACTGTGTAATCTGTCTCACTTTATTATGTCTATGATTCATTTTACATTTAATTTGCAAAAGCATGGAAGCACTGAATGGTAATTGCACGAAAAGGTAGCAAGTTTCTTTAGGGTCTACAGGAAGTAAGTGGTAATATTATTATTATTTTATTATTATAATAATACTGCATTGTCATATGCACACAGTAAGTAAGTAACTCTGAATCTGAGATGCAAAGCAATTGTGAGTGAAGGGAGTGATCAAGGTCCCTACACAGTAACTGTCTTGGGGATGAGGCTTGAACCTGTACTTTCCGTTTTGCGAGTCGCATGCTATGACCAATCGGCTCCAGTGCCTCAGATTTAGACGCAGAAATTAAAAGTTGAAACATGTTTGCTCATCTTTGTCCTGATCTCGCCAATCAATCAATCAGTCAATCAATCACATGTGACAATTGGTCTTTAAGCCTACCTGTCCGCTGGAATCCTTCAGATGTTGATTGGCGTTTCGTTTTATCAGCTGATAAACATGTCTACATCAAAATGACACAAACATCTTCTTTGAAATTTTCGCATTAATACAAATGATGGTAAACTTAGCATTTGATATAAAGTAATCCTTTCAGATTTTCAAATACCAACTGCTTAACTTTCTCACAGAACAAGGCAAACTAACTAATGACCAATAATCAATCAATGGTGCTGAGCAATACTGTGTGAAAGACTTGCTCAAGGTTCCTAAACACTATACAATGATTTTCTCGGGGAAGAGGCTCAAACCCGCACTCTCTGCATTACAAGACGACTGCTCTAACCAATTGGCTACCGTGCCACATGGTATATATGGAATATAAGGAAGATGAGTGAATGTTTTCTAAGAAACATACTTTTTCTCAGAAAGCTCTCTCAACCCATTCCCAGATGTCTTTGTGACCTCCTTCACCCACACACATCAGCCATCATTTGCAGTGTAGGCCTATCAGAGATTCTCCTAGCATTATTATTTATTTATTTTCTTTGGAATCTTGCAGAAGTTTAGTACACATAGTAGCTGCACGCACGTAGTTTGTCGTAGTATTGTAGCATGGTGTAGTGGAGTTCGCCCTAAGTCGTCCGCTATGTCTGTTTTAGCACCATTCAACAGCAGAAACTCCATCGCCACAACATTACCCTGCAAGCCAAACAGAGACATGTATTTCAAAACTGACTTTAATAGATAGATCGAGGAGATGATCAGATTACGGCAACGATCAAGTTACGGGTTTGATCAATTGAGAAATGTCTCTTACAAAGTAATGGTGATGATCAAGAAAGGCAATGATCAAGCAAAGCAAGTATGGATAATAATCATGCAAGGTTGATGTTCTGGTAAAGTTTATGAGCATCCAAGAACAGGCTTTAATGAAGTAGCGGTTATGATGGAGGAAAAACAATGCTCAAGCTAGGGCTACAATAAAGAAATGTCAATGATAAAGAAGTACAATCTAGGAAGGTTGATCAAGTTAAGTCTATGATCAAGAAAGCCTGGTAGGAATATATAGAAAGTTCCAGTAAAAACCTGCCCTATGGGAATAGGTGGGAAACACCATGGGTTCAGTAAAAAAAACCTGTGGAAATAAGAAGAGATCCCTACTAGGAGAATTCATAGAAAATTCCATAAGGTTTAACAGGTGATGTTTAAAGACTGAATTCTGGCAACTCACGCTCTCGATGGCCCGTATCAGCGGAGTCTTTCCTTCTTCCGCTTTGCAGTTCCAGTTTGGAATGGCACCGAGCGCCAGTGCACGCAGCATCCCAGGGATGCTGCCAGCAAACGCTGCCCTGCATAGCAGAGTGTTGGCACAGGAGGTCTTTGAGGCATCGTCAATAGGTGGCGCCATTGACAGAATCTCCGCATCAACATCAAGATCGCTGATGGCACTGTGTGTATCCTCAAGACCAAGACCTACATATGCAGACACATAAACAACATATATCAAAGCCACTCAATCTATGCAACCAAGACAACAAATATGTCAAGGATGGCAAACCTTTTAAGGTGTGTGCAAAAATGCCGCTAAAACATCTAAAAAAAATACTGTCGCATGCCCCTCGGAATTTTGCAGCATATAATTGTTTTTCTCATGTAGGTTTTAATTGATAACGAGTAACAAAAACTGAATTAAAAAACATTATTTCAAACCTGGTTTTAGAATGGTGTCAAATCAAGTCCTTCAAAAAAGTACTGTGGATTCCTACAGTGATTTTGTATTTCTAAGTTTGACATTTTAGGAGATGCTCCAAATTCCGCATGCATGCCCAAAAAATTTGAGCGCGTGCCACTTTGGGCACGCGAGCCATAGGTTCACCATCCCTGAAATATGTCATGTCATTTTACAATATGACATCCTCCTAACAGTTCAGCTCCCTTGGAGTTTTCTCCAAGCCACTCTATCTACACAACCTATGTTACAAATACGCTACGTAAATTTAGAATCGGATATCCTCCAAACAGCAGGATAAGTTTGATTCTCCTGGAGTTTTCCTGTGACACTCAATGTTATGCGTGCAAGCTGTTTGTGCTGTCATTAAACTTTGCATTACTGGCCCAAAACTCTGTCTGTAATTTCCATTCAATTTCTGTTCACACAGCAAATTCTGAGGCATCACTTAGGTCAGAAGACGAGAAGTGAGCAGCACTTTAAGCCAACCCTGAGAGGCAGCCAAAGGGTCTGAAGTATTAGCGACTTCACTTTCTTAGCCTTGGCATATAAGGTCAGAAGGTCATTCCTCTCTGTCAGAGACTGAGAAGAAAGAGAACTTACTGGAACTTTGGTCGCTTGCATTTGACGCGCACTGGATCACGTCATTGCTGCCTCCAAGTCCACTGTCCTGACTGGCCACTTCAACACAAAGAAATGTACCGGTAATGTAAAGTAACTCGACATTTATATAGCACCTTCTGGGTATGTGTCTGGCCATTTATATAGTGCCTCCTCTTAAAATGCTCAAGAACTTATAAAGGTGCGAAAGTGCAGGAAAAACAAGATCTATGGAGATTCTGAAGGAAATAATTTGATTCCCTTAATCTGACTGTTAATTCTGAATTCCAAGGCTGTATCCTCTTTTATGGAAATGAAAAATGTTTAAAGTGAAGTCTAAATTCAGCTTTCAACAATCTAATTTTAAGTGAACTGAACACAGACTTGATTGATCACTGATGAAAATTTAAGAAAACTGACAGGAAGAGAGATATCTCATACGTCAAATGGAAACATTTCTGTTGTGTGACATGATGGTCTCTTTGATAATAACAGACTGCATCCGTAAAAATGGACACCCACAAATAAGGACAAAAATGGAGCTCTTGACCCTCCCAGAATTCAAGTTTCAAAGTTTTAAACCCACACCAGGCCAAGCTGACATGTACTACTTTTGGAGGTGCTTGAGAAGGCATTGCATAAGCGTTTTCATAACATTGCATTAAATTACATTACATTACCGGTTTCATGTTTTGCCCCCTCCTACACAAATTGCTGTGGGCACCCACGTCTGCCATACAATGATGGCAGGGCCGTGCTTGCTAAGTCAACTCTATGTAACTACCCTCGCTTTCCATTACTGAGTAACAATCTTTCCATCATGGAGTCACAATCCAACCTTGTTTCATTGCTGATGTCTGGCCACAGGACAAGTGATGGACGTCCGCAAAGGAAGGCGAGCTGGCGAGGAGAGGGGGCGCACTTCTGCCCAAGCGACTTGTGCTGTCGGGTGGAACGTCGAGTCGTGATGATGGACACGGGGATGGTGTTGGCTGGACAAACGACTTGTGCAGGTACTTTGCAGTGATCCACGCTTCACGTATTGCCCTGGTTAAAACATGGCAAACATACCAGAATCAGCTCTTTTCTTAAACCAGTCACTTTGAAGATGCATGTAGGCATTCAGGTTTTGCTTTGACTCTTACCCTTTTTAAAATTGCTTATCCACCATAGGCTGTCTCTGTCTCAGCGGACTGATCTTCTGGATATTTACCTGATTATGGCTTCGTTCTAAGGTATGCCATAGAAGATACTAATTAATAATAATAATAATATCTTTTCTTTAATTAAGCGCCTGACAAACGCACTGCGCTGTACATTTACACGTTATGCAATTGAAACAATCTTAACTACTAACAGAACAGACAGCCTGTAAATACGGCGCTAATAGCAGCCTACAAAGCATGTCCGCCCTACGGGACTCGAACTCGGTACCTATCGCTCTCTATGCCAGTGTGTTATCCAATGCGCTATCGGGCCCCCCCGATTACTATTACAATTACTTAAAAGGCGCTCTATAAATATCCCCATAAATACATACATGTAAGTTTTACCAAAAATAACTGCTTTCAGTAGCTTGTGTATACTAGTAGCAAGAATGCTTTCTAAAATAAACTACCGCATATATATTATTATTATTATTATAATTTTTAATTAACAACTTCCATGGTGTCCGAGTCTCATGAAAAACGAAACAACCAAACTACAGCACATATGTATGTTATTCTACATTTAACCACATTGAACACAAATGCATGCGTGCATTACTATAAAACCGACCTGTTGCAGTTGGGTTGTGCTCGTTGGACAACGCTCTCATCGACCGCAGCCTCAAAGATCTGGTTGACGACACGGTTGCCCAGGTTTTCCATCAGCTTCACATGGTCATCCTCCCAAGCATCCAGGTTCAAGGAGCGCACCTTCGACTTGTGCACACCAAAACTCCTACCAAACACCAGTTCACAGATAAAATATAATATTGTACGTGTACGATCTTAAAAATTCACTATTTAAATGTTTGATGCCCTTGAAGATCCCTCTCTAGAACCATCCATCCATCCATCCACCCCATCAATCCCATCCATTCAATCCATCCATCCATCCATACTTGCAAGGGCCGTCAGATCATTATCCATTAGGCACAGTAGGCACCGGGCCATACGGACCTTTCAGGAGCCTACATCCAAGCACGAAAATGAGATATTGAAAAAAGAACGGAAATATTGCATTATCCCTTAGTCCATATATCCAGGATATTAAATTTAAATAATCAACATTACAAAAAGTAAATTGAGATTTAAAATCAAAACCGAGTGTGTTCGTGAATCATGATTAAATACGACATCAGTAAATAATGTGACTGCGTAATTATGCATCTAGCTTTAATGTACGGCTGGCAGTTAGTAAGAGTCCCTTTGGGCCTATGACGACCTTAAAACAGCCCTGATACCTGTGTATTCCTGAGCATTCGATGCAGAGTGTGATTCCTAAGTTGATGCTGGCCCAACGTGGATCTCGCAGGCCACAGTCGCAACAGGCGTTGTTACCCTCGATAGAAAGAATCCTCAGCACATGACTACAAAACACAATTTACATAAATCCACCATCATCCAATTCCCAATCCTAAAGGTCTGCACCATGTAACACAATGTAAGAAAACATCAACAACACCATTCCATATTATAACACCTGTAATGTAGTGAGAGCATTTACATAGCACACAGCTGGAAAAGTCTCCATGTAGTGGCTCTCACACAAATGTATTGACCTCCAGACTGATAACTGACAAAGTACATGTAATAATACCTTTAACCACATGCTTCAAGATCTTTTTTAATTATTTTATTACTAGATCTACTCTTTGTTCCTTGGCTAATGACGAAAAACTAGGATCGAACTAAATATTTTACACACGTTTGTGAATAGAAGGTAAAGCAGCGTATTTAGTGATGATCATACCGTGACTGTGTTGGAGCAACTGGAGTTTGGTCTTTTGAAGCTGACGTAGGAATCGCAGGAACAGAGAAACGACGAGAAATCTCTTCTCTCGGAGGATCAGCTGAAACCTGAAACGAAGGACACATTATTATGAGTATCTCGAAGTGTGCCACAGTGACCATTATTATTATTATTATGAACATTTTTACTGTGGTCAAAGTCACACAGAACGCGAATCTGAGGTGCGGTGAGTCATTTGCCAAGTGACCTGATTACAGTAATTATATCAGGGACACATAAAAATACACCATACTTGGTCAAAGCTTCTGGTCAGTATCGAGTATCGACTGCATCCAGGAAGGAGCTACGACTAAGTGTGGTTCGGAAAGGTCACTGTTATTTGTAGAAGAACATTCAGTGCATCTGTCCAGTGGTCTTGAATGCTCTACCCATCAAAGTCCGTGATTCGGAACTTTCTATCGATAGCTTCAGAAAGAAATTAAAAACTGACCTGTTCGCATCATCAGACTAAGCCAAAATACCACTAGCACCTTTGCTGTGTATTTAGTCATATTACTTATGCTCTATAAATCTTCATATAAAAAAATAAAATTTAATAATAAAATTAATAATAATAATAACAATAATAATAACAATAATAATAACAATAATAATAACTGATTAAAGTATTATAACAGTCAACCAGGTGACTGTTACTCATCATCCGACAATCATGTCTATAAGCATTCTGGCTATACCAGTGCCACCAGAGGAATATAGTATCAAAAGTAGTGTTTTGACCACACATGATATTCAGTGTTATCTGTGCATATGTGGGATGTCATAAGAAAGCGCCACCTACTGTGTGTGATGATTTGTTGTATGCTTTTGCAGCGCCATCTTGTATAGCAGCAATCCATCTGTGACAATCCGCCTCCGAATCTGCCTGAAGAATGTGACTCCTACAAAGAAACATAACTACATTCAGACAACAATAAACCCATGACTACAATGGCAGTCTATTCAAATCTAATAACTTCTTAAAGCGTCATTATCTTAATTCTGTGCTTACACAAACAATCCATCGAAATACCAGGACAGGCTACCAACAACCAGCATGGCTGCATACAAGCAAGTAACCCCCTGGCCATCTTTAATCCTTGTCAAAATGTATGTTGAAAGTTAACAGCGTAATCTCAGACAAGAACTCGCATTATAAAAAAAACAATCCACAGAAAACTAGAAGAGTCACAAGAGTGGGGCCCAATCACATACATACAAAAATATGCTAAATTATGAACTGCAACTAAGAGAATTTCTTCGACCTACCTGAGTGGAGAAGTGACCTGAAAACAGAAGCGCCTATCGATGTCATAGCAGAGCTTAACATTGCACAGTCGTAAATCCTTCTCTAAGACAGTCATCGACTCTTTACTTCGTTGTCGGCTGCAGTACAACAGCTGATTATTTTCAACAACAAACCAGCGCCTGCAACAAAATGAACAACGACCTTGTGATGTAATGAGTAACGTAACATAAACAAATATTCTACAGCACTGTTAAAAATTGTTTAAAACTTTCCGCTCTCAAAAACAACAGTGAGAGGACTTTATCAACAAATTTGGTTTATTCCACAGCACTGTTAAGGAAACAATATGCCGAGGCTAAAACTTCGTACCCATGGCTGCCTCAGGGCTAGCTTAAGGGACTGCTTTTCTTCTTCTTCTCTAAATATTCAGATTCAAGTCTGTATGCATATGAACGCCGCTGGCATAGCTGGAGAAGGTCTCCGCTGGTTGTCTCATACAGACACATAGAGCGCAAGTAGCAAATGCCCACCCACAATGCACAGTGATTTATATAGCTCCTGAATCAGACATTTACCTCACAGCCATCCAGCATCCTGATTTTCTAAAATACACCTGATTCATTTACATTTAATTTATTTACTGAAACTTATTACGTGCACAAGGTTGTTAAATCTCATCAGAGACAAGCATATGTTAACAACCTTCTGTCCAAGGTCTTTTGCTAATCTATAGCGCAGTGATTACAATGTACAGTGACTTCAGACAAGGGAGTTGGTCTCACCTGACCCACGTTTTGAAGGCATTGCTGGTTCGTTTGAAAAGGTATCCCTCCATTTTGATCTCTGATGACAAGGAGGAGGCAACTGACGGATTCGCCAAGTCACCAACTGCAATGTGAGGGGAGTTGTCCTACAGCAAAGAGAACAAGAGATTTATAGGAACATTGTTTGAAATTTAAAAATAAACCGTTCCATGCATTTTGGATTTGTGCATCGTTAAGTTTCTTATTTATTATTCACATTTAAATGGTTTAATGAGTTATATTTTTATTATATTATTTATGCAAAACTATTTTCTTCATGCTTTAGTTTACTCATCATATGTCACATTCCAATTGTAGGCCTATGTTTCTGTGACTGATGTAACATATCCTTGTTGCCTCATTTGGTGCTACAGCCGAGTAAAAATAGGCCAAAAGTATGAACAATGAGAGATACACTGCACATGATATCTTCTTCTCATGGCACACCCAGCCAAGCCTCGTCAGTGATGCAATGACGACACTTTCAACTTAACAGTAGTTGTCATCATTGTCATCATCATCATCATCCAGCACATTTTTCTAAACGAACGTTTTCAAGCTCTGTGTGTATGTGTCTTTACCAAAAATAACTGCAATGAATACATGTAATAGTGTATTCATAACTATGACTTTCAAATGTATATGTTGTTGCAAAAGCAACTGTCTTGATATGCATGTTTGTGAGGGTTTCTTAAAACAAAATCCTTGAAAACATCAGTATGCCCTTTGAGGTTCGGGACCTACTTTTTGGAACTCTAGCCCTGCGTCTGTTCACTCTGCTCAGTCGCCTGTATCATTTCGTTCTCAACTTCAAACTTACCTCTTGCAAAATGCTTATCCACCAAAGCTGCCTCTCTGTCTTATGGACTGATCTTCTGGATATTTACCTGATTACAGCTTGGTTTTGGTGATCTATCAGTTGAAGCCTAGTGTATTACACGCCAGCACAATAGAAGCTACTACTTATTTATTTATGGTAAAATAAGTCATCATATGCATGTAGTCAGGTACATCATCATCACATACTTATTAAAACATCAAAATCTCCTTGAAAAATGCTCTCTTATAGCAAATTCTTGTCTACTGCGGTTTGCGCCATTAATGGCCTCGTTAGCTACACTCATTAAAGTGAATGCCAAAGGTGTCCATGTGTGTGTGATGCCAATTCAGACACCAATCAGGACTTATTTCACAGATTGGAATTTAGCATGGTCCATACTTGGAAACCATATACTGTGTCATTGCACTCATCGAAATAGGAGGCAGCAGTCATGAAGGATCTCACCTGATCAATTCAACGAGAAATGAGCAGGACCGAGGTGATTATGATATCAGTAGAAAACCCATGTACCAGGTACATTTACTATTCATGATATGTTCGTACTTCACGCAGGCTTTTTATGCCATTTCATTTCGACCCGGTATGTCTCTCAATGGTAGCATTATAAGAAGGCTTCAAAGTATACACATGTACACAAATACAGATGCATACGTAGATCTAATCATGATTAAAAGATTAGTAAAATTAACAGACAGAAGAGATGCCAACCCCAGACAGCAGAGCCTTGTGTTTGTCCTTCATATGTACTCTCTCGGCTGATGCCGTCTTCTGCAACTCGTCCAGCTGCAAAAGAACATTGCAATCATCATCATCATCAGAATCACCATCATCACCACCACCATCATTATCACCACCACCACCACCACCACCATCGTTATCATCACCACCACCATCATCATTATCACCACAACCATCACCTACATCCGGATTGTCAATGACTCAAAGCAAACATTATCAAGTAAACTGTGCAAGCACAGCAGTGATAAATAAAGCAACTTCTTAAAATAACATAAGCAACTTATAACAATAAGTTATCATTATTTTGTACAAATGCAACTATTGGTGCACTCATAAGGTAAAGACGTGTTTGCTAGTTGACAAGTTTCATGCAAATTTTTATGCAAATTTTCATGCAAATTTTTATGCAAATTTTTGATGAAAGTTTTTTGTTAATCTTTGATTTCTGTGATCTTTAACCCACTGACCTCAGAGGTTAGTTTGCGACTGTATGGCTCGAGATTTGTAAAGAGTTCGTAACCCTGGCGAACAAATTTACTTTGCGTCTGGACGTAAGTAAGCATCTGGAGGAAGATAAAAACAATTTAATCAATCAAATGAGAATACTAATAAAGACCACTTATTCGTTTATTCACCTGCTTACATGTATTGGAGCTAAACATAAATTTCTTCTTACATTATTTAGCACACTACACTGCAGTTCTTGTAAAGTGTGTTAACAAGTATGACCTGTTAATTCAATGGCTCTGGGGACATAACACACACACTGCATAAAGCAGAATGGTTCATAAACCAGGAGCTTGTTAAAGGGGAGGATTTTTGGTTTCATTACATTCATTCATTCACTGTACTTGCATAGAAAAGGCAGTGCAGGTTGCCAAAGCAAGGCACTGAGAGGGATATGGTGTCACTCTTGTATCAGCAGAAACATTACTGAGCCTTAGTCCTAGGTCATATCAATCCTCGTAATGAATGAATGTAATGAAAGTCTGTGATAAATCCCAGAGCAGTGCTATTTTATATTTCATATTTCCTTTCGTTTAAATAATATTCGATGAAACTCACAGCGTTTAGCATATCTAATCGCTTTTTGATCTGCATCAGGTTTATCTGAAACAGAGCAGACACAAACAACTTTTGTTAATCAGGAACTAAATTAATGACATTTTGCTTCAAATTAATCAACGTTTTGCTTCAAAATGACTGACTATTAAGTTCCTTCCTCAATTAAAAGCTCCTGCATCCTTCATAATCTTTCATGAGATCATCAGCAGCAATCATCGATAATCATTCATAATAATCATCCATAATCATCATCCAGATCTTTTATTTGTACCCATCGCCGCCAAATACCTCAAGAACGTGCTGAAGTGAAGCTCGAGTGAAGTTGACACGAGTGGAGTCGAGATGAGAAGACATCTCTTCGCAGTCGTCTGGTTTGCTCCTCGGAACCTGAGCGTTGCGGATTAGGGCGCTGTCCATCTCGTCCGCCAGCTTCCGAAACTGCTTCCGAGACTCCTTCACTTTGCGAATGTCGCTGTGAAAAGCACCAGATTAAGAAATTCAATCAAAGACAACAATAGAAATAACAGTCAAAATGACAATAAAGAGTTATTGCAACAAAAACAATTCACCAGCAAAATTTATAATAACTGCTACAATGAGTTATATTTGTTCAAATACGAGAAAAAATTGCTATTGTTATTATCATTGCTATTGCTATTCTTATTAAACAGGTATGAGTTTGTAATATGTACACGTGAGAAAGGGTGAGCATTCAGGACCCCATAAAGGTCAACAGACAGCTGGTTTACCATAAGGATTTTCAGACACGGTACCCATTTAGTCAGAGCCCTTGTCTTGAGGTGGTTACTGTGCAGGGACCTTGAGCCTGTCATTCACTCACAATTGCTCAGTGTAATCACTGATGCTTAGACATTAGATAGTGATTATGATGATGATGATGATGATGATGATGATGATGATGATAATAATAATAATAATAATAATAATAATAATAATAATAATAATAATAATAATAATCATAATAATAATCATAATAATAATCATAATACTAGTAAAGATGAGAAAGCACAAAAACTGGAAACAACCTGAATTATGAGAAAAAGCTTAGACTTAAGAAGAACTTTTAATTCGTTTACGTTTTGATGAAGTTGTTGATGTTCTGTGTAAAGCATCGGTTGCACTGGTCCAACATAATCTACAAAGCCACAGACAACAATAATAAATAGAATTCTCCTGAAAATAAATACAAATATACATAGGAACAGTCTTCCTGACCATGCGAAGAATGTTACCATTTCTGAGGCTATTCAAAACATCGCTCATGACCGATCTCTTTGAAATACCATAAAACTGTCGTTGATTTTTGAACTAACCAACAGTTTTTTTTGGCCTTGGCCATGCTACAGCCCAATATAAATCATCTTAATATTATTTTCATTATTATTATTTTCTTTAAATTATTATTATTATATTAATTATTATTATTTATTTTATTATTAATTATAATTATTATTATTATTATTATTATTATTATTATTATTATTATTATTATTATTATTACATTACTCTTTTTTCCGCAGGGAATTTTTTATATTCTCAGGACCACTTCTACCTTGGGAAAAAAGAATTACCAAAATGTTATCATTAGGTACTATTATTATTATTATTATTCCCCATGCCAATAAATATTGTTCCTCATGAGACACATTTTCTGGGAATCAGCTGATTCCTGCAAATGGGTCTGGGTCAACTAATTACTAATAATTATATCTTTGAAATGTGTCCTGTTTTTGGACAGCTGTGGTTCAAAATTCAATTCAATTCAATATTTGTTTATTGGCCTGTGCAGGAATTACATCAGCGCATTTCTGCTTACAAATTCAATTAGCAAATGGTCAATAATAACAGTTCTGCGTATATAAGATGACTAAGGTTCTTGTGACCGGGGTTAATACATATGTTTTTAAATAGGACTCTGGTTATGTAATTTTGATCATCCTTCCAGGGCAGAGTGAAGTTGTGTGGTCGTGGCCAGAGATGGTACCGGCTGTGTCGGGTAAGAGGGGAGAGGGGGACAAGCCCCAGAGGACATCGTGATGAATAAGGTAAGTGGCCCGGAATAAAGTTCGCACTTAGTGTAAACTATCCAGTCTGCATTTGGACAATTATTCAGAGAAAGTGTATAATCAAGTGTACTACATTCACATGTTTCTTCAAAAATGTTTAGGTAGAGCAACTATCTAAAGATCCAGATGGCACTAAGCAGTTGTGAGTAAAAGACTTGTTAAAACTCCCTACACAGCCACCAACAGCACATGCAACATTCTCCGCTTATCTCAAGTTGCACCATTCTCAAACCGTTAGGTACGGAACCCATGTTTCAGGACTTTTAAGAGGTTCAAAAAATGTGCTATATAAATCTTCAGGTACAGACATACAAAGAGCCAAAGTCTCAGGAAAGATTTCAACTTCCAGACTCTATATTACAAGGCAACAGCTCAACCAATTAAGTCTTTTTCGTTTACTGAATCACAAAAAATGCTGACAAAACAAATAAAATTTTTGAATTTGATATAAACTATTAACAGGGTACTGAGAAAAAACCGGTAGACCCAAAAAGGAACCAGATTCCCGCTTAAATAGGGCCACCTATTTAAAGGCAGTACAGATTGTGACAAACAATAGTTTATCTTGCTAATTTAACTTTAAGCAAAATCTTAACTATGAAAACAATTGGTCATATATTATATGACTGACTAAACAAATAGTTAAATTTAACTAAACTATAAAACAAGGTACAAATTACAGTTGTTTGTTATCGTTTAACAATTGTTGTTTACATAACGTCAAAGTCGGCAAACATCAAATGTGTACAGGTAATGCATTCCATACTGTTGGTCCATAGCAATTAATATTGCAACATTTAGTGTTAGTTCAAGCGCATGTGCTACAAAGTTATCTTTCGATTTGTAGAGTAAGCATGAATTTGAAAGGAGTGCAAGACATAACGATGAGATTAAGCAACTGTATCCCTCTACTAACTCATACCGTGCGGTGGTGTAGGGGTATGTTCGGTGCCTTGCAGCCGGAGGGTTGTAGGTTCGAATCCACCTCAAGCCGTCCGCGTAGGGACCTTGAGCAAGTCCTTCGCGAACAATTGCTCTGCAATATAATTGCTTCTGTGCCGCCGAGGCGTGTGGCACTTCTGAGCTTGGGGCAACCTTAGTGCGAAGATCAGTTGTATTGTATTGTATCAGTCCAATCTGAGCAGACACAATAAAATCGTGATGCACAAGGCATCCCGCAACTGCAGAAGAAATTCATAATCTATTGGAGAAATCTGATAGTTACGGAGGAATTTGTTCTACGGTTGGAATGCTACTTGCCAGCCGCAATCCGCTCCTGCGCTGCCAGGAAAAACAAGCTATTGTCCAGAATTTTACTTTGGCCATACCCGAGGATTACTAACTCTATCAAGGAACACGAAGTATATTCATCCATGGATCTGGATATTTATACAGTGCTTGTAAAGATCGTCTCCATGGAGATAAGGTAGTAGAAGACAAGCCTATATTTAGACCTGCACTCCTAAAAAACCGTAAACTCCAAATTTCTAAAGCGCTACTCTAAAGCTAGACACAGAGCACCAGCTTATTTATGAATGCGATAACACTGTGATAAAATGGCTAGCTGGGTATAAGTCCAAAAGCCTGCACTGTTTCTGGCTATGAGAATCCGATGCATAGAAAAGCTCCTCTTAGTTTTTCAGGCTCGTATAACACTTACACTATGAAAATTCTGCCACTCAGACAACGTCTGAGAGAACTTTCCAAGAGCCTCCTGCAAACAGAAACACAGTGACATAAAAAATCATATATCTAATTACCACATCTTATAAATTTATACATACATAGCAGCACATACTTACTGGTACAAACATGCCTACATGAATACATAGCAGCACTGTTACATACATTACACATGCATTCATGAATACGAACATATATACATGAATACAAACATACATACATTACATACACAAATACAAACATGCACAGAAATGCAGCTGTTTAGTAGGTGGCTTTCATTGGGAACTTGTTTATTTGTGGCATTGCGATGTTAACCGATATGGATTGATCGGATACATTCCCTGGATAACTTCTGGCATGATAGGACAATGCATTTACAATGTATTTATTTATTTATTGCACATGTCAAAAGCACAATGTGTGCACGAACAACTTGCCAATCGATGGTAGTAACACTGAATCCCATCAGCAGGTGCAAAACCACAACTGTCGGATTAGACCCAGTGTGCTACTGTGTGTCCAACGCATGGCACAAAGGCTCTTCCATGAGTAATTGTAATTATAACATAGGCCATTTATACAGAGCTGTTTTAAACTCAACTGTCAGCCAGTTACGTAGAATTAAGCGTTCCAGAATTGATTTGCAAAGCGTTCCAGATTAATTTGCAGTGGTTTTCTGAACCACTGTAAAACCCTTGTTATGTTATGTAAGTACTGTTTAACTGTATTCAAAAAAAACGTGAAGGCTTTTTGCCTGCTGAGGAGATGCAGGAAGACTGTTCCAGGCATGCAGGCCAGCAACCCGAAAGACCTATAATGACTATGCAACGGCTCTTATCCGTATCTCCTGGTTTAGGTCATCTAGATTACCACATCCACCCCATAGTAATGGCTTCAACAAATCAGTAAAACATGAACATGATTGTAAACATGATGCATCTCTGTCATCCTGTCTGGAAAGAATAAACGAAAATTGATTGATTGAGTGATTGATTGCTGAAAAGTGCAATAGAAAGGTTTGCTGCCGCCTGGCATCTGTTTCTCCATCTCTGATATCCACTCCACTGGCACAGAAGGTGTTACTTGACCCTACCATATTTTCCATCCGGTAACGAGCCACAGAAACTACTCCCTGATCCATTTCCACGTCTGCTCGACTGGAAACAATTTCCAGAATTTATGACCAGATGGAAGATTTGAATTTCAAGCCAGTTGCCTTTGTATCAGTGTAACGAGACCATAGTCTACCTATACACCAGTCTCTGCAACCTCTGACTAATAAACTGGCCAGTGATGACTGACTAGGCTTCCAGCACCCGAGATCCTATCACCGCAGAACGTATCCAGGGAATGTATCTGATCAATCCATATCGGCCAACATCACGATACCACAAATAAACAAGTTCCTGATGAAAGCTACTGACTAAACAGTAGCATTTCCATGCATGTTTGATTGTATGTATGTATGTTTGTATGCATTCATGTACCGGTATGCAAAGGATGTATTAATGTAATGTATTCATATATTACTGTATGCACCAGTATGTCCAGTAAGTATGTACAAGTAAGTATGTACCACCATACACATATGTAAGCATGGATGTATGCTTCATGGGAGTATGTACCAGAATGTATGTATACATGCATCTACATATGTACCGGTATGTATGCATGCATGTGACCTATTTATATAGCACCTTTAAAGAGAACCGTCAAAGGCACTGAATTATGGTTGTCTAACAGATCTAGAAAGGGTGCAACAATGTTTCTTAAGCCGCACGTTGGTGCCACAGAACAGCAGAACATGATTGCATTGGCTCTGCATCTTCTTTGGCAATCATCCTCTGCCATCACATGACCTTTGACAAAGTTAACAAGTGCCTCCCATGATAACAGAATATAACTGTATTTGTTCCAGCTCTGCTCTCCCTCTGAAGTTCAGAAGTGAACACCCTCTGATCAAATGACAAAACAAGGCACTAAGCCATGAAGGACTTGATCAAGGTCCTTGCCCAGTGACCACTGGAGTGCAGGCTTGAACCCATACTCTCCACATTGTTAGCAGAGCACTCTATCCATTATGACACGAGCCAATTAATGTCGTGTTTATTGAAGTGCCAGGCAAGACATGAGGTTGAAGGGAAGCAGGGAGGGTGCAAAAGACCTGCGAGCCTACTCTGAGATGGCTACTCTGAAGACTGTACATTATCATCATTATTATTTAATTAGTAACTTCTATAGCACACTAGTGTCTAACACACAAGGCACAAACCGAAGGCTCACCAAAACCAAGCTGTAATCAGGTCAACATCCAGAAGATCGATCCACTAAGACAGTGTTATTTCAGTTATGATTTTTCAGCTTAAGTGTCAGTTACAGTTATCAAATTTATGATTTTTCAGTTACAGTTATAGTTACAGTTAACTGAAATGATATTTTTCAGTTTCAGTGATTTTTATTTTTCAGTTACAGTTTCAGTTGATATTATTTTCATAAGTCACAAATACCGACACACTGACCACAAGTATTACTATTCAGCAAGTAAGTAAGGAAAAAACCGATGTTTCAGAAGTAAGTAAAGAAAAAACACTTATGTTTTATTTTCAAGTTAACACTTTGTGATTTTTCAGTTATACAGTTTTTATTTTTAAGTTTCTATTACAGTTTCAGTTATTCAGCATTTTTCAGTTTCAGTTACAGTTACAGTTAACTGACAAACATTTTTCAGTGATTATGCTATGTCAGTTACAGTTAGTCAGTAGAAATAACACTGCACTAAGACAGGTGATGGATAGGCAATTTGAAAAGGCAAGTACCCGGTAATGTATTAAGGTATTAAGTTGAGAACAAAATGACATAAGCAACTGAGCAGAATGGAAAGATAGACAGTTCCAAAATCCAGCAACTGAAGAAGCTTGCTCACCAAGAACAATTCTAATCTTAATGCTTATCACAAAATTCTCTAAATCCTGACTCCATTGTGCATATGTATATGTATAATTTGTATATGTATATGTATATGTATATATATATATATTATGTTCTCGAATGCATTATAAATACACATACAATCAGAATAAATAAATACATACATAATAGTATATATATATACAGACCATTCATAAATATATATCTGGATATAAATATTACTTTTGTTGGCATCTGCATTGGACCTTTCAAGAACCTCTCACAAAACTGCTACAAACATATCTGTCAAACACACTGATAGACTAGACACATAAACAAATACCTATATAAATAATTATATACTTGTACATGAATATATGACACAATACACATATATATATATATTTACTGTACCACTTACTATATATATATATATATATATACAAACAATACATATTGCATATACATTTATATGTACTATGTATGCATGTATGTATCAGAACACCTAATACAGCACACTTTGAGTACCTCACATTCACAAAAGAACCGTAGCCATGACTACCTAACAGATCTAAACAAGTGTGTGTGTAATGTGTATGTGTGTGTATGTGTGGTGTGCATATGAAATGAGGTGAGCGGTGGTCCAAATCTGAGAGAAGAAGGGAACCCGCAGTGCATCAGATGCACCTGTATGTAGTCAGTGCTGATGAGTTCTGCTGAAAGGATAAAGACAGGTGAGGAGGCTCTGACGGCTGCTACCCTGCTGAGCCAACCTCTTCCCTCGACAGCCACAGTAACCACAGTAGTAACAACAGGATTTATTGTGATAAACAGTTTACAAACAGAAAGATTCTAGTGGCAGAACCACAAAGTGTCTCATCTGTGGTTAACTCTCAAACATCATGTCTGATATAAACAGACACTGCAGTGTGGCTACAATGCCAGCAGTCAGACATAGACTGGGCTGGTGCCATAAAGTGCATTCAGTGTTGCCTGCCACCAGACAGTTTGCCTATCTACTTCAAAAGGTCACATTAAGTTTTGCTCTATCATCTGGACTTAGTGAATGCTGTGTTACTAGACAATATATGTCGAAACAATATATTCTACACTTAAACTATTTTTTACTAAACTGCTGATGTGCAAGGTGCACAGAGTATGTGCTCAGTCGCTTGTGTCATTTCGTTCTCGGCTGAAAACTTACCTCTTTCAAATTGCTTATCCACCTTAGGCTGCACTCTCTGTCTCTTACGGACTGATCTTCTGGATGTTGACCTGACTTACGGCTTGGTTTTGGTGTACACAACCCATCGGTTGATGCCTTGTGCATTAGACACCGGCGCAATAGAAGTTGCTAATTACATTAATTACATTACAGAGGTTGCTGTGCTCGGCTGGGAACCCAGAGCTTGAGGGTTGAAATTCCTGCCAAGGCAGAAACATATTTCAAGATCAACTCTGAGAAAGACAAAGTTCCTTATCTGTAATCATAATCTACAAATTTCTAAAGCACTTTTGAGTTCTCCCTTTGTCATCGTTTGGTGTGAACTTGAATGTCCGCATATTTTGTAAACTTTTCGTGATCAATGAAGTGACGACCACCACAACCACCACCACCAATGGTCCACCACCATAACCACCACACCATGACAACCTGACACTACCACCACAACCACCTGACACCACCACCACAACCATCACACCACGACCACCTGACACCACTACCACAAACACCACACCACGACCACCTGACACCACCACGACAACCACGAGCACCTGACACCACCACCACAACCACCACTACCACCACCACCTGACACCACCACCACCAACAACACAACAACAACAACAACAACATAACCCTACTCCACACCTGCAAAGATCTGAATCATCAGATACAGGAGACTGTTTGGCCAGAGTCAAAGGAGCTTATCAGAGTGAAGATAATTATTGGCTAATTATGGCTTAGCCTCATTGTCTGTTGCCTGTTTTGTCACATTAGGAATAAAGTCTGACTCAACTACGTGTCATAAGATATCATCTAATACATTTTAATTTCAGTAATCACATTAAAACATACAAGTAATTATAAGGCAGGCCTACATGTGATTCCTGAGAATTCACATGTACTTCGCTTAAAATTACAATGAGGAAGTAATCTGTATTAAAAGAATAAATAATAATAATAATATTATTATTATTATAATATTATTATTATTAGTATTATTATTTACTAGTTTAGAATAAGAAATAGCGCAAAATTTCAAAACACCTTTATGCGCATAATTAGAAAAAATCACCATATAATCAAATGAGTAGTCAGGCGGGATTGTATCAATCAATCGTTTATTTGTAGCCAAACAACAATAAACAATAATATTACAAATCAGATTGCACTTTTAAGTATGGATTGTTGAATGCCACAAGGGAAGGCCCTGAAGGGATCAAAGATCCCGCTAAGTAGGGACACCTCTATACAATTTCAACATAATATGTTGTAAGTCGTGGTTACATTAGTAAAACATAATGCTAATTATTATTATTATCATTATTAATATCATTATCATTAGCATTATCATAATTATCATTTGCGTATGAGGGCGAGTGGCCAGTTCTCTCACTTACCAGGACGAGGCAGTCGTCATTGAAGTGCGTCATAATCTCACGTAGGCTGGATATGAAAGCACTGGAACAACAAACAATCACAATAACAGATTTAAAGAAATATCAGATATATTGCAACTCAGTTGGCAGCCATTGCAAAAACCACATATTCGTACATATGTACGTCAGAGCTCGAGGGTACGCGTACCCTAAAATAGAATACGTTAAAATACGTACGTACCTTTCAAAAAATAGAATACTTGGCGTATGGTACGTATCATACACGAAAATTTTATTTATTGTTTACTCGGCGTGCAATGTATGCTGGATAAACATTAAGTGCAATGTATGCTGGATAAACATAGACCTACAATATGGCATTGCAGCAATTTACAACGCTGTATACCGGGTTGTGATTGTTCGCTTAAATTAAATTGAACATTTTTATAATGAGCAATGACGTGGTTAACGTAATTTTGTATTGTTTACGTACCCTAAAATAGGGTACGTTAAAAAACGTACGTACCTTTCAAAAAATAGAATACGTATGGTACGTACCCTCGAGCTTTGATGTACGTATATATATTGAATTGTTCAACTGAGGTTGGGCTGGGAGTACTCCGAGTCTTGAAGGGGCACTATATAATATTACAATAATAATAATAATAATAATAAAAATATGTAAAAATATATAAAAATGTGCGAATGATTTGCTCAAGGTCCTGACACAGTGAACGCCTCCATGGAGACTCAAACCTATACTCTCCACGTTACAAGCCAAGCGCTTTAACCAAACGACTACCAAGCCCCATATGTCTATAGGTATACGTATGATAAACATGCATTACATACATACACATAAATACATATGATAACTCCAACATGTTTTCCGATCACCCACTAGATGACCATGCAAGTGGCTCTGCTTCAGAGGTGCTACATAAATGGTTTGCTACATGACACTACATCAGCAACAGCAACAGCAATTACGCAGAGGTGGATTTCGTGAGAGGTGGATTTCGTCGTAGTCATTAAGAGTCAGTTGGAATGCCATCACCTGACCGATGACTCTTCCCATGCATAACGAAGCGACTACTCATAGATCTTATTATATCCCTCTGAATCGTTCAATGCAATTACGCGATGCCCCGAAATAGCTCTGTGCGTTCTAGTGCAGCAGTGCCATTCACACAAATTCTACCGTCAGAAATACATCCGCTACTGTTTACAATTATGCACACTTAAATACCGATTTGTAATTGTAGAAGTTGTCCATGTTATGGATGTATACCGTATGTATGTGACTATGTATCCATGCGTGTATACATGCATGTATGTGTGTATCGATGTTTGCATGTATGCAGCTACGTGATATACGTATCATGCATCTTTGTATGCGTGTTTATGTATTTAGACATGCATCTATATATTTGTGTATACATGCATGTATCAATGTGTGTATGCATATATGTATGTAAGTAATAAGTATGTATGAATGTATGTATATGCATATGAGTGTAGGGGAAAGTACCACAAGACGCACCCTATGCCCAAGACGCACCCCCATATGATATCAAGACTGGCTGATACAGGAACGCAGCAGCCTACTTACATAATAAGTAGATCAAGTGTCCATATGTTATTATTAATCGGTGTCCTTTGTTCGGAGAGGAAAGCGGTTTCTGAATTAAAAGTAAGTTTTCGGCATTTTTGAACTTTTGCGAGTGATAATTCAACAAGGCTTTTTCACAACATTAAAGAACAGTTTGGGAATAATCCTTACTTGTGTTTCTCAACCTCTTTATCAACTGCAAATGTGGTAGAGTATATTTTAGCAACATCTAAGGGGAACCAAAATAAATTGTCTTTAGAGGGTAGACCCGTCGGAGCCCAAGAAGCACCACGTCCCGTATACCCAAAACGCACCGGGTGCGTTTTGGTTATGCAAGTATGGAATATCGGCAATTAACACGAATATGTTCACATTAAACAGAATCAACTGGGTAATTACCAATATCTATAGTCTGAGATGACTTTTATTTGATTGGTTTTATTGGTTGTCATATCATCGGAAAGGATTATACGCGAAAGACAAGCAGAGGATCGTATGGAGAGGGAACACTCAGACATGCATTAGCGGCCCTCAAGGATGGGTAGTCTTACACTTGTAAAAAAACATTTTGGAATTCCGAGAAGAACTTTACAGAGACATTTTTAAGGGACATGTGCTTCAACTCGGTTGCCCAATTCTGGGAAGATTTAGAGTTACTCTGAGCGAGAAATTTGAAATGACCTTTTAATCTGTAGTTGCTCGACAGTTGACTAACATGCAATTTTGCTTAGGCCCGAACTGCTGCTTTAAACTTGTCGCTTTATTGTATCAATGCCAAAACTAACGTTTTAGTACTGTATGTCTACATGTTTTTGCCCATATTGGACAATAGGGCTCAAATGGTGCTTGGCATGCTGGTACAGCATGAAACCGTATTGTTCCCAAGACGCACCTAGGGGTCCTAGGGGGTGCTTCTTGAGGTCACCCTGTTCCCAAGAGGCACCATCCTTGATATCAGATAAATTGAAGTTTTTAGCTGTTACGGCACAATATTAGTTTTATTTGAGAGTGCACATCTTTTTAGCAATAAAAGATCATACTAAGCGCATACTTTATATTTTCATAATGGTATTAATTATGACGCTACAAGCTAGAAACGAAAAGTGGGTGCGTCTTGTGGCACTCTCCCCTACACGTGCAAATACAAGTATGTATGTATTTATATGTATATGTGTGTATAATGTACAACAAACTTCTTTCACAGTGAACAGTTGGATGTCTGGGAGATGCTCATGACTGTTTTTAGGCTCTGAGTTGCTAAGAGACAGCTTAGGAGACTTCTTCTTTTCTATCATTAATGTACACCTCTTGCCAACAAACGGCTTGTATCAACAGATGATGATGACGACGATGATGATGACGATGACGACGATGATGGTGAGGATATCTGTACATGTATGAAGCAATGATATCTTTTTGATATGTTTCCACAACAATGCATGATGTACAGTTTAAAAATCCTCTGAGTTGCAGCTGTTTACCTGTTGGCATTGTTGAATACCTTTCCCGTTTCCTGCATCCAATCACTCTGCTTCAGCAGCTAAACAGCAGACAAAAGGAAAACCAAAAATAAATACAAAAGAAAAATAGATTGCTTTGAAAAAAATTCCAAAAACCACTTCCCCAAACAACGCTTGTAAATCATGGCAATGTATTTACATGAATGTATACTGTATTTCTCATTATGATCTTATAAAGTAAAGAAGTAGGTAAGTAGCCTCTATTTGCATATGACACGCACAACGTATACAACGATTACATAAATTTTTTAAATAAACTATAACAGAAGCACGTTATAAAGTCACACATGCACAACTAAATATAACCGAAGATATACATCAATTAACTAAACTACTTTTAAAGAGTTTAGATTTAACAATAGGCAGCAATGCGCAGCATGAAAGGATATCCTCTGTTGTGATGTAAATACTTGTACTCCTGAAGAGGTATAGGTGGCAAGGGCTGATGACAGTTGACGAAATGTTGCTAATGCGATCATGTGAGCTGCGTCATTGTATCCGATTAGAAAGACTGATATAGAACTTTGTTTACTAGCTAGGGATGCTGGATAGTGTAGTGGTTGGCATGCTAGACTGTCAGTCAACAGGTCCAGGGTTAAAATCCCAACCAGGACAGAAATGTGGTTCAAGATTTCTGCTCCACCAACACCCCTGTGCCAACTGAACTATAATGAGTACACTGACTGTACACTGTTGTGGGAAGATGAGACAGCGTGGGAGAAGACTGGGCACCCGCCCTCATATGCCGAGGCTAAGAAACTGAAGTCGCTAACACTTCATACCCATGGCAGTCTCAGGACTAGCGTAACGGACTGCTCTACTTCTTCTTAGGCCTACTGCTAGCTAGAGTTCCAGCATCAACAAACTAGCTCTACATAGAAAATTCGTTACACAGCACTTCGTGGCCTACACACGTGTTTACAACTTCAGAGAAATCGAGGTGACGGCGGACAATTAGTTGGCTAATGAGCAATTATCATGCTGATGTTGTATTAGGAATATTATAAGGACTATTATTTCTGACTCAAGGAAGAAAATTGATCCTGAAAGATTTAAAAAAACCTCTGGAACTTAAAGCACTGGCATCCAACACAAGTAATTACTATTATTAATGCCCTTAGAATTAATTATATTGATTTACTATGACAATAAAAATAGAGAACTAACAATGAAAGGCATTGAAAGACAGTACTACGTAGCCTTATGTAGTGTGATTTTTAACTAAGGAAAAAATTAATGTTCAGGGAGTTTATATAAAATTCCACCAAGCCATGAATTCAAAGCTTGGAGGTGTCATTGGTGGAGAGGGTGTACCCTATTATCTGTTCCTGAATGTGAAAAAAATGCAAAATTGACCCTATTCCTGAAAGCAATTTTTTCACCAAGCATTTGAATCCCAAAAACTAGTATGGATTGATTGGCCAATCTCCTGAATAGTATAATCAAAAAATATTCCGAAATTTTAGATTTGTGCAAATATATTTTGTTTTCACTTGGAAAATAGAAATTTTAGTGGATCCAGTGGACAATCAATTTCGGGTATTGTGGTATTGGGTATTCAGTGTGTACCCATAGGAGCATATAGGCCTTATAATACCGAGCATAGAGGCTTGAAGCTCTCTGAGAAGGTACAGGGTCGGCACATTGGAACTGGGACTCAGACTAATGCGTATTATGAAGTCAATTGAATAAAATAATACCTAAC
This sequence comes from Aporrectodea caliginosa, assembly GCA_020284085.1. Taxonomy (NCBI): domain Eukaryota; kingdom Metazoa; phylum Annelida; class Clitellata; order Crassiclitellata; family Lumbricidae; genus Aporrectodea; species Aporrectodea caliginosa. Next base: position 634,908 of record JACEVL010000818.1, read on the forward strand.
TGAACAATAAATTTCGTATATGATCCAATCAAACTGTCACACAAATGACTTAAGCAAACAGTATATCCTGAACGAATCAGTGGCTCCACCTGGCATGCATATATGTCTCTAAACAATTACGTAGAGCCTTTAAAAACCTCCTCGAAGGCACTGTGACACAACCACCTAACAGATCTACATCAGATGTGAATAGGAAAGTTTCTTGCAGTACACCATTGATAGCCAGTGCAAAGACCTAGCATAAAATTATAAAGGTCTATGGTCATTGACATAGTTAATACAATACAATAAAACTGCTCTGGATAATGGTCTCCTACAAAAGTTCAGAAGAGCACACACGACCATACAACAGAACATCGATGGCGCTACGCAACTCTCAGTGAAGGACTTACTCAAGCTCCTTACCCAGTGAGTATACCTTAGTGGAATCTCGAACCCATACTCTCCATGTTACACGCCTGAACGCTCCATTCATTCAGCAACCGCGACCCAGACCAAATCCAGATTGTCAGTCATTTCACCACTACCACCACCCCTCTCACCACCAGCACCCATCTATTCCTGGCCGTGCAATCACCAGAGTTAGCTGGAAAAGCAAGCGTTATTCTGCAATCCATAAACAAACTGAACCAGCCGAAGATGCCGACCAGAACACCTGTTCGCTGGCGGGGATTTAGCAACACCTGTTCGCCTGAGGTTCTAGTCCGTGACAGAACTCTACCAGGTGCAAAGACAACAGGTCTGGGTGTGATGAGGACGGACAGGTGCCAGATGGTGAACTCATGGTCCAGGTAGTGGTTTTAGTGGTGCCTGGTGTTTATGGCAGCAGTTGTGGTTATGATCATGATGGTGGCGGCTGTTGTGCCTAACTGATGTTGTGGTTGTGTGCATGGTCGAGATTGTGGTGGTTGTGGTTATGGTTGTGACGCTGTGGTTGTGGTTATGGTCATGATGGTGGCGGTTGTGGTTATAGTCATGATGGTGGTGGTTGTGGTTGTGATGGTGGTGGCTGTGGTCATGATGGTGGTGGTTGTGGTTATGGTTGTAATGGTTGTGTTGTTGTTGATGGTGCGGGTTTTGGCAGTGGAGATATAGTGCAGGTGTTGTGTGTTGGAAACGGCGGTTATGGCAGTTAGTGGTAGTAGCGGTCAGATGAGCGGCAAGATTGGATAGACATACCTTTTCCAGGTGTATCTCCAGTAGGTCCATGTCTTCTTCTGCATCCTCCAGGGCAGCCCTAAAAAATAAAGCAAACTCCATTGTCACAGTTGTCATTGTCAACCTCACGACCACGACCACCACCAAAAACCATCACACTCATCATACTCATCAAACTCATCATACTTGTCATACTCATCTCCATAACCATCTCTTCGTCATATAATGTTTGTTTCTGCTGCCATCATCATCATCATCACCATCCTCATTACCATCATCATCATCCTCACCACCAGTCCACCACCACCAAACTGAAATCAATTAAAAATCTTAATCATTGTCATTGTTAGTGCCCCACCACTTGCCCCACAGCTATCACCAAAGTCCTTATCTTTTACAGCATCAATCTGCAACTTTTGCCTAAAGCAACATGAGCTGCAACAGCAGCACTACTTCTCTTTTCTATGGCTATATTTCTCAGGCAGTTAAAACTCATTCTAATCAAACATGCACTTATATGCTCTGGTCGGGAGTGCATCCGAAAGAGACTCCGATGAGTCTCCTTAAACAAGCGCTATATAAGTGATTACTTATAATTACACTTATATGACAGTCTTGACAGACAGTGCCACCAAAATTTCCTCAAAACATCAAAACTAGTTTCGGCACTACGCAATAACTGGGCAGACATTTTTCACCGAGTACCGAATCCAAGTATTTGGATGTACTATTTTCCAGATTCAGGTACAAACCAAGTACCATTTGTTCCATATGCGAAGCTTCATATTTTTGTGCAATTGTGAAGTTTTATAAGATTGCATTAAAATCAATAAATTGATATCATTTCAAGAAAATGGAATGGAATACAATGGATGTTTATTTGTTTTAAAGCTAACATTTCTATACGTAAGTTTATTGAATACTTTAAAAAAATTATTTGCAACTATTTGTGTGTATAGTATTTGCCGAGGTGAATTCTTCCAAATAGTGCAAAAAACCGGATATTTGGCCCAGGCAAATGTCCGAGGCTATTTCTGGTTATTCCCTACTCGGCATCAACACCATCTCCACGATAAAAACTGCCACAACCATAAAAAATGTCCCTGCTTAAACCGCCTCCAAGGAGGCCCTGACCCGTACTCTCCACATTACTAGCTGAGCACTCTAAGTCTCTAACCACATTAAGAAGCAAGGCAGCCTGCAACCAAGAGGATCAAATGCTTCGGAAAGATAATCCCTTTAAAAACCAAACTACCGTAAACCAGGCGAGATAAGGAGGAGCAGTTTGTGACTAAACAGATGAGACCACAAATGCTATCCGTATACACATTGGAATGCTTTCCGGCTGGTTTCGCACTGGAGAAATGGAACTACACGGGCATGAGTATCCATGGAAACGCAAAAGAAGAGCATAGTCTTATCTCCAGTTTCCTCCCTGCCTTCCCTCTCTTCTTCCTTCCCTCTCTTCCTCACTCCGCTTTTCCACCTTCCCTCTCTTCTTCCCTCCTTGTCTTCTTCCTTCTCTCTCTCTCTTCTTCGATACTCTTCTCTCTTTCCTCTTTTCTAACCTCCTTCCATCCCTTCTTCTCTCCCTCCATCCCTTCTCTGTTTCCTCTCTTCTCACTCCTTTTCTTTTACACGTCCTTCCCTCCTCTCTCCTCCCTCCCTCGCTCCCTCCATCCCTCCTGAACCGTTTACGGTGGAACTCGTGCCCAGATGGATCCGAGAACTGCTTCCTTTCATCCGGCTTCCAGTTCTCCGTCTTAATGTAACGGTTCACGGCCGACCTATTATCGAAACAGACACAACACTGACACATGGCAAATGGTCTAATGGGTCGAATGCCAGCCGACTGTAATCACGAAAGTCTGCAACTGCAATAATTTATACAGCATCGTCAGTAGCAAGCTACTTCTAGGGTACTCTACAAAGTCATTTGTCAGCGCAACTGCTAAGAGTTTCCTCTTAGAGACGGAAGTCTCTCCGGAACAATCTGTCACCGGATGGATACGATCAATGGCATCTTTAACAGTTCCAGTCCATGCTCTGATCTGCTCCAGAGCGGACTTTGGCAACATGAGTTTTGTGGGTCTTGGACCCTCCTGCAAGACCTTCATCTCCCAGTTACAGTCAGTCTCAAATGATGGGCGGCATTCTCAAGCTTGACCATCTCCAATGGCTTCCAAATCGACAGCATATTCCAGGGATGGCAAACCTTTTTTCAGGTGCATGCCAAAATGGCGCTAAAACATTTTTAAAAATACGTGCCCCTCAGAATTCTGCAGTATAGGCCTATAATTGTTTTCTCATACAGGTTTTAACTGACAAAGCATAAAAAATTTAATAAAAGACATTATTTCACAGATGGTTTTAGAATGGTGTTACAATAAAGTTCTTCATAAGAGAAAATGTGGATTCCTACAGAGATTTTGTATTTCTAAGTTTAAAATTTGAGGGATGCTCCAAATTCGACGTGCCTAACAAATTTGAGTGTGTGCCACTTTGGGCACACGTGCCATAGGTTCACTATCCCTGGCGTATCTTATTTAAGACCTTGTTTCTTGTGCGGAACCATCTCACCGGTTGTGCTCTGATCTACTTAAAGGAACTCTGTGTCCTGAATTCCACTGTCCCTGGACGCCGTCCTCCGTAATCGGCGGCACACGGAGACCTGGTCGTACCCAAGACAAACTATCACTGCACAGCGCCCCAGCTTTGCGGTTGTTGGCCCTGCAGCCTCGTGGAATGTCCTCCCTGCTGGTCTCCGACTGGAGCTTCTCTCTATCGCCTCTTCTCTTCTACAAACGCTTGAAGACCGCTGACCGCATTATACCCAACCAGTTCTGGGACATTGGACCGGGAGGGCCTCTGATGCGTTATCTCAAATTGGCGCTCTATAAATTCCCCATTACAATTACAATCACATACACACATACATACAGCAATATCAATCAATAATCAATAAGAAGGAATTCAAGGAATCAACTCAGTGATGATACATAAATTTCAAATGTTAATCTGTTGATGTCGTCAACAGGACATATATAATTTCGTTTATTGAAAATAGAAAGTTGCCAGACCGCAACTTTTCACATAGAAGAAAAACGTGCCCAAAGTGGCACACACTCAAATCATGACAACCCAAAAGGATTAACAAATGCCCCTATAGTACAGGGCTGTCCCTTTCAGTTAATACAGTTACAGATGGCTAAACAATTTTTGTTAATTTTATGATCAATTTGATTATAGTGGCATATAAACCTAATTAATGTCGTTAGGACTATACCATAGCCAGACAACTGAAGCAACAGCAAAACATTGCAACAGAAAATTAAAAAACAAATTATAGCATCTACAGTTGTAACATAAACCGTCACATACATACAGGATACTCTCTGGGGTTAGCAAGTGCTCTGTACTCTGCATAACAGCCACTACGGGAATGACACGTGCTAGGGTACGATTACTCCATTCATCCCTCAGTCCCCTCTCACCTCTGCCCTCTCAGTACACAGCAGTTTATTCGGAGATTAGTTTAGGCCAATCACTTGCTAGGCATAGATGGGCCTTGGGTTAAATGAACTCATAAAGTGCTACATTTATGAAACAGCTGTTTGCTATCTGCCAACAGTAATATTTTAAACAGATAAACAAGGAACTAATAGGACACACCGCTCTACCCCCAAAGGGGGTTTGAGTTGACTGAGAGAAATGACCCCTATCACTTATAGGGCAGTAACCGATATCACTTACTAGCTGTGCCCCAATACCCCTACCCACACATTTATATATGAGCCAACTACATAGGAGTCCGTGCCCTACCCCACTATTCCAACACTCTTTGAACACCCCAGTACGACACTCTAGTGTGCCATGCATAGCTTGCATATCAAGGATCACATTAAATTTAAAACCTCCACCACCCTCATGCAGAAAACGTATATCACTTCTATGCTTGACTCCACCCATGAAATCTCCTACCAAACGCAAATTTTAAACCCTTCCCGATACGGCCCGTTATATGACACGCTCACATTAAAGCCTCAACCCTCATCCGGCAACCAGTTTATACAACCTCCATTCTCTACCCCACCCCAAGAAATGCCCCACAACATCATCACATCTCTGAAGCTCCATATACCAATCATGACATGTAATTCATTACTTTAGGAGTTTAGAACCAGTCCTTTATTAGCATTCAATTATCCAACTCAGCTATAATGAGTAAACTGACCGTTTCGTATCTAATCACTTATAAGGTGCCTCTCGCGCATGGAAGCCCCGGGGAAAAGAAACGCCTTTAAAGAGCGAGAGACCGATGAGGAAAAACCAGTCTTTAGTTTAGGCCTTAGTGCGGTGAGAAGATGAGACGGTGATATAGAGTACTGGCCGCCCGCCCGCCCGCTCATGCCGAGACCAAGAAAATGAAGTGGCTAACACTTCATATCCGTGGCTGCCTCTCAGACCATGCAGCTTGATGGACTGCTCTTCTTTTTCATTAGCATTCACTTTATCCCCACAGAAGCTATGGTCTTATTTATATGCTAAACCAGGATCCCATGGAGCAAATATTCTAACCACATGAGGGTTAGGTCATGACCTGATATCATTCATCCACCACACAATATTATGCACCAGATAACTGTATATATATATATATATATATATATATATATTTAGCCTGGTAAAGCCTGCTCTGGTTCCCTTGGGATTGACGATATTTGCTGCTGGTCCCATTCTTCACAGATTGTTCTATGTTTTTGGTCCGTGTGAAATGATTTGTAACCTCGGCTCCTCGGCTAAAGAGAAAATTATCTGCAATCAACACCTGCCACCAAATCAGAACCTCTGCATCAGTTTCCCAAACTGACACTCACTGTATTTAACTATAGAGGACCTACTGGGTGTCGGTTTTTCCATTTTCCTTATACATTCCAACAGTTGAACAGTAAGAAGTGCCTACACTTCACCAGTAACACAATGCAAAATGCAATAGTTACCCAAGAATGTAATGCAATGGTTAACCAGTAATATAATGCAATGAATGGTTAACCAATAAGTAGGTTCTTGAAGTGACCTATAAATGCTCTTAATGAATGAATATAATGCAGTGTAACAGTTACCCATTAATTAATGCAATAGTTAACCAGTAATACAATGTAATATAATGGTTAACCAGTAATGTAATATAATGGTTAACCAGTTATATAATGGTTAGCCAGTAATGTAACGGTTAAGGAGTGCTGGGTCCAAATGAAATCACCCTTAAATGAAATCACTCGTCTTAAATGAAATTACATTGTCAGTCATTTGTCAAATTTATTGCCATTTCCCGTTCCGTTTCCTTTCCTTTGCATCTGCACCCACTGACTTCTGACCTTTGACATGTAGCATGTTGTGTGGGATTCCATCAGCTTATATATACAATTGGCTACAGATCTACTTGTTTAAACTTGCAATCATAAACATAAATTTAATTAAATTATGTAATAAAAACTATGCACAGCTCTTCGACTCCCTCTGTGTCCTTAAGCCTTCTTTTGCATTGTAAAAAATTATTTCAGTTATCTCTAGAGTTGCTTTTAATATCATCCTACAAAATCTTGTATAGCTTCTGCCAAATTTTGATGAGTGGCCTAGGATAGGACAATTTGAAACTTAGTTGCTTATTTTAGAATATCGTTTGAATTAACTTAACTGCTATACGATACTCTACTTCACTAGTTAAGGTTTTTGTCTTTCTTTTACATTATTGTTTGTTCTAGTTCCGCTTATGCTTCATAGTCCAGCTGGACTAATAATAGGATAATCAGTTGTCTTCTACATTTATTTTATGGTACATGGGCGACCCTAATAAGCAGGACCTTGGCCCCTTCTGGGTCTTCCTGTTGTATATCAACATTTATACTGTAGGTTGTGTTTATTGCTATCTGCTGTTTGTACTGGGAATAACACACCAATGTATTGTATGGCTAACATTTGTGCACAGAACTATACAGAATGGGCTGACATTGATCCAATCTGTTTTCTGATCTTTGACTGCAGATAAAAATAGAGTCAGCACAAATATAATGAGGAAATGCAATTAGAACTCCTTCTGATAGGCTTTGGGAGCTGTTAATTAGTTAGCTAATGAGATGGGTATGCCTTGTGCTAATTAGACAATAACCAACTGTCTCACTGACATCTATGATGATGATTAAGAAGCAGCTGACATTGGGTATTCTGGATATTGTCTACTGTCTGATCCACCTTGAGTTGGGGTTAATACTAAGAATAGAAGAGCTATATACCAGGCTCTCTCTTGAATTCACCGTAAAGGAGTGCCGTAGGAGTGGCTGGGGTAGTTTAGTTCCTGCTAGGGAATAATGACACCAGGTCAGATGAGCAGGGAGACAGATGGATTGATGGGGTCATGACCTGTGATGCAAGAGGACAATAATCATCCAATGTCCTTGAGGCAGATATGATCCTAAGAGGTCAGGATGTCATTCATTCATATCTGCACACACCTACATAAGTATGCATATATGTATGCATGTATCCATCTATATATAGACAATAATTATATGACACCTTTCAAAACCCTTTAAAGTGCTAGATGAATGCATTTATGCAAGTAAGTACATACATAATTATGCTTGAATGTAAGTATAAATGCATGCATATATACATGTATATATGTAGTATGTATGTATGTATGTACGCACGTATGTACATATGTATATATGTACATATGTATACATCTATGTGCAGGGTTGGCAAGTTGTTGCCACCGCCGGTTATAGCCATGGCTATAACCGTCCCGGCAACAACCTCTTGGCAATAATGGCAACAACCTCTTGGCAAAAATGGCAAAAACCTTTTGGCAAAAATAGAAACTATTAATTATTGTGGTAATAAAATATGAAATCTTCACAGTTACCTTCATTTTTTATTTCTTCTGGCTTGCTACTTACAGAGTTGATTGATTTAAATATATGATGCTTTAAATCAATCAAGTTTTTCCAAATAAAAATCACCTGATTTAAATAACCATATAATTTCTTCCTAATAGAAGACATTTACAAGTTTACATATTAAGTACAGTCAATATCGAATTGTGTAATTATGAATTAGAAATTTTGCCAAACCATTCATGGCTTCTATACACTACTAATAAATTGTATACTACCAGGTAAGTATATAGAAAAGGCAATGACCCTGTTGACCTGAATATTACTACTGCAGTGCAAATGGCAGTTTATTTTGGAGTAGTTGAACTGTAGGTCAGAATTTTTTATCCTAAGCTCATATAGTTGACTTACACTACATTTATACTAAGGGTAAAAATATAGATTTACTACAGTAGTTTTAATTTCCCACAAGAAACATTTATTATAACTATGCAGTCTGTGCAGTGAAATATGATTTTCATTTGCCTTGTCCTTACTTTGGAGAAAATGGGCAACAACTGGCAATAACCGGCCTGCAACAACTGGCAATAACCGGTTATTGCCACTGTCCCGGCAACAATAGGTTGTTGCCGGCATTAACCCAACCCTGTCTATGTGTGTAAGTATGTAAACGTAAGTATGTAGGCCCAACGCAGGTATATATGATGCATTGATATAATATTATCTAGACAATAATTATATAGTACTTTTCAGAACCCTTCCCATTGCCGCATGTATGTGAGGCAGATTCATGTGCGTATTATATTGAATGATCATCCTATGTTGACAATCCAAATCCCGGCTGACTGTGATTATAGTGTGATAGTTTGAACTTCAAAGCAGGCCATATATACTCAGCAGCAGCAGATGTCAATGATTTCAGTGTAAATGATGCTCTACTTTCTGGTCGTCGTCGTCGTCTGTTTCGAGGTCAGAGGTAATTTCGCTAATCAATTAATCGACAGCGAATGTCAACCGACAGCTGATCGAATCTCTGGCACGATGCAAGATTCGAAGGAGAGACAAAGGAAGGCCATTAATACGTGTATACGCTGGAGTGGTTAGACAATATACGCCTACACAAAGGCACGACGTGGAATACACAACAGAAATGCACCGTAGTGGAGTTCACGCACGATCGAAAGGATTGGGATTATTTATTGAACAGTCCCTGACAAATTTCTGGCATCAGCAACTGATGCTGATGATTGACAATGAAGATGATGATGATGATGATGAATGTCTGGGACAAAGTAGCCGATTGTGGGAACGTACTTGGTACTTGATTTGTTGGAGCTATCCAAGACTGTTAATGCTATTGATCGGAGACTGTTAATCCTATTCATGATACAGTTAATGACCCTACTGTATGCTCGGCAGGGTAGTGGTTAGCCTGCTGGACTATCAATCAAAAGGTCAGGGTTCAAATCCCTGCTAGGTCAGACTTCTGCTTCGCGTGCGCCCCCTAGCCAACGCAGCTATAATGAGTACACTCGCCGTACATACTGTCGGTGGGAAGATTAGACGGCGAGGGATAGAACTGGCCACCTGCCCTGATATGTTGAGGCTAAGAAAATGAAGTCGCTAACACTTCATACCCATGGTTGCCCGCCTCAGGGCTAGCTTAAGGGACTGCTCTACCTGTACTTCTGCTAATGACCCTAAACATGGTCGTCTGCAATGTATGTAGCGAAAAGATGGGGCACATCTCCTACGCTGGAATTGACAACTGAACAATTTGGCCCCATTTTCATGTCTCCCTTCCCGACCACTCACACAAACTCCAGTGGGGGGGAGGGGGGGGCCTACGACCAGGAAACGAAAAGGCAAGATGGCGGTCATGACGCTCAAGTTCTACACAAGACTTGGTACACGAGTACTTGGCCAATGCACCCACACACACTGTTTATTTATCTACCTATTACAGCCTCTTGCACCAACGCATATACAATCATGCGCCAGACACATGGCTATGCATGTGTGTGTGTGTGTGTGTGTGTGTGTGTGTGTGTGTGTGTGTGTGTGTGTGTGTGTGTGTGTGTGTGTGTGTGTGTGTGTGTGTGTGTGTGTGTGTGTGTGTGTGTGTGTGTGTGTGTGTGTGTGTGTGTGTGTGTGTGTGTGTGAGTACAATGAGGCAGAGATAATAGATTAACTAGGCATCACAGAGATAAACACTGTCTGGCAGAGACCATCAGACCAACCTCTCTCTTTAACCCTATCTGAACATATGTATAGCACCTAGACCTGAGGCAGCCATGGATATGAAGTGCTAGGGACTTCATTTTCTTAGCCTCAGCATATGAGGGCAAGTGGCCAGTCCTCTCCATCGCCATCTCATCCTCCCAAAGACAGTTTACGGTCAGTGTACTCATTATAGCTGAGTTGGCTAGAGGGTGCTGATGGAACAGAAATCTCGAACGAACTTTTCTGCCCTGGCAGGGATTTGAACACCCGACCACTCAACTGACAGAGCACTAACCACAACACTATCGAGCACCTCCCCCTCCCCAAAACATGATGAAAATGGAAGAGCATTTGTAACAACTGATGCAGTGTGGCCTGCATCAAAAGCATTGAAAACCACAGAGATGACTCCACATCTGTCACTTTAATGGATTAATTGAGAGACCATTACCAGGGACCGGTCCAAGATCTCGCCATCGAACCTTCACCCACCATGTCACATGAATACCAATCGAGCCCACAATATTTGCACTGCACTAAATATAGAAACTGTTCAGCACTAAATATAGAAACTGCTTAATAACCGGATCCTCGTCATGGTCATTATCATTGATAATGGCACTGGATCCCCTCCCCTGGAACTCCTCAGAGTACCCTATCTCTGGGCGCTCTGTTTCAGTCCATCGGACCGAATCCCTCAACACCATTAAACAACAGTCCCAGCTCAGGACTCATGCTTTCCGGATTTCCTTTCCTCCTCCTCCTCTTCACTCCACCTCCATGGATTGAACTCCAACCTTGAACATCCGACCTTTGACATCTGAGCATTATAATAACATTCTCCATTACTGCGGCATTACATTACAGTGACGTCTGTGGTTGGGTCGTAGAGAGCTTTTCAGAATGACGTTACACGAATAATAATATATTATGATTCATACATGGAATGGTTTTCCTGTGAATATTCTTCCATCATATTCTTCAGCCTATAGGATACACAGCATCGCTTTTATCGACACTAGCACTTCTGAGCAGAAGAAGAAAGAGCGGACAGTCTCTTGAGTTACTATCAATAGGTAGCCATCACCATGAAGAGGCTGAGACTTTATTTCCAAACGCTCATCCATCCACCAGTCCATTATTGTAATTGTAATTAGTAACTTCTATTGTGCCAGTGTCTAATGCACAACGCATCAAAACCAACCCGTAATCAGGTCAATATCCACAAGATCAGTCCGTACAACAGAGAGGCAGCTTATGGTGGATAAACAATTTGAAAAAGGTAAGTTTTAAGTTGAGAATTAACTGACACAAGCGACTGAGCAAAAGGGGGAGAGTTCCAGAAACTAGGTTCAGTAAGTGAAAAAGCTCATTCACCAAGAACAGCTCTTGATTTAGGTATGACCAGGCAAAGATAATCAGATGACCTCCTTGAATAATGATATTAAAGTCAGAGGAATAAGAACTGATTTTAAGTATTGTGGCAGGCCAGGGTTCAAAGATTTATAAACTGTGAGCCCCAATTTGAAACTATCCATCCATCCGTGCACCTAGCTGTATAAATACACATACGTGTGGGCAATTACACACACACGCACGCACGCACGCACGCACGCACGCACGCACGCACGCACGCACGCACACACACACACACACACAAACAAACAAACAAACAAACAAACAAACAAACAAGCAAACAGATATAGAAACACACATAGTAACTAGCCTTTCTACAGAATATAAATGAGTGAAGGTGAAAAGCCAATTCCTATCACATTCACATATTGGTGCTGAAGCTAGACTGGCAATGCATCAATGCCCTGAATGCAAGCATGCATCAGGTGAGTCTTAGAACCTGGATGAGACTGATTGAAAGGCCCCTATACTCAGCCACCTATATAGCCTTTGCAGTAAGTGGCACCAGGTCCAGCATCCTTTGAACTCCAAAGAGTTCTCAGCCCCAATCCAGGCCTTTTGAAGCCACAATCCAGGCCTTTGAACTCCGAAGGTAAGTCAAGTGTTGTCAATCACCATGTCAATCCTAATGGCCAACTGCTCTACATCAGAAATCCCAGACATATCAACACATCCTCTCAAGTCTATAGGTCTATTTCTACTTGGCCGTCTGTCTGTCTGCCTCCCTACTTTCGTATGACAGTGTCTATGTGCCATTTTATAAATAACATGGATACAGGCCTGCTTCACTTATTGGCCTGTCTGTCTGTCTGTTTACCTGCCAATCCTTCTAACTGCCTGTCTGTCCGCCTGACTGGTCTGTCTGTCGACCTGTCTCTACTTGTACTTTGTTTTTATCGAACTAACTGTCTGTTTGTCTGTCTGCCCCTGTTAGTTTAAAAAATCCACCATATAAGTTATGAGTCCGAAGTGGCAAGCTTGCCCAGCGGTAAGCGCATTGCCAACGCACAGAAGTTGCAGGTTGAAATCCCAAAACAGTAGACATAGGCCTACATCTTAAATTGCTGCTTCACTCCCGCCCTCTACTCTACTCAACTGTCAGTGAGTACTTGGTATCAACAGGAGATGAAAATCAGCATTACTAGATTGAGTTGCTAAGGAAGGCGGTTGCTAAAGGGGCCAAGTCTGACTTTGAAACTGGTTGCTAATGAGGCTGACACAGAGGCTGCTTGCTTCAAAGCTTGGTTGTTAAGAAGGCTGGTTGCTATGAAAGTAGAATGCTACGGAGGTTGTTAAGTAGGCTGATAGCTAAGGAGGCTTTACTTTTATAATGGCACCTACGATAAAAGGTATTTCTGATACAATGAATATGGCGGTCAGATTTGTCAAATTACCGTGAGAAAAACCACCACTTTCGGGTCTATTACCTCCCTCTCCCAAACTCCACACTTTAGCCCTTTTATTGCTGTAATTTACGGGACCATTATTTCCATTGAAAGACCGCTAGTTTCCGAACGTCTCTGCTTTAGTGAATGCACCTATAATGTCGCGATTCTGCATCTCCGGCATGCAAAGGCTTAATGTATGTGAAGTAAAAAAAAAATTTAAATTTTCCGTAAAAAAAATTTTTTTTAATTTTCCGTAAAAAATTTTTTTTACAAAATTTTCCGAGTCGCGGCAAAAAAGTGAGTCGGTCGCGTTACCGGAAACACACCATTATTTTTTTTGGCCTCAGACTACTGGGACCTTCACAGGCCACAATATGTGTGGCTTCACTACTAGAGATAAATAGCAATAACAATAACAATAACAATAATAATAATAATAATAACGTATATCTCTAGCCATACAGCACTTTAACGCTGTTGCGGTACCTTTGCCAGCCTTTTGCCCAAGCCCGAGGAGTTCTAACCGTTCCAGACTTTTATCATTTTAATTAATCTTGAAGTCCCTGAGGGTTCATGTTTACCTCAGAGGGAAAAAATAATAATAATAATAACAATAATAATAATATTAATCTGATGATGATAATTCTGATTTATATGGTGATGATGAATACATAATTGCTAATACTTCTTATTTCAAGTTCCCTGGCACATTATGCAAGTTCATCACAGACCACAGGTTAGTTATAATTACAGACCTTCAGCCACTGAAATGCCATAAACAACAGCATATAACAGACATCGTATTCCTGCTGTAGATCTGCCATTATTTTTACCTGGAGCCCTTAAATAGCCGCTCAATTGCCAGCCCAGCAGCGCCTTATCAAGGATGGCGGGATGAGTTATTACGGTCATTCGTCCAGCAGAATGGGTTGGTAGGTAGGGGAAGTGGGGGTGGGGAGGTAAGGGAAGTGGAGGTCGTTTGTAATACCGTTAGCCTGGTATTACATGGCAGAAGCTGAGGCAGAAAATAACACCCATTGATTTAATAACAGCAGACCTTCTATATTCTCTCTGACTGACACAGTTTCAATGGACTATTAAAGGACTCTGTAAGAAGAGAAACAGAAGACTGGGGGAGGTCATTAATATGCCAGGGCCAAGAAAATGAAGTGTCTGACATTTCGTAGAGATGGTTGCCTCTTGGGGTTAACTGAAGAGCTTGCTCTTCTTTGGTCTAACAGTTGAGATGGAGATAGAGACAGAGAGGACATGAGACAGAGAGAGACACACACAAAGACAGACAGACACACAGACAAACAGACATACATACAGAAACACACACAGACAAACACAAAGACAGCCATACAGACAGACAGAATGACTGGTTCCAGACAAAGGATGTCTCGTTCTAATACTATACATTCTCTGGGACAAGACATACTATGTCTGGACTCCAGATTCCAGAACCACGCATTCTCCGTTTGGAACACATTCTCCGCCTGGAACTTACTCTCCATGTGGAACTAGCCCCTCCCTCTGGAACCAGCCCTTCATGGGAACAAGGCAATTTGAACATTCAGACTTGGAAGAAATGCACCATGTAGAACAAGATACTGGCCATTTTGCACAGATTACAACCATACTAGACAGCATGACTTGGATTACAAGTTCTTGCCAGCTCAACCTCCCCGATAACCTCGGCCTATTAGGATAACCAGGTCTCAGTTGTGAGGGGCTATTAAGATTGAACCCAAGCCAACGCCCAGTACATTCTTCCCGGCAATGTCTACTAAAAATAGATACATCTGACACGAAGACATAAATATCTGCTAAAAATGTTATCCAACATACTTATCCAACATGCTTATCCACCATAGGCTGTCTCTGTCTTACGGACTGATCTTCTGGATATTGACCTGATTACGGCTTGGTTTTCGTGTGCATTAGACACCGGCACAATAGAAATTACTAATTACAATTATTAAATATGAACTGACGAAATTTCTCAGGACTACACGAAAGCCGTGTCAGAGGTGCAAAGGTCCAATATTAAATCAAGTTTGTAAGACCTGCAGATTGTTTGATCAGAATATTGTGACTTTCAGTCAATTGTCAAAGAGCAGATGAAAAGTCTCTCTAGCTAGTCGTGATGCAGCCAAGGATAGGAAGTGTTAACGTCTTCATTTTACTTAGCCTCGGCATATGAGGGTGTGTGCAGCTTAATCTTTTATATTGATTTCATTCAGTTATTCGGAAAAAAAATAATAAACAAAAGTGCGATCCATAATTTTGAAATCCAGAAGGTAAAAAACAAACATAATAATAAAAACAAAAACATGAATAATAATTTCATCCTCATGGTCTTCAGTTGTGACACCAGACGTTTTTCCAGTGATATACATGCGAATAAGTGACGTCCACTCTTTTTGGTCAGTTTTCCATCTATAGTTATCTAACTATAATCAAGCTCTTAGCATTTGTGCTGACAGTTGACATTGTGTATGTGTGTAAAGCATCCTAGAAGTAGCTTGCTACTGATGATGCTCTAGAAATTGTCGTGTAAATTACAATTACAATTACAATTACAATCTTCTCCTGTTTTGTCCAAGTCTTACTCTGTCTTTGTTTAGTCTTGGTCTTCTGTTGTTTCTCTTTCCCTTTAATCTTCTTGCATATGTTGTTCACTTGGGATATTATGCTATACCCTTACAAGAGATTTCAGCCATGGTCTCTTTATTTCTGTCTTCCTTATGGGCGTCGGTTGGTTCTTTCTAGTTTGCTAAATGAGTGACATAAATGGCCAAAGATACATTGCCTCTCCTAATTGCTGTTTGCTGATCCAAACCATCCACCTGTTAATTAGAAACGGCAGAAGCATTTAACCCTTAGGTCTCTCACTCTCTCTGTGTCCGTATGTGCGTCTCTCTCTGTCTCTGTCTGTCTGTCTCTGTCTGCCTCTGTCTCTCTCTCTGTATCTGTCTCTCTGTCTCTGTCTGTCTTTCTCAATCTCTTTCACACACACACAGACACACAGATACACACACACACACACCAACACACTGTTTACCCTGAGAAGGTCTTTTAGAGCCAATTATGGGTGTGCCGACTTACTTTTGTTGACTTAATTACCCAAGATTTCGCCGTCTCTGATCTCCGCTTTGTCGGCAACAACTGACCCGCCTTCCTCCCACCTAACGACCACCCTCCCCCCACCCCCAAAGGCAGGTCGCCAATCGTAAAACTATTGAGGCCAAGCTGCATACTGCAAAACACAGTCACGTGGCCAAAACAAAGGCAAAGTCAGAAGATCAGTCACTTGACATCTAACCCAAAGACGCAGGTATGGTATGTATTGCTAGCGACTTAACTTTCTCCGCCTCTGCATATGGTCGCCTGATCTTCAACCAACAGTGTACGGTCCATGTACCCATTTCGTAGGACTCAAATTCACGATGAGCGAGGAAGTCTTCAGTGTTTAATGATGTCTTATTGTGGCCATCGACAATGTCGTCGACCTTAATTTTCTCTAAGGTGCAAGTGAAGCAGATACCTCAAGACATGTTTTGCCCTAGTGAGGATTTGAACCTCTGAGTCAACAGTCCACCATGCTAATCAAGGCTACCGTGCACACTGCACACCCTTACTAATAAGATTCCCACTGCAATGGTATAGCATTATAGGAAAGGTTCAGCCTATTAAGACTTAAGACTTAATTTAATTGCAACGCTATAGTTCCTCCTGGGTTCCAGAATCAGCTGAACTGCCTAATAGCTCAACTACCTAACCGTTAGCTTCTCAAGTCCCAACAAAACAGCTCTCATAATAAACGAGCTGTCTCTAGTCTCTGCTAGTCTTGGTACACTGGCACATGCTGAGATAACATCACTTTATTGGCTATCAGTTTACCTCACCTCGCTTGCTTGCAAGCATGATCTGAACTCGGCCGAGAGATAAGGTACACAGGATTCGTATACTAAAGCGCGGTGGTGTAGGGGTATGTTCGGTGCCTTGCAGCTGGAGGGTTGCGGGTTCGAATCCACCTCAAAGCCGCCGCGTAGGGACCCTGGGCAAGTCCTTCACTCGCAATTGCTCATGCGCTTCGGCGTGAAACTCCGATTCAGCGTCCGTGCAGTAGTCGGGAGCGCCTCTGAATAGAAATCTGGTAGGGGCGCTATAACAAGTGTTCAAATACAATACAATAAAGCGTGAAAGTGGCAAATCTTATATGCTTTGGAGAAATTCAAGACGGTTGAATTTGTCAACAATACAATAACTAATCTTCATGCTCATGCGTAATTGTCCAGCAGGATCCTTCTTATCTCAAGGAGCTTTACATACCAGTCTCTTCCATCCCTGGTGGTAAATTTCTTCCCTCTGCTGTGCAACGCGACTTGGTTGTTCCACCTGCCCGGACTTCGGCCCAGCTTAGAGGTTTTGCTATGGCTGGCCCGTCCTTCGGGAATAAGTTGCTTAACAACCTAGGACATCTTCATTTCTCTGCCTCTTCTCCTCAAGCAATTGAAAACCACTCTCCTTCCTCGTAAACCATTCTCTTCAATAGTGGTTTCCTCGTGTTAGGTCAGGAGCGCCTCTGATATGTCTCTCTTGAAGTGCGCTATATAAATTTGCATAATAATTAATCCAATCTAATTAATTTAATCTAGACTTCTATAGCGCCATTGGTTGTGGTAAGCATCAGTCGACGGTCGCTCGTACATAAAACCATGATAGCAATTCTTTAGGCAGAGTCCATGGACCATTAAGATCGAATTAGAGACCAGGTGATGGGCTACCGAGATCTAGAGCAGTGAAAAGTTGACGACATTTCAGCCGAGACTCAAAGGACATCAGAGAGATGGTCAGGCAGACATAAAGGGACATTGACAAAAAGACATCAATATTTGCAGTGGCACAGAATCAGTTGCCACTTAGCGAATATCAAGTTGCAGCTATCATTATTCTCCACAAGAAAGATGGTGGAAATGCCAAAGGTTAAGTGGAAGACATTTAGCAGTTGCTAATGTACATATGATTTGGCTTAGGGTTTCCCACTTACATATACCATCAGTCAGTCAGTCGGCCAGCCAGACAGTCAGTCAGTCGTCAGTCGGCCAGCCAGCCAGGCAGCCAGTTGGTCAGCCGGTCAGTTATCCAGACACTTATTATAGAGCCTTTCAAAAATCTCACAAAATGTCTCCATGACAAGGAAACAGCATGGGTGTTATCACTCCATGTTTCCATTTCCATTTCCTTTCTGCCTTTTTGTGCTCCTATCTTATAGGAACAATCTCCATTGTTTACATACACGTATATATTACAGCAGACAGTATCAGCAACTTGTGTTTTCTTTGCCCCATTTCCTTTGGAACTTTTCCACCTCCCATCTTGGAGGAGATATATCTTCCTTTTATTTACAACACACATCGTGTCTATATCATCAGCACTCCCATTTCCGCCTGTCCAATCTCCTTTCGGCAGTTTCCTCCTCCATGCATCTTTGGAAGACATATCTTCCGTTTACGTAAAGCAGACACCTCTGTCAGCGCCCCTAATACCTTAGCTTTTTTATTTTAATGGTTCCAATCGAGACTAACCCTCTCCTCCCTGTGAAGACTGATTACTTCTTCACACATAAAGGAGAGCGTATACCTCTGTCCGCACACTGTTATTACTGTCTTTTTTACGCCCTACGCTACCATCTGATTTAACAGCACAGCAGAATGAGCAGATGCAGGTATCACATCTGCATTAACTGGATTATCGACAATATTGCATCCACAGAAGTCTGGCTTTTATCGAACTTATAGTACGCCGTATGGCTCTTGTGTATGGCTCACTATGGCTCTTATGAAAACACATTCAGCCTTGTCTATGAATATTATCGTGGAGATGATTACTGAATCGTGCCATCTTTGCCAGAAGCATTTTCTGCTCGCCCAAACCTAGAAACTGTTTATACGAAGGAGCACAGCGATTGCAACAATAACAAACCACGTATAACGATGATATACCTGCAAAGATCCAGGGTTGGCAGTCGGAGAATAAATGCTAAGTTCTGTAGAGGATTAGATTTCCCCTCTGCAGTTCGATGACTACTCTGTTTCCAGGTAGAGCGAAATTTCATCACACTAACAGTACTCGCACCAGTGCTATTATAATTACTCATCTTGTGTTTGCCTAAGGGTGCTATATAAAAGTTCTGTGTCATTCTGATATGGTTATCACGTAGGTGCAGTTCAAGTGCAAAATCAGTTACAAAACGCAAATGTTTTATCAGTTATAAACTTCATATGCTTACACTCACTGGCATCATTTTTCAGGGTTCTAACATATCACTTGATTAAAAAGTGAATTTTTAAATTGAACACTAAACACTTGCTTCAGTCCTTAAATGGCAATATACAATTCTTCAGACACATACATATATAATAATGATGGCGATGATAATAATAATAGTAATAATAAGACAATTTAAATAGCGCCATAATTGGGCTGAGGCTGAAGAAAATGGTGGTGTTCATGAGTTCACCAAATCAATGACAGAATATTTACAAGCATAGACCTACTTCAAAGCAGTGCCCTGGATAATGCTGCTTCAAGGTGAACCGGACCTCCCTATTAACATAAGTCATGCTACCATAGTTATATTTAGCTGCACAGCCTCATTGATTATTGGCTGTGAGATTTGCGCTGGAAACACCAACAAATATACGTGCACAGGTATTGGGTGCTGATAGAACAATGTGTCACCCATTGTACACTAGATATGAAAACTCTGCAAGAGTTGTAGACTGGTGGAATGGCTTGGATGAGATTGTACTGTCTCCCTTGACATAGGATACAACAGCTTTTAAGAAGAAGCTCCGTAGGATTATTATTATTAAGGAGTTTTATATAGCGCCCCTTCAAGCCAGATGTAATCTACTCAGAAGCATTGAGGTTCATTTGCAGTGTTTTTAACACAGCCTGCATGTCTTCTGAACCAATTAAAACCTTTGTTATGTTATGCTATTTAATTGCTCTGTATCAAGTATATAGTGGTGCAGGGTAGCTGATTGGTTAGAGTGCACTCGGTCTGTATACTGAGCAGAGTACAGATTTGAGCTTCTACTCAGATGGTTAATTACTGTGTAGGGACCTTGAGTAAGTCCTTCACTCACAACTGCTCAGCGCCATTGATGTTCTATCATATGATCATGTGTGCACTTTTGAACTTTGGAAGGAGGACAATATCATATGCAGTCGCATCATCTCGTATATCAAGTCAAGTCAAGTAGTTTTAATTGCAACCAATGTTCACACAATACTATACTAATGAGAAAAGCACATCGGCTACAAAGGGAAGCCCAAAAGGAGGGACACCCTAAGTACGAATATTACCAAATCAATCGAAAGATGGAATTGAATAAGGTTACAGAATGGAAAGTAAACAGCCATTGTATATACTACACGAGCAAAAGTAGTCCATAATACAGAATTTACTAGGAGCATGTGTAAAGCTTAACTATATATTGTTCTACAGTTATGTGTGTTTGTCCAACGCAAATAAAGGTGCCTTAGTCCTTACTTACTTACATCAAATCAACCAGCCGAGGCTAGAGACCGGAAGAAGTAAGGCCTCAGCCCTCAGAGAGTAAATAGAGAGATAGAGAGAAATGACTGAGGATGAGTCATGAAGCCTCAGGAAAACACTTCAGCCAATAGCGGAGCATTAGGTTAGGTCATAGTGGCGCCTTTGTTTTCTTGACATCAGCAGATGATCGAAATCTCTTCCTGGGTGTCTAATTGCCAATACTGAACACATTTACTTCTAAGATAAACAAGTAGTCAACGGATAAACCCAGGTGTTTATAAATCTTCTCTCATCACAAGATCCAAATCATTGACCCCTTAAGAGCCATGGCCCTGCTATCTAACAGTGCCACGTAAGGTCAAGGCTAAGGTTTGCAAGAGCAGTTCCTTAGGCTCTAAACCCAACATGCAGCCACACGTAAGCGTGTTAGCAACTTCATTTATTTAGCTCGGTACATGAATGTGGGTGGCCAGGTTTCTTCCTCACCGCCTGCTGATTTTCACACCAACAACAGTTCATGTACACATTTTAATGGTGATGATGATGATATATTCGTTTATTATACATCAAGCAGAAAAACACACAGCTTCACAACTTACATCACACAAAAGCTACAATAATGGGAAAAGAGAATACCGGTAATGTTAGAATTATTAAGATTTGGGTCAACGTGTTGGCTTAAGAATTCGCTTATATAGAACTCTGGGTATAAAGTTCTTGGGAGTCTTTTGGCGGAAGTACAAAGTCGTGTGCACGAGGGTGGAGAGCGTAGGGTGGCTTTTACAGCAAGTTACAAATGCATTGTTATCAACAGATTTTAGTGTTATTACTAATTGTCTACTATTCAATAGATTTTATTATTATTACTGCTGGAAAGTATGTTGTTTATGGCAGAAGCATTGTCTTTAGCCCGCGCTTATTCATAGTTGGAACTCTCATCTTCCTCACATTTGCAACTCTCCTACTGAGTCCTATAGAGACTGAGACTGTCTTACTCGCTCTAAACTAAAAACTTACCTCTTCCAGTCTACTTATGACTTAAATGTTTTCCGGGCTTCAATGTGCACTTCGGAACTTTGTAAGGAAGCATTTATCATATTACGATGTGGTTGCATTGCATTGTATTGTATAGATCAAGCTGCACAATTTAATAGATATTCATGCCACAGATTTATATATCCTCAAATCTGTCTGAATACTTCATTAACTAGTCTGCAGATGAACGGCATATTATGTAAGTAATTGAAACGGTTGACAGATGTTCCATGTAACCTCAGACGGTGCAAGGCACAAAACCACATGGTACAATTAAACACATGCATCCAGTTCAGTAGTGACCCACATGATAACCCCAGAGTAAACTTAGAATCAGGCCACTGTGGGCTGATTGGAGGGGGGTGTACGTAACATTACATGGGCACTATAAGTAACCTCTGGAAACACAACACATTAATTCAGCCAGAATGCTCATAGGCATAAGGCCATAAGTTGTCTGGTGGTGAAAATGCACTTTCCATGTTGCTTGCCGACAGACATAACTGCCTCTTCACATAGGCCCACATAATTATGCATAACAACCTTACACACACATATATATATATTATAGATATACAATACACATATACTGGTATAAGTTAACAGATATATGAGCTCAAATCAATGGGACAAGTCTTTCTTTGTACATACATACATAAATAAATACAGAACTGATCTCAGATTTCATGTGAAAAGCTCAGACCAGAGGGCGTTTGGATGGTTAAACAATGGCAGCAGTTAAAAAAAAACAACAAACCTCAGCATACAAATATAGGAGTTATATTTACACACAAAAAACAAGCCATGGAGCCAAATAGCAAACAGGTCTGAAATATCTGTATCTGAATGCTTCTTAGGACAACTGGCAAAGAAGCTAATTTATTTTACCTAGATTTTGACCCAGAAATGTACCCCATTTCAGCTATACCAGGTCGATGTTCATGCAGGTCAGAGGTCATCCAATTATCTGTCTTAGTTTCATAAATTTAAATGTGTTTATTGTTTACGTTACTTAACATGCAGAACAATAAATACAAGTACAAATACTTCTTCATGTTCTCTGCCCTCAGGCAGGTTCAAGGTTCATTGGTGCCACTCCTCTCGATGTAATAGGCGTTCTCCTTCAGTCTACTGTATCCATCCACCATCCTCCAGTTCAGAAGCATCCGTCTTGGTCTTCCTATTGTTCTTTTTCCTTCCATTGTTCCCACAATGAAGGTTCTCAGTAGGGAATGTATCTGACCAATCCACTTCCTCTGTCTGTCTGTCTGTCTGTCTGTCTGTCTGTCATAGTAGCCATAAAAGATCTTTCCTTACCACAGTTCAGAAAGAGCAGAAAGATATATCAAGAATCTTTTTCCATTGGCAGCCATAATGAGCTGATAACAAAACCCCTAAAAACTTAGCATCCCTTTTGGTGGGACTATCACACGCCAAAGGAGGAATGGGCTCAGCCTATCATTGATAAGACAAAATTAATGCTACACGCCTACACCTACCAACACATCCGATCTGCACTAATCATTGAATAAAAAACTTTAAGTCTCCAATTAACTCTTATTTATTGCATTCTTATTTCTAATCAGAAATGAGTCAAGAGGCAATGACAAATTGTTTAAACATTGCAAAGTCGGGCTTCGCATAAAAATATTTAAAAAAATCGAGACCGTTACTGAGTAGGGACCATGAGCAAGCCCTTCACTCACTATTGCTCATTATCATTAATTGATGCTTGGTGATTAGCTAGTGGCAATTAATAAATTCACAATAATAATAATGAATCAGAAACACCATTCAAACACTGACCACATGAAACTCCTGTAAATTCAATCACACACTGATTTGATCTAACAACTTCATAGCTCATCATGGCATTGTATAAGAGGTCATGAAACCAATTGTCAATATTTAAACTGCTTACAAATAGTTTTGTCACTCGACGTACATGTATCTTTAGCTATATTTAGTTGCTCATGTACGTGTATATTATTTGCTTGTTTATAATCTACTTCAGATGTGTGAGTGTAATAGATGTGTGCTTGTCAAATGCAAATGAAGTTTACTTAATTATGACAACATTGTTAATCGTAAAAGTAAACTCCAAATTCTAAAGCGCTACTTGAAAGCTAATTGCAGGGCACCAGAATATTCACAAGCGCTGTGTCAGGTCAGAAGGGTTGTCCAGTTATGCCCAGGGAAGATCCGAATCAGGTTGCACAGAGACCAGAGAAGAAGGAAAGAGAGGGATTAATTAGAGCAACTTATCCATTCTAACTCAGTGTCTGTGATTTCAAGAACAATTAATCTTTTAAACTGCCCCCACTCTCTCTCTCTCTCTCTCTCTCTCTCTCTCTCTCTCTCTCTCTCTCTCTCTCTCTCTCTCTCTCTCTCTCTCTCTCTCTCTCTCTCTCTCTGTGTCTGTCTGGCTGGCTGTGTCTCTCTTATGGTGCACACCAAACACAGGTTTATAGAAATGCAATATATAAGAGAAGAATTTTACACAAAGGTTAAATAATTATATCGATTTCAGTAACAATGTCTTTGGGATGTTCTAAAGTCTCAGGTCACATATCCAGATATTCAGATTAATGACATCATACTTTCAGCAAACAATCTATCCTATCACAAAACACCATCTTTCCTTTCACCAAACCCTGTTCAACATCCGGCTACAGAAACAGTATTGGCCATCCATCTAAACAACACGGATACAAGAACCAATCTAAACGGGGGGGGGGGTCTGGCGAACAATCTTCTATTTGCCCTCCACATGCAGGCCTCCAATTTATAGAAAAAAATCTACAAGACATTGCCACATGAACAGACACAAATTCCATTGAATCTGGTTACTGCTACAAGCTGCGAAAAAGAAAAATAGAAACTGGTATGCATGCAGTAAACATCAGCATCTAAGGAGAACATTTTGATCAGGAACATAAAAACAAAATACAATGAAAAGTACTGAATACACGAACATCATAAACATTTGGGAAAATATGGAAACAGCAAAGATATCATCGGCAGAAATTTAAAAAGTGCAAGAATACAGTAGATATTGATAAAAGTGACTTCCAGCATGCATTCAAGTGCTGGACATGTACTGAGCTCAACTTACTCCTGAGAAAGTTGAGCAAAGATTCCTTACAAACAGAAATCAGTTGTTTAAAGAAAACGGCTGGAACATGAGAAATACAGAGTAAGTAAGTAAGTAAGTAAGTGTGTTCTTTATTAAACGCTGGCAAACGCACGGCGCTGTACATACAAAGTTATACAAAGTTATCAAATAGTAGCGAAAAAGTTAGTAAATAGTAAACTAAAAAAACACTATATGGCTTAGCTGTACAACACAGCTAGAGGATTGGAAATAATGAAACAAGACAGTTCTTGCCTTCTTCTCTGTTACATAATGGATCATTACTTTTTGAGTGCAATTTCACCTGAAGCAATCACAGATTGATTTCTTGATAATGGCAGTATAGAAGTCAATGGATTAGATTTGATCAGATGACTCGTTTAATGAAGACTCCGACTGTTTTGGCCATGGAAAGAAGAATGTCAGTTGACTGTTGGGCAAACAAAGCAGTACAAACAAGCTTCAAAGCTACTGAAATGGGGTACATTTCTGGGTCAAATAAGCCAGTTTCCTTTGCCAGTTGATCCTAAGAAGCATTCACATAACAGCTATTTCAGACCTGTTTGCTATTTGGTTCCACTGGCTTGTTTCTTTTCAGTATCAGAAACTGATCATTATCAGGACGATGACGGCATTGATGACGATAGTATTTGTATTTCGACCTGGCTTTTCCAATGGATCATGATATATCATTGCAATTTCATGGCCAATGACAGATGTCTTGGCCATTATCATAACAACGTCATAGGAATCATTAGAATTTATAAGAAAATAATAGTAGAATCAATAGAAATGAATAAGATAATAAGTACCGTGCCAACGCAAACACCTACATGATAAATGGCTTGACAACAAATTGTCACAGTCACGTTTCAACTCCAGCCCATTGGGTCTTTGCTCATATACCAATACTCAGCAATATTCAATATTAAATGTGCTGGTCATCAGTTTGGAAAGCACTACCTGTGAACATCTGACAATTACCTAACGTGAATCTATTTAAGAAACAGATAGGAATCCTATTATATACTTCAGACTGCTAAATGTGAATCAGCACACACCAATACAAAAGTTTGGCCATCTAATTTCTTAAGAATTTGAGAAATTTTTATCCCTTCAGTCACATTAGCATCTTGCACTTTTTACTCATTCACCTGAAAATTTTTTAAACCTTGCAGTATATTCGGGTGGCGTTATATTCGAATATCTATGGTACACACCATGTATTCTGTTATTTAGATTCGCGAATTAATGGACTTGCATATAATTTCGGTTTTCTTTTTCACTTTAGTTTCCATGCATGGTTTGTTTAATACTTATTTTTATATGTATATTATGTTCTCATTGTGCATTTACAGCTCTTTATCTTTATAGTTTGCTTCTGGTTTTATTTTATGTACGGTTGCAAATAGTCGGTTTCAGTTTACTTGTTTTCCATATAAATAGAATAGTGTCATATTTTAAATGTGGATCGCCATCCAAATTTAACCTGTGTTAATAGGCAACACTATTTAAGCAGGACACTGGTCATTTCTGAGTCAGCCTTTTGAATCCCAGTTACCCAGTTACCGGTAGTCATACACAACCATAGGCATAGCCCATTGAGGCACGAGGAGGCTGTAAATTCCATTGACTAATTACCCCAATGACCAGGACTTTGCCAATGGTCTGTGAAGTTGCCTCCTCATGAATTTAAGTCTCGCTAAGTGCCTGTACACAACCTGTAAAATTCGTAAGTAAAGAGCCTGTATGTAACTTGCCACAAGTACATAATGTAATGTATGTAAAATTCGATATGTTATATTTTATGGGATCAATAAAAAAATGAATGAATGAATGTGTTGGACCGTCTCCATTGCACTTACATACTGTTGCCTTTGACTCTGTGCAGCATACATTTGCTCACTGTCATAAACCACACTTGTTTAGATTTGATAGATAGTCATAGGTATTGCGCTTTTGTGAGGTACCTAAAATGTGCTATACTAAGTGTCCTGTTATATACATACTATACATTGGGGCACAAACCCAGGCCATATGAAGAAGAAGAAGAGCAGTCCCTTAATCCAGCCCTGAGGCAGACATGGGTATGAATTGTCAGCGACTTCATTTTCTTAGCCTCGGTATATGAACGCAGGTGGCCAGTCCTCTCCCTCGCCATCTCATTTTCCCATCGACAGTGTACGGTCAGCGTACTCATTATAGCTGAGTTGGCTAGAGGTGCAGAAATTTTGAACCAAATGTCTGCCCTGGTTAGGAGTTGAACCCACAACCTCTCGACTGACAGTACAGCACACTAACCACTACACTACCGAGGAACCCATGAAAAGAGACAAAGCAACAATATACTATACAGTATACACCATAACAAAACCCTCTGAAAACAGAGCAGCACTTGAACCAACTGAACCATTAGCAGCAACTTTGCTAAGTGGCATCTGCCAGCTGCAAGGTATCTCTAGTATTGTCAGTGTTGGATATCCTGGTTCACTGTAATCTTGCATAAACAGCACTACCCTGGTTTAAATGACTTGCTCACCATCCCCACACAACACCACAACCTTAGTTTAAATGAGTTGCTCACCACTTCCACACAAACACCACCAACCCTGGTTTAAATGAGTTGTTTACCATCCCCCATATAAACACCACTAACCCTGGTTTAAATGAGTTGTTTACCATCCCCCATATAAACACCACTAACCCTGGTTTACATGAGTTGCATTCGCTCCCCATATAAACACCACTAACCCTGGTTTAAGTGAATTGTTTACCATCCCCCATATAAACACCACTAACCCTGGTTTACATGAGTTGCATTCGCTCCCCATATAAACACCACTAACCCTGGTTTAAGTGAATTGTTTACCATCCCCCATATAAACACCACTAACCCTGGTTTACATGAGTTGCATTCACCGCCCCATATAAACACCACTAACCCTGGTTTAAATGAATTGCTCACCACCCCACATAACACCACTACCCTAGTTTAAATGAGTTGTTTATCATCCCCTACACAAACAACACTAAACCACAGAGGTACACTCTTATACAAGGTTCCTTACTTAACTCCGTTCACCCTCCCTTAAACCAACTCTACCCCTGGATTGTGTGTCAGTATCTCATTGGCAGGTGTCAAACAAAACAACCTACTCCAGAGAACCAATTGACGTCGTTCTAGTTCTAAGCAAGATGTTTCAGAGAGAGAGAAGGGAATAAAGGGAATACAAGCATCAAATCAACACCAAAGTTAATTAGTTGACTGATGACTGGTTGCTGACAGTCTGGGATGTTTGGCTAGACATCTAGCGGATGGATCCGTCATAAACACATGGACATAGTTACTTACATAAGTCACTTGGCATATTGTCTACATTTATATGCAGCCCAAAACTTGTATAGTGCCATTGCCACAATCAAGTAACGTGGGATTCATTGCTTACTTAAGTCACTTGGCATGCATGATAGTGTAGTGGTTAGTGTGCTGGACTGTCAATCGAGAGGTCGGGGAGGGGTTCAAATTCCCGACAAGGCAAAAATTTGGTTCCAGATTTCTGCTCTGCAGGTACCCCCTAGAAAACTCTGCTATAAGAAGTACACTGACTGTATGCCGTCGGCTGGAAGATGAGACGGTGAGGGAGAGGACTGGCCACCACCCTTATATGCTGTGGCTATAACAAAATGAAGTCACTAACACTTCATACCCATGGCTCCTTCAAGGCTAGCTTAAGGGACTGCTCTTTTTCTTCTGCTTCTAAGTCAGGATGTGATATAATGTACTGGTTCAGGTGCTGGGCTGGGGGATTTCATGACCCACCAGTACAGAGGACAGATATTTCTGCTCCACTTGCACCCTCACAAGCTCAACTAAAAACAAATTCATTCATTCATTCAGAAATTTATATAGCACCCCTTAAAGGAAAATACTCAGAAGCGATAAGCCAGCTTTAGAAAAACAGGAAGTAAACTGAAAGTACATTGTTGGTCAGAAGATGACATGTTCAGGGAAAGGATATGCCAAGGCCAAGAAAATTGAGTTGCTAACACTGCACACTCAAGGCTGCCTTCCATGTTTAGCTCAAAAATGTACAAAAGTCATTAACACAAAGGATACTCCTGAAATGGTGCCTGCCTGCAGCATACAATACTGCTGCCAAAGTGCTTGCAGAAAAATCGTCAAAAAATTAAGGACAGATGTTGCTGCCTAAAGCAAGACAGCTCAATGTCTTGTTTTGAACTGATTAAAACTAAACATGCTGTGTTTTTACAGATAATTGAAAGGCACTATAGTCAGTGTCCAGATGTTTACATGCATACAAATATAGATACATACATACAAACATACATATATATATATACACTAGCACATATACATACCCACATACATACACAAGTACGTAGTACTACATGCATACACATGTACATACATACACTCATACACATATACACATACACAAGTGCATACATACATACATACATACATATGCAAACATAATTATATACACATACACACATACATACAGACTAAAAATCATTGGTTGCAGGTCATATGAACTTCAATGATACTAGATAATCCATTCATTCAGCAAGTACATATAGGTCTATACATGCACACATACCTATGTACACACGTATACAGCTAAGGCAGTTAGAGCAGGGGTGTCAAAGATCTGGCCCGCGGGCCATTTCTGGCCCGCCAATTATGTTTTTCTAGCCTGCAGAGCCTTGTCCAAAGAAGACAAAATTTGAGAATAAAACTTCAAATTTCTCATTTTTAGGGCTTAACGAATTTTATTCATTCAGAGCATTTATATAGCACCCCTACAAGAACCTACATAATATTCATGACTGATAATGAAGATCAATATTAAGATTTTTAAGCCTAATTTTACCTTTGCACCATTTAAGATTTAGTTTTGTAAAAATGTTTCTGGGGATGGGCTCACCAAGCCCCTCCCAGATCCCTACCCCCATTTTGCTCAGGTGCTTTTAGCACTGGGTCTGCCACTTGCTGGAAAATATTGCCACTGGCCCGCCATTAGAAAGGTTTTGACACCCTTGGGTTAGAGAGGAGGCTGCGTCCCATACTCCTCTGTGTAGGAGAGCGTGCGGATCACGGTCTGCTTCCCGATGCTGGGCTGCTGGCCTGTTTCAGATATATAAATCTCGAGCTACCATGGCCAGGGTGTTGGGAGCTTAAATGGTGTGGCACTAATTCAGCTGTGGTGAAGGATCTCGCCCGAACAATTCATTGAAAAATGAGCAAGCGCGTACATTTACATTTAATGTGACCCCATTAGCTGCTCTAGTTAAGTATTACATCATCTCTATGGTTCTAGTTAAGAGGATGCCGCCTGTTAGCATACCAATCAAAACTATATTTCACACGATTGTATCTCTAGCTAGCAAAATCCCTACATGAGAACCTAAAACTGTGCAGTGCCAACCTGTGCAGACTGCACTGGCTTGTTTTAGTGATAGAGACAAGAATTATAAACGTAAATGTATATGTTTTTCTGCGGTGACTGTATGGCCTCAACGCTGCTCAGTTTTCAGTGATATGATCAGGTGCAAACCTTCACCACCACTGCCTGTTCCACTGCTCCCCATTTGAATGGGTGACATGCCATTTAAGGTTAGTATTTACTTACTGTGCTAGCTCGAGATTTATATCTCCAAAATAGCCACTATCAGTGTGCAAATTGGCACCATAAGAATGATTGCAACAAATCTCTCACCTACTCTCTACGCTTCATCTACTTGGGCTTTTCCTCTCTCTGTCCCATATGCACCCACTCAGCTGCCCAAGCAGACTGTTTTTCCAAAACAGTCTTGACTTTTAACTTTATTTCATGAGCTACTGATGATACCCTGTGGGTTAGTCATTGGAATCACAGATGTTTAATTTATTATCATTCATATGCAATGGCACCATATAAGTAATTGTTTACCATCAGTAATTAGATCCCTACTATTATTAACACTTTCACTATTATCCCCTATAGAATTATTACCAAAAACGGCTGTCGTCACCAATTTTCAGGTTACGTCAGAATAACTTTTTCCGTCACAAGCAAGCTGTTACTGCAACTACTGACTCACCAACAGCTGATAACTCATATTTGCTCAGGTACTAGAAGCCAACCACTCACCAACCCAATAACCTCCCACTTCCGTAGCCTACTAAATCTACCAGATCTTCGTCCTCAAGAACAACCCTAAATCAACTTAACCCCCATTACAATAAAACCCTCAATCACCAAAAATCACCCCTTCTACCCCAAATGTATTTTGCAATCAACACCCCATCGTCATAATAATAATTACCACACAACAGTAGTTAAAGCTACACCGTGTGTGACTCACTTGGTCATGCTTTGCTCTTATTATCAACACAAACTGACCTGAAAGACGGCGAATCCTTGACGCACTCCTTCCAATCAATAATCGGTCGCATTCTGCCGATTCAATAACCGAACTATAAGTTTGTTATTCCAGAAGTTTGAGTAAAGTTTGTCAAAATCCACGAACACTGTATTCACTGTCGAACGATCTCAACAACACTGCTGCCATACACGATCATGGCTCTGAAGAGGCCGTCCATAAATCACCAGGAAATTCCACGGCTCGGTTTTTATAGCGCATTTACTCCTCTGCGTAGGGTTTTAGTTTCGTTTGTAACATCTTGGCATTCTGTTTCATGTTCCGTAACATAGTATTTACTTCTTTGGAGATTAAAAAAGCGATACTAAAACAACTATTTTGCATTCCTAGTTTAAATGGGTGCGTTAGTTATTACAGCCATACATTGACGTGTAAATTATGCATTGTTACGCTCAAGCGGCTGGCAACGTGAGTAACGTGACTGTTCAAAAGCTTGGGCCTCGATTCTGGTAGCTTCTGGTTTCCTTTCTATTAGGCCTAATGGACGTAGAAGATGGATCCGTAAAAAAAATGTTGCACAGTCATGTTTCTGGCGTGTTAGCTGCCAAATAATGCAACCCGTCCAGAAACTTCCGCCCAATCCTTCACTGCTTATGGCCGTTGCATTAATACTGTTGAAAGGTTATTTTGGTAACACAGTCATATGAATATTTTTAAAGAGCATTTCTTCATGATAGAGGCTCTATCGCAGAAGTGATTTTGGCGTTCGCTCTATACTTAAACTACAAGAAAAACAATGAGTCATTAGTAGGCTACGCAGTCCCAGGGAGAGCCACACAATAGCCTAAGACATGTCACTTGATCTGACAAGATCACAAAATGGTTTGTGTTTGAACTCTCGACCCTCAGTCCGCACTTACAGCAACGTACGCCTGCAAACAAGATATGTAGAAATAAATTGAGACCGGGGAGCGAATGAAAGGTATCATGCACATAATTTGATTATCGGACTAGAATGTGCATTAAGCGTACAAAAGGACCCAATCGTAATCTCGAGAATTCTCCAGCCATAATTATGGGCGTAGCGAGGAAAAAATTTCGGAGGGTTTTAAGATTTTGGGGGTTTTCCATTGGAGATGGTCGCAAACACTAAGGTTTTTTGGGTATTTCCCATGTTAAAGCATATAAAAAAATTTTGAAACTTATTTGGGTGGGGGGTTTGAACCCGTAAAACCACCCCTAAATGCGCCCATGTCTCCAGCCCCCAAAAGAGGTTGCGGGAACCATTCACAGGCGCCTACTGGAAACAGAATCGATAGGCAGGACTGGTGTAGGGTAAAATTCGGTTCCAGGTCAATATCCAAAATGATCAGCTGGGCGATCAAACAGTCAGAGGGCTGATTAAGGTGGATGGTGTTTAACATCCAATCGGCAAGGATGTTAACGGGAGATGATTATAAGGCCTAGGATATAATTATGGGATATGTGAAAGAGCAGTGCTTTCAGGTTTTGAGTGAAAGACGTTCAAAGACCTGTCGGGAGATAGCAAGAGGTCAGGCTTTGGGCAGTTCGTAGGATTTCATAATCAGATATTTGACATAATTCTGGCGCGACTTTGTTTCAGAGAGCTGGAACACCAATGGCTACAAAGGAACGATTTGTAATGCACTTGCTAGTCCGATAATTAATCAACCCTGTGCGAATTGGCGTGGAACCATTTGAACAGACACCGGGGTGAGGGATCTCAGTCGATAGATTCATTGATAAGTGAGCAGTGGTGATACGTTCAAGATAGAAAACGAGTGCATGTAAAGTACATGTATGTAGGCTATGTACCTTTTCAATTTGCCATAAAACCCACAACGTGGAAAGCACTGAAAAAATGCATTCCACTTGAATTTAGAAACTTCGATGAGCGACGATCGGAGTGGATGAACGTATGTGGTGCGGTATCAGATATTTATTTATAGCCCTTGTATTTGACTCATGTGAGACCCTTATTTAATCAGTAGGCTGTTGTTAACATGTTTGGCTAATTACGTCAGTTACTGTAGGCTACAGAGATATTCAGTGTCCTCGCGCTTTTAATGATTGTAGTATACGCACATCGCATTGATGTTAACTTCACTGTTGCCATCTAGCGAATACAACTAAAACATTAACGTATGGCGTTCAAGTACTTAAAAACTTATGTTGGAACAATCGCTATGTAGCAGTCACCCGTCGTCATTATCGTGCATCATAAACGTCATTGTCATCGTCGTCGTCGTCGTCCTTCTCCTCCTCCTGATCATCCTGATCATCCTGATCATCCTGATCATCATCATCATCATCATCCTGATCATCATGATCATCATCCTGATCATCATCATCATCATCATCATCATCATCATCATCATCATCATCATCATCATCATCATCATCATCATCATCATCATCATCATCATCATCATCCTGATCATCCTGATCATCATCATCATCATCATCATCATCATCATCATCATCATCATCATCATCATCATCATCATCATCATCATCATCAGCCTTGGTTTGTTTTGCTCCTTTAATGGCGCTACATGAATGTTCAATTACAATTACAATTGACGAAAGTGACTTCCAAGATGTTGTCAGAAATGTCAGCAGGTAGATTGCTCCTTAATTATGACGTCTGAGTAGCGTAAGTTTCGATGGAAAAAATAAAATGCCACTGAATGGAGTGAAGTGTTTGCGGTCAGGACGGCTTCTTAGATTATCTTGATCTAGTCAGAAACTAAAAGGGAATTCATCGTAACCGTAATCATAATCGTCATTGTAAAAGCTCCAAATGTCTAATTCGCTACTCTAAAGGTAAGCGCCGGGCATCAGTTTATTGACGAGCGCTGCGTCGAGCCAGAGGATTTGTCGGGAGATATCAAGTCAAGTGTTTTCATTACTAAACATGTCTAATCCTAATAGTCGCAACTTCTTTAGAAACTCCAAACGATGTAGGCCTACTTACATGTAGTTTTAGAAGATTATTTAACTTGTAGGACTTCACGACATTTAACGCCTTTTCAACGGCATTGGCGCTTCACTGAAATACAGGTTTCTGCACGTTACTGCCCGGTTCCTAGGGGCATTGTTTATAACTAGTTGTTGGTTATCCTCATCTGATGAATAGATGAACTGCAGACGAAGAGATCGATCGGCACCTGTACGTTCGTCAGTTTTCGCTGTCCATCTTCTCCTGTGTCGATCTTCATCTGTGTTGATCTTCATTTGAAGCAGGAATTTCCGCAGTTTCGTCGCAGATTGATTGATTGGTGATCGATTCTACTGCTGAGAACGATGATGGCTCTTCTGAAATCGACAGCATCCTGCGTGGCTGTTCTGGCTCTCTGCATCGTAGCCTCCTCCATCGGTCAAGGTTCGTCATTAGGGATCACGACGGTGATTAAGACAAACGATGATTATGATAGTGCTCGTTATTATCATCATTTAACTACCTGAGGTAGATGCAATCCGTCAGGATTTCAAAGACAAGGTTTAGCATTATTCTGGGATGTCTAGTATTTATTATAATATTCGTCATCATAATCATCGTCATCATCATCATCATCATCATCATCATCATCATCATCATCATCATCATCATCATCATCATCATCATCATCATCATCATCATCATCATCATCATCATCATCATCATCATCATCATCATCATCATCAATAATAAACGAGGAAGGCGGGCGATCAAACAAGCAGCTGCATTAAGTACTGATTGGAGTGGAGCCAGACGGAGTTTTGGTAGGCCTATAAGTAACGAGTTACAGTAGTCAATGCGTGAACAGATGAAGGCATGAACCATGGAAGAAAATATCGGCGAGGGACAGATCGTCGAATGGCACGTAGACGCCGCAAATGATAAAAACTGGACCGAGAGAGATTAGAGATATTTCTAGGATGTTAATGCTAAACCTAATGCCTACTGCAGATCTTCTCGAGATCTGTAACGCAATGCGTTCTGACAATGCAAGTTTCAATAAACGAATATTCTATTCTAGTCGACGCCGCATTGCAATAGTCTTCCTTGTGGGTCGTGTGCAAATGACTCGTCCCTGTATGCAAGTGAAATGAGATTTTCTACATCCTTGTATCCATAAATGAATTCGTTTTAGACGACTGAAGCTGAACAAGGAAGGAATATCGGTAATAATGGGAACATTCGGTTTTGGTAACTGGGTTACACACACGACTACATAATATAGGCTTACATACACAGTACACACCCCTTATGAATGTAGCCTATATGCATACGAATAGTAACACATGTAAAGTTATGTGAATTTCCGAAATTTCTCAGCGTGACACAAAAGCCACTACCAGCTTATTCACCGAAGCTATATGATACTAAGTTCACTATAGATATATATATATATATATATATATATATATATATATATATATATATATATATAATTATACGATTATTCAGATTGTTTGGTCCGTCCAGTGCCTGGTAGGTGAAGACGAGGAGACATCATTATAGTGCTACGGTGGTAATCGGTGATGATGGTGGTCGTGTTGTGGTGCAGGAGTAGAATCGGGATAGGGTTGTTTGAAGATTAAGGGTTTCAGTCGTGAGTGGAAAGCAGCAGAGAGGGCAAGCGGAAGAGAGGTTAAATTAACAGGCGCGATAGGATGATTAATTGATGTATATATATATGTATGTATGTATGACTTGTATGCATGTATGTACCCGTGGTCCTGTTAGAAATGCGCTGGTATGATCGTTTGTGCACATACGCTATAAAAAAAGCTGGCACGAAGGTAAATGGATAACTTTGCCCACAAATTGGTGGTGACAATACAATACATTACAACTGTGTTTGATGTTGCCCTCCTTCCAAAGGTCAGAACTGAACACGACCATACCATCAATGGCGCTGAGCTATCCTGAGTTAAGGACTTGCTCAAGGTTCTTGTATACTACACAGTAATTACCGCCCGAGTGGAGCTGTGCTCGAACCCTTACTCTCCACACTACTGGCCGAACGCTCTAACCAATCGGCTACCGTACCGCATGACAATACCCTCCGTCCTCCCTCCCTTCCCCTATATTCGAATTAAGTATGCTTTGACCGCCACTTTAATGTCTATCGCTGATAACGTCACCAATTTATGCAACATACGCCGGTTTGAACAAGCTGATAAAACTGTTTATTTTCGTTAGCCTATTAAAGTTGCGGCTGTGTCAGCTATTTTCAATAAGCGAATATTGATTGAACATGAAGCAATATGCAAATGCTCTGACCTGAAGGCATCTATTAGCTTTGCGATAGTTAAGTATACGTAAGAACAAACAGCCGTTAGCTGTCGTTGCTTGAGCTTGCTTCAAACCAAAATAACGCTGTCAGGTCACAAGAAATATTTCAGCAAAGGGCCATGAAGTGGTAGTGACTTTTAAAAGTGGTGGCAGTGGCGGTCTTTGACAGTCTGACAATTTCGTGGTATAGGGGAGGACCAAAATGCCGCCCCATACTCCTAATTGACATCTTTTTGTGACCATCATAGGTCTATATTTTGTCGGAATTTGCCACCCCTTGAAAGTGCCGCTTTACGCGGCGGCTCTAGGCAGCCGCCGATATCGCCTATACGGAAAGCAGGCACTGGGTGGTAACAAGGAACTACTGTTTCAATACAAAGTTACGTCTATGCTTGGAGGGGTGGGCGACAGTTCAATTGTAATTTCGTGACCGCCTGCCAGATCATTTCGTTAAGGATCAAAGCCAACCCTTAACCTTTGACCCGCCGCCCATTCTTTGAGCGTAACTGATTTAACAGTCGATATGGCTAATAATAGCATTGTTTTCCATGCGTCATCGTCATCTGACTGGGAAATTCCCCGATCTTCCCCGCCAGTTATTTCTTCAGCGCAGGTCACATGAAATGGATCGAGTCTATTTACCGACTTCGGCCTCTAAAGTCACGTGACCACTATGTTCTGGTTTATACCCAAGACTGTCGACCCCATAGGCTCCACTGCCTAACAGCAGTTAACTACGCGTAGTCTCTGGGTCTAATGCGTATTTAGGCCTATGTTAATTACTGACGTCGTTCAATAAACGTAGGCTATTATAAACACAGACGACCTCCGAAACATAAGCATTCAGCAGACTTTCTCTCGTGGGCGTTTCAGACTATCTGTGGTAAATTCGTTAAACCTGGTAGCGGTGGACTTGGCGTAAATTTCTGGCGGTGGGTTGGCCGGCTTGAGAGTCTTCGCAGAAAAACCTACATGCCATATTGAACGCCAATATATATAGCAGCTTGCAGAATGCCTGGTTTTGGTGGGCTGATCATAAGCATGTTTGCTTTACACGCAGGTAAGGTTCTACATTGCATACTCTGTTATGGCTTTCATTCTATTCAGTGGCCAGTTATTGTAGCAGGCAATGTTGGTGTAGGCCTATAATATTATATAGTAGCCAAGTTTAACATCTCAAAGGCAATTTAGTGGACTATATATTGTAGGTAAGTTTTTACAATACAATACAATATACAACTGCATTTGATTTTGCTCTCCTTCTAAAGTTCAAGAAGTGCACACGCGACCATGAAGCAGAGCATTGAGCGTAACCTTCTAATTGGAGGCTCGAACCCTTACCCTCCGCGTTACAAGTCGATCACTCTAACCAATCGGCCATGGTTCGCCATGCTATAATTTGCGGTTTGGAATTGTGGTAATCGTAATCGTACACTTCAAACTTCTAAAGTAAAGTGCCACCCGAAAGCCAAGGACAGAGCACCAGCTTATTCAGGAAGACCTATGAATCTTTCCATAGGTCTTCCACTCAAAACTAAAATACTGCTTTTTCACAAACTCCTGTCCCGATTCCCCTCACCTCCCTCACCAGTTCAACTCTAAACATCATCCACCTTAGCCGTCTGACTCTCCGGATCCTGACCCCTTGCCTATCGATTTTGTTTTGATAAAACGCCGGTGAATAAGCTGGTTCCCGCGACTTCGCTTTTGTGGGCGCTCTAGAAATATTAAGTTTACGATTACGATAGTTTAGGCGAGTCAAGAGCATTGTAAGATAATTTGTTATGTAGTAAGAGATTCGCCATAGACTGATAATATTATTATTACTATAATTATAGGCACCCACAGATGTTGCTAAGTAAATGTAGCCTACTTTCAAGACCCCACATAGCCTACATCAAGATTAATGACCTAGGGATGACTCTAATGCATACTCTGAGCCACCCATATTATGTAATTAATCTACCGTGACTCAAATGCATACTCTGCGCATGCTCAGAGGCGAGCTTTATTATAATCGCCGACTTCAATCAGTCAACATCGTCACGAGATCTTAATAGACGTTAAAATCCAGGAACAATTTCCCGAGCCGATGAGCCCGAAAAGTTCACGTTGATAATTGATTAGGCTGTTGATCACTGACAGCTAAATGAAGACGAACTCGAACCAATGAGAACTCTACACAGTTTGAGCGTACGAGTCTGGGAATTCTGTTATTATTATGCATTTGTTAAGCACCTCTATATAATGACCAAGCATCAATTGATGACACTGAGCAGTATTGTGATTGAGGAACTTGCTCAATCGCAATCATTGTCAACTCCAAACTTCTAAAGCGCCACTCGAAAGCCAAGCGCAGGGCACCAGCTTATTCACGAGCGCTCCGTCGAGTCAGAGGGACTGTCCAAAAAAGTAGTCCGAAGGAGGTCCGAGTGGGGTTCCTTACATAGTAACCGTCTCAGAGGAGGAGGCTCGAAACCGTATTCTCCTCGTCACAAGGCCATCACCCTAACCAATTTACTACCGGGGACAACCAATCGGCTACAGATTGGTTAGGACGTCATAAAATATATATTTAAAATGTTATTTATACAGAATCTAGACATATTTAAGGGAAGGCATATTCTGAAGTGCCCTTCTGAGTACATGTATATTTCAGAAGGGTTCTCTCAGTTTTCTTAAACAGAGTCCCGGGAGTATTTGAATTAAAAGGGCAGAAGAGAGCCTCCGTTTTCAGAAAGGGCATCTTCTGAAAACGATAGACACACAAACGTTTTGCTGAGTTATTCTAGTTTTCTGTTTCGAATGTGTTGACGTAGGTATGTCCAACGATGATGGTCCGATCTGTGATTCGCTGACGTTTGTTTCGCGGTCCGAGTGGGGGGCGCGACCACCAAAGCATACGCCAACCCGAATAGGACATCCGGTCAACATGTCATTCATCCATCATTCGCTCTCACCACCAGAATGTTTCGACAAGGAATCGTGCATCAAGAGTGTGAAAAGCATCCAAAACTTTCACATGGACACAAGAGATAAGTAACACTCGTTGGAATATATAATATCAGGGCCACGCAAAAAAGCCAGGTGAGGGAGACCAGCTTATCACCGGCGCTATATTAAATCATTTCCGCAATAGCCAGGTTGTTTTGTCAGTTCCGGTGACAGGTAAGAATCAAGGGGAGGTCAAGCCGAGGAGACAGCATGGTTCTATGGCTTGAAATCGGCGATGATGGTGTTCATCGGGTGGTGCACGATTAGAATCAGGAATGGATAGCTGGAAGGGTTCGGTTTCCAGTCGGGTGTAGAAAGCTGGACAACTTGTCGAAAACGGCATCTTGACATTTATTTTAGCATTTTATCCTATGCGATAACATCTATTATCTATCTATGAGTTTTATATGGCGCCCCTTCAAGATAACTACTCAGAAGCGCTCTCTACCCAGGCCAGGTCAAAGAGGAAAGTCTTAAGTAGTTTATCAAAAGAGCTATAGACAGTTCCCTCGGGAGAGAACGCAGGTCGGAGTGGAGTCCATAACAAGCAGGTATTATGGATTATTCTGATGATGATTTTTATTATTATTATTAATTGATTGTTTTAAGCTGGGACGACATTGGGTACAGCTTCCTGATCGGTGGTGACGGTCGAGTGTACGAGGGTCGAGGATGGGACATAGTGGGCGCCCATACATACGGCTACAACTCCGTCTCCCTTGGATTCTGTATCATAGGCAACTACACAGCCAGTCTCCCATCGGAAGCCGCCATCCAGGCTGCCAAGACCGTTCTGAAGTGCGGCGTTGAGAAGGCAAGTACAGCGCTTTATTTATTTAACCAAAGTTTAACGTATAGTCTTAATATGACATCAAAGGCCGTTGACGACAAGTACAGCGCTCGTCCAGTAGGCAGGTATATATACCAGGTACATTAAAAGCTGTCGCGGTAGTACAGCCAGTGTTAATCGTGCACATGGTTTTAACTGTAAAAATTGTTACTGGAATTTATACAGCGCCACAGCGAGTTTCTAATCAGAGGCTATATCTGCGCTGGCCCCTGTGACGTTAAATGGTATTTAGAACAGGAATAACTTCTTAAGTAAACTAAATTACGATTTGCTTCTGTCAATCCGAAAGCCCTTGGTCGATAACCAATGCTTGTCTTACATGGTATAGTAGTAGTAGTATGGCATACTTCTATTCCGCAAATTCTTGAAAACCAGTCTGTTCCATCCATTCGCCAATTCGATTCATCCACCAACACATCCACTTAGCATCCTACGACAGGAACTTCTTGGTCTTTCATTACTCTATTCTCAGTCAACCCCTATTAATAGTTACAGTTGCCCTTTCTTCTATATCGATTTGCTCTATATCGATTTTGTTTTGTCTAAGCATCTGTGTAAACCTGGTTCCTGTGACTTCGCTGTTTTGGGCGCTGTGGAAATTTAGAGATTACGATTTTATGGTTATTGTAGAGCTACATAATCCCGTCGTACGAATTGTTTGGCCATCGTGATGGTGGCTACACGGAATGTCCAGGAGACGCGCTATACAATCTGATCCATTCGTGGCCGAACTTCAGCCGACGGAAGATACCGAAGCACCGACCGTAACGAGGTCGAGCAGCTGACCAGGGACTTCGCCGGTAGATCTGGCGAAGGATTCTGACACATTCATCACTCTGACCAAAGCTCATATCTATAGGGCCTACACACACTGAACCGCTGATGCTCAGCTAAGGGTCCACATTGGGTCCTTAGCGGGGCACCTGTTTGCCTATATTAACACGGTTGCACTTATACATTAGTTATTTGTATGCACGTAAGCATATGTATGTATGTATGTATTGTATGTATGCATGTATGTATGTATGTATGTATGTATGTATGTATGTATGTATGTATGTATGTATGTATGTATGTATGTATGTACGTACGTGTATGTAGCCTATGTATGTATGCATGCATGCATGCATGCGTGTACAGGGTCCGATTTGCAAGATTGGTAATATTATATAAAAATTTACTAAGCTTTTTCGCGAGTTCTTCTTCGCGTCGCAAACCACTCGCATTGGATGTAATTTATCGGAGTTTGCAAAAATGAATGCTCTGATTCGCACACAGAGAACTATCACAATAACTAATACTTCCAAGTTTCGTTATTTTTTAAATGAAGTTAATGAACTTCAATAATACGTCAGGATTCTGCAATGACCAACAGTCAACTACGATGCAAACATGAAATTAAAACAAAATTAAAAGGTGTTTCAGCCGCAGTTTAAACTTTTAGCCGAAGTACTAATAGGAACAACCAATTGTACACACCAGAGTCAGTCCGAGTCACACATGACTAAATTGCGCTGAAGGCGAAATACAAATACACAAATAAAGATATAGGACGTTTGAAGAAACTTGAAATTGTTTGTTGACTGGTAACTCGCTTCATTTTACAACAAAACAACGCTGCCGACGAGATTAAATCACGCAAATACCCGAAAGCGCGCAATGCAACGAAAATAGAATAGCTGTCAATAAGCCTTTCAGAGCAACCAAGTGACGAAAGGAGACGAAAGTACGGTGGCCGATAAGGACCAAGTTTTGTGATGTCTGAAAGGATAACCCCACTCCTTAGAAAGTAGGTCTATATCACAATAACAATCATCAGGCCGATTGGTCATAATGGAGACTATATATTATTATTATGGAGTCGTTTGGTATAGGACTGTGGGTAATGAATTTAAGGGGTCAAGCCGACCAAAGGCTAGAAGTAGGGGGTCAAAATAAGAAGCTGGGAGTCCAACCTCTGACTAGAGAGTGACATGGGGAGACAATCTCGTCCCCATCCCCGCCCCGCAAGAAGTAAGTCTTCCCCATCCCCGCCCCATCCCCGCAGGGTTTGTCCCCATCCCCACCCCATCCCCGCAGGTTTCCTCCCCATCCCCACCCCATCCCCGCGGGACGACATCACATTCCCCGCAAAAGTTTACACCAATTAAAATTTTTTAAATAACATATTTTAGCTTACAAAGCTATTTGTATTGCTGACTGCATTAGTCTGTTATTATCTTATCGACAGTTTGC